>JARHVA010000242.1:5852500-6412500 GCA_037957365.1 Torreya grandis
AGTAGGAATTAATATTCATGAGTCTATTAGTTATATTTATATTAACCAATTCTTACATTGTTAGTACTGAGTAAGTAGTGAGATGGACTTCACTAGCTTACTAGCATCACAATGCTAGATGAAGGCAATTTGATCAAATCATGTGTATGAAATTGATTAATTCTAGATATCAATAACTATTTTAAAACTTTGGCCAAAGAAATGTTAGTGAGACATTGTCATTTCATGTGAATTATTTACATGCTTGTGTGGTATCTTGTTAGAATGGGTTTATTTATGATACACCACATGTTTATTTATAGAAATCATACAACATATTGGTACTAGCTTGTCTCTCTAGATTCCTGCACCATCACCATTCACTCATCTATGATGGGAGGTCCATTACCTGATAGATAATTGTGTGGGTGATTTATGGTCTATGGTTTGTGTGGAAAATCACTTGGATGATGTTCTCCCTCCCACAATAGTACTTACTTGGAGATGAAACTTAAGATTTCTAAAGATACTGGAGTTTGCTAAATCATGCTCTATGGAGCCATATATATTATATATGTACTTTGTATTATATTTATTATTATTTATAAATTATTTTGATGAAATGAAATAATTTACTTATTATACTTTGGTAGTAGTGCTTGTATCATTATACTAGCCATGGCTAGATATTTGTAATTACTTTCAATATTTGGTTATGATATGTTTCATATGTTGATAGTGATTAGTGATTATTATAAGTCACATTCTTATTTATAGTTGTCATACTTAGAGTATTATATAGGGATCAATAATTATAATCTCATGGTGAATTCCAATGAAAGTATACATTGATTAATTAAAAAAAATTATGTTTTCCTAAGTCAAACCTAGCAAGGTTATTACAATGTAGTCAGCCACCCCTAATAATATTAAGTTGGCCCTCTAATACACATTCAACCACCTTATTTTATATTTTCTTTTCCAACTAAGTTGATAGGGTTGAATCCATTTAAAACTCACAGTGACTTTTTAACCTTTTGCCATAGATTCCTTAGGCATTTATTGGTCTAATTTTTCCTACCCAATATCCCATTATGTTCTTAGTTTACATAAAAATTTTCCTAGGGCCATTTTGGTATCTATAATTACTATAACACCTATTTTTTTGTATCTAGATTAATTCCAATTAAAATTACATATAAAAATTGAAATTAATGTGCCACTTTCTTAAGCTGCACTAGATGTGGCTGGTAGGTGTCCTCTATGTAGTTGTTATTTCCTTACCATGATCACTCTCTTAGCTCAACTAGGTCTCTTAGAGTAATATTTTAGCATAATAGTAAAAAAATTAAAAATGAATTATTTTTTTCACTTTTTATATTTACTATTCAAAATTATTTACCTATCAAATATTTACCACTAGATTCTATTTTTTGCCCATAAATCTTTTTTTACTAGATTTTTTTTGAACCAAAATATGTTATGGAATATTGATATCATAGAGAAATTTTGCGCGCGCGCACACACACACACACACACATTTTTAAATTCTAGTTTTGGACTGTATGATAGGTTCACCTAATTTTCCCTAAATTAGAAACTTTTTCATTTCTCTCACTTAATTTTCACTCTACAACACTAAGGTAAGTATTTTCCAACTCTATCCTTTCATTTATCTTATTATCTTCTTATTTAAATTTAATTAGCTCAACATTTTGTGTTGATATTTTATTGAAGCACCATCCTATGTTGTAACTATGTGACATGTCATGAGGGCATATGTATACACACATTTTTTTAAAAAAATTATCAATTATTAATGTTTTTTCTCTTGTGATAACTCATTGAGTCTCAATCTCTCTGAGTGCATGCCTTATAGGGTGCACTAAGAAAAGGGTGGGTAGACCATTGGTGATTTTTAATATTTTTATTTCCTATAATACAACTTAAAACCAACATAAACCTCTCTTATATGTTTTCATAAGCTTTGACACCTGCCTTACACACTCCTATAAACAACTCACCACCTCAAATAGACCTTACCTAAACCAAAACCTCTTTTTGTCACCCAACAAAAAAATTCAAATGTTCTGAACTTATTCTTATAAATTAACATGTTACAATAATAATCCAACCCATCCAACTTAGTTTGGGACCTAACTACTTTATTTCTTAAAGAACTAGATTGACTAGGTCAAATGTGTCAGCTAAAACTATACAAGGGTTTAGCATTAGATACATATATATAAAAAAATCCTTTTCAAAATTTTCATTAGAGAGATATATAGATAATCATTCATTTTCACTTATTTATAATCAATTCTTTCACAATTCTACTTGAGAAGTCATTACTTAGGGTTTATACTTGGAGAGAAGAATCTTTGTCTTATGAAAATGTATTGGATGCATAAGATAAGCATTATATCCTAGATTTTACCTATATTTGTGATCCTTATGAACCATAAAAACCTCTTTAAAATCACCATTAGCTAAGGGAGATATTGATCCTTGATAGGTTTATCTTAAAGTTAAGTATTCCTAACTCTTATTCCTCTATTTTATAGATATAAGTAGCATAAGTAATGGCTTTTGAATGTATATATCTCTCCATTAATTAGGATTAAATATATATTAAATTTATTAGGGTTATTATTTTTATGTTTAATTTTATTTTTATTATCCCCCATTTGTGATAGAAGAATTGGTGAGAACTATATTAGATTTAATTTACTTTGTTAGAAACCATAGGACCTAGCTAATAATATTATGTGGTCTTATTCGACTAGAGGATTTGAATCTTCTCTAGTGATATTCTGTGATAATATACCAATTATTTATGTCTATAAGATCCATATTTTTCATGACCCAAATTGTCTAAATGTACCAACAAGTAGAAGGGCTAGTGTTATTTATCTTCTCCAAGCTAGGATTGATTTGTAGATCAGATTCAATTTCCATTGTTATACATTTTCCACCTTGAATTATGGTTATAAAAATTATCAAAAATAATTGGTATTATATGTTTTATAAATTAATTATTATAATAGTTATATAAATTCTATTCTCAAAGTCTAAAAGAGCTCTATGAAGATTTTGAAATTGTGTAATCCATTTCAAAACCCATGAAAGAAAAGGGGAACAACCATGTGTGGGGATAGAGATAGGTTAGATCCCATCACATTTACAGAATCTCAAACCAATCATATACCATGTCAAAAATAATATATAGGAGGAATTTTTGAATTTATGGCAATTTTTTTTGGGTATGATGATAAGGTGTCAAAGGATTTTGCCCTTGGATGGAATCAAGGCATTTTCTATATGTGAGTGATAAAGATCATCATTTAAAATTAATTTATTAGGGAAGAAATGTGAATTATTTATTAAGGAATAAAATCCTTCAAGGAAAATTAGATAAAACAAGAGCTTATGCATAAAATATTCAAAATAGACATCATCCTCAAAATAGAGAAAACATGCTTATAATGTTGAGCTTACCAAAGTGGTGTCACAATGTGTTCATTTCGATTATTAAATATGTAAAATTATAAGGTAATTTAACCACTTTATCCTATTAAATAACTTTATGGGCCACATAATTATCCTCCCTTACATTTTAATCAAATCCTTTGAAAGCTTACTCTTGGCTTTCCAATCAAATCTAGCCAATGACCTCATCTATTAGTTATTGATTTTACTCCTAGTCAAAAGGGGGTAAGCTATAAAATAGGATAAGGTACAGATGGTTTAAATTTGTATGGAAGGAAGATCAATACAAGATATAGGAAATCTAGAGGAAGAAAAGACAAGAAGCCCCAAAATCTCTAAAAATTGAGGCTCACCTCCCTTCTATTAATATTCATCTCAATCAAGCCTAGGTTAAGACCAAGAAAGTAAAATTTAAGGCCCAAAATCTACCAATAATTAGGTGGAATAACATTAGGCCTAAATTATAAACCTAACCCTTGAAAGTGGTTGAAGGAAATGAGGATAAAAAATACATAAGATACCTCTTCACAAACTTTAGGAAGAACTTTATAGATTAAGAGGACCAATTACAAGACTTGGGTCATTAAATGGTTACACTAATGGAGGAGTAGAATGCAATGAAATATAACACTAAAATGTTGAAAATGTTTTTGAAAAACTATGGAATTTATAAGGGTGAAAAAATGTTTGGAGTGGAAGCCATGACCCCTAGGAAGGATAAAGAAGTGGGGGTGAAAAAATTAGACTCTGCCAAAACCCCTCCAAGAAAAACACAAATATTGTGAAGATTCACATAGTTGTCAAGACCAAAAAATACAAGAATAATCCAGTAAGGATGTTGTAAACTCACTATAAAAAGGCTAGAATGACTCTGCTAAAGGTCTAAGTAATCACACTAGGGGTAAAATCATGAAAGATAAGTTAAAGGAAACAAGGCAATGTTGAGATAGAAACACTTGTGAAATATGTTAAATCTAAGGATCCATCTAGTTAATATTTGTTCATTATTTTTGTTCTTCTCATTGTTATTTGTTTGTTTTCTTTTTTTATTTTGTGGAAATTTGGAAAATGTTAGGTTGAATATTATTTTTATTTCGGGCTATCCTAGGGGTTTACTTATTTTTTTTGTATCTATTTAGTTGTTGTTGATTTTATATTAAACTTGGTGGTTTTAGAAGACATGAAAAACCTATATATTTACCCAATCAAATTAAAAAATTCCACAAATCCTAAAGGACTATTCTTTACAATGGTTCTTTGACTTACCAATCTAATTGATGAAATCATTAAAACCTTTAGTAGATTAGTTTCTATCAAATTTATATATCATCACTAAAAATATGTCATATGCCTAAATTGATAAGATCAAACAAGGAAACAATAAAATATTAATGATTATGTTTTGAGGTATAAAAAAATGTTAGTCAAAATGACAATTTTAATGGCAGATAAATATTTTTGAGATGTATTTAATAAAAAATTTCTTACACCATTACATGAGTCCATTGTCTTCAAGAAGTTAAAATATTTTGATGACTTATGTCATATTGTTTTAGATCATGAAATGAAACTTATTTCCTTAAACAAGATTAAGTATGTAGAAAAAAACTGACTACATCTACTACCAAGTTTCATATCAAACCAAGCTACAAGTTAAAACTTAAATAACCTAAAATGGAATAAACCAAAATGATTAATGAAGTGTCAAAACAACCTAATTGACTCATATTATATAATACACCTAAGATATAGTTGACATGATTACCTAAGTATCTAGCTTCACTACATAATAATCTCATCTAGTGTCATCTCATATCTCTCCCTCCTCATATAGAGGTTGATATGTGTCTACCTATACCAAAAGTATATGATGTTAATGCATATTTTTACTATCACCAAGGCCTTGAGAGTTTTAAAAATATATTTTATACCTTAAAACATAATATCCAAGATATTATTGATAACCAATAACTTACCTTTGATGATCCTCCAAAGGATTGAGTTTCACAACATGGTGTCTATCAAAACCCAAAGATATCTATAAAAATTTACAAGATCCTTCTAAAAATAATATAAAAGTGTAAATAGAATATAATTTCCATCCTCCTCTATCACATTATGTTGACCCATTATATTGAATTATTAAAACCTATACACACATTACCTCTTATGGTTTAAAGACCTTATATTACATTTGAAAACATTGAAATAGTGGATGATGACTTAGATATTCATTCATTATTTATTCAATCATACATTGATCATCATCATATACATAGTGTTAGGATTGATAATGGTGTTAGTGAACATATGTTCCATGAGATTAATTACACATTTGGGATATACATGTGATGATTTATACCCTTTGATCAAGATGGCTATATAATTCAATGGGAAATCACATGTTATTAGTGAAATTAATTTTCCTTTACAAGCTAGTTCAACACATGTGGTTACTACCTTTTGAGTTTAACAACTAGGGAGTCTTTGATATGTTATTTACATGAACTTGTAGACATAAAATCTACACATTACCTTTCATAGTGCATGGGTGTATTAAACATGTTCATACCAATAGGGTAGTCACTATTTATAGCATTCCATATGAAAATCCACTTGAATGAGAAAATTTTATCCCTAGACAACTAATTATAATACCTAAAATGGTTAATCATCCTTGAAAGGCTAAATAATAAGAAATAACCATTCCTATATGGCCCATACTTGAGAGACCATTTCATCATAGATACATAATGGATTCCATATAATACTCATCTACACCTACATGGTATATCCAATTTATTAGAGCACATAAAAATGTTCCAATTAAAACTACACTGAGGAAACCATATATCACTAAAAATGGGTCACAAGAACCCCTAATACTTATATTCCTTATCCATGCTGATAGAGTAATATGAGACATTCATAGAGTACCATATATTCTACAGTTCTAGATATGACACATATACATGCCATTTGATAATAGAACTAGTTTGATGAACCATATTTTGATTTTAGAGATTATTATGAGTATAATTTATATAATATCATAGGTTAAGAAATTTCAAAAAAATAAAAATAATTAAATATTCCAATAAAAACAAAAAAAGTCAAATAAATTCAAAACTACAAAAATATTCGAGAATCACATGTTTTTAAATATCATTGACATCTATGTTGTTTACTTTATGTTAGTATATAATATATAATTTATTTTATAGATACACATGTTTCACACATACTTGTGTGTGATATAGGCATACACAAAAAAATGATACATGCACATATATATGTTGGACCTTTTCTCTTTCCACATGACACACTACATTTGGGACATCTACTTCCTTGATCACGATTGATATAGGTTATATTATGATCACCTTCCATTATCATGTTGAACTTGGATACTAACACTTACAAAAGTATATATCCACTCTTATATATTTCATAGTGTACTTGATATGTTAGGTTACATGACATTTTTTACTAACATGTATACATAAGGACTAGTATGATATGCTTATGTTGGGTGATTATAATTCATTTATTCACATTGTCACTTATTTGAGTGCAATTTTATTGCTTTATATTATCCTCCTTATTTAAAATTTAAATATATTCCTTACTTGATGGCACTTACGATAATGTATGTTTCTTTTTTTATATGTGGACATTTGAATATGTTATTCCTTTGAGTGTGTGGTATTTGAACATTCCCCTTGTTCGCAGTCTCTTTAGACCCATTTTACATGACATTGAGAACTCTTGTGTGTGTGATTTTTTATTATTTGATATTTTACTATTAATTTATATATGTTTCCATGATACATATCATGCATCTTAGGTATTTTTCTGAGAGCATACTATGATCTTCATTAATATATATATATATATATATATATATATATATATATATATATATATATATATATACATATATATATATATACATATGCTTACACATGATAATATTTTATGATACATGGTTCATACATATATTATATAGTTATCGTATCATTTTGAGGAAGGTAACTTATAAATTCCATCCCCCTCACCTAAGAATGGGGGAAATTTAGTGGGGTAATGTAATATATACATGATTCCACACATGAAAAATTTAAATAGTTGACAACATTTGATACAATTCACATGATTTAGATATACACTTGGGTTAGAATCCTATAGACAATACACTAGTTTTTACAAATTTAGGATGGCATTTTTTATTTATTTTTAACATATATTATACATAATTATAGAGAATATTTTAAATTTTTATATATAATTTAGTTTTAGATGCTTTATAGGGGTATATGTCATTTAAGTTCACCAAAAATTTAAAATACATATTTAAACTTATACAAAATTATAAAAAACTTATTTACAAAGATGCACAATTTTCACTAGGAAACACCATTTTTATCCTTTCCTATATATATATATATATATATATATATTACTTGAATACTTTTATTAGTGTGTTTTTTTTTAAAAATACTCTTAATTTCCTAAAACTACTTCTATTTTTAGGTTGATTTGGTTATACCACTTAACTTGGATTTTATTGTACTATCACTTGAACAATGTGATTGAGATTCAATGATCTCAATGGTCATGTCACAAATCACCCTTACACCATATTGGGAATATAATTACCTTCCAATCTGATTTATATAGCATATAAATAATTTATACTTGAAAAATACCTATGAGGGTTCTACCCTTTAGTTATAGAGCTTCCTACTACTTAAAGGGTTGCATTCACAATCTCATTACACCAAGTTGTTTATATTATGGTATGACCCTATCATTTTTGATGACCTAGATATATTAAACTATACATAAATATTAAAACTTGTTATGTATCCTTCACTATCAATTTCATATCCTCGATAGCTTCCTAGCCTACCAAACACTTTTGTCCCACTTAGGAACACTTGCATTGATGCAAGTGTCCAAATTTGTATCAAGTGTTCAATTCTAAATAATCATTCAAATTTTAAAAGTTTACAAACATATGGGTGAAACTATTTATATTTTTAACCCCACTATGAGGTATTTCCAAAATGTGTTGTATAAATACAAATCTAAGCTAATTCATTATTCATCTAGAAAATACCAATTAAGCACCTATTCAATCTCATTAAATCAATTGAAAAATTGAGTTTAACTACCCTAATCTTCCCTATTTTCATATCAATCATAGGATAAATAATATTATAGGTCTGAATCACTCAAAGAATAACCCATGATCTATATTGTTCAAGTTACAAGCTATATAATTGCATTCCCTTATATATAATTTATTTTACCCTTATGCACACAAAATCCAACACTTGGGGGAGAAACACATATGTATAATACCCTCTTTCAAGTATTGGATATGTAAGCAGTGCTCATTGATAGAGGTGTCCTTAAAGTTAGCTTGAATTCATGATCCCACTAGACCATTTTTGGAAAGGTACAAAGACATAAGGTGAAAATCTAGGATTTGATCCATAAATAGACATCTACATCTTATGTGCATGACTAAAAAATATTAGCATAAAGGAGAAAAACACAAAAGGATCTAGGTTGTCACTTTATATACAATGAATATATTGTACTATACATAGCCATTTGTATCAGGACATTTTCATCAATTCAAGTGCCCCAAGGTTAACACAAGTGTTCAAACATCCAAAAAAATTATTTTTAGAATTTGATGACTAGATATTTATCTTTTTCTCACCTATTTATACCTCTACATATCTTAGATCTACATGTGCATTTGTAGATAAGACAATTATTATATTTTCTTTATGTTTATGCAATCAAACTATTATTTTGAATGTACTTTATATATTTCTCATAAAATAACAATTTAATTATAGATATTCATTTATATAAGTTTTTAATTAATTGGCCTAATTTTAAATGGTTTTATTCATCCTTGTGTATGTGGTATTCTACCCCTTTAAGCCTCATTCAAAAAATAAAATAAAAATTAAACCCATGAATAAAAATAATAAAGGATAATCCCATATATAATATAAATTGGTTGATACTAAATATTAAAACCCTAAGAGGTGACATGGTTGAATTTTAATATGAAAGTAAAATTTGGAAAATATTAGAGGATAAAAATAAGAAAATTTGATATAGTGACCCAAAAATTAGTGGGGTAAGATTCATATCAATCTCACTATAATGTTAGTTATAAAGATATGTTGATAAAGATATCTAATATTAAATTTTAAAAATAAGGGATAACTTAAAGATAACCAAAAGAGATGTGGGATAAGATTCACTTAGGGATCACTATAATGCATGAAAGCATAAAAATGTCTCTAATATAAGTATCCTATAAAAAGGAGAAAGTATAAAACCATTTTATATCTAACACATAGATGAGACACTAATATAAAAACTATCCAATGTCTATATATAAGGTTCATGTACAAATGAGGTTGTAAATGATCTAAAATTTGAATATACACATAGAATCTCTAAGGAGATATAAAGAGAAGAATCTTACTAGATCTAAGATGTCATTCAATGGTGAAGCAAGATCTATAAGTTAAACAAAAAGGGTGCCACCAAAAATGTAAAAAGGGTAATAAATATGTCATTTTTCATTTAAATAAGAATTAACTAATATAAGGTTTGGGGATGGAATTTTTCATGGCAATGGTGAAGGTGATGATGAAGGCTATGGTAGAAGGGAGTGGTAACATTTTAGGGCAAGGGAAGGTTGATGGTAATGGGTAGGAAAATTAGTTTTCAAATCCTAACTTAGAGAGGGAAAATGGGATGGATATGGAGAAAAGGAAATCATGTGGGCAAGTAGATCTAATGTTATGTCAATAAAAGTACCAACACAATAAATCTTGTTAGAAAAAGGTAACATATCTAACTCTGATATCTCCAATCTAATGCTAGGTAAGATATCTTGGTGTGTTAGATAATTAGTTCAATGGAAAATAAGGAGATAAAACCTTTGGAATATCTAAAAACCATCAAATATGGAAAAAATATACACATTAAAATCACTCCCTCTCTCATAAATCATTCTTCATCAAGGATGAAACAATCCTTAGTGGGAAATTTCATGGGATCAAGACCTAACATAGACTCTTTCAGATCCTAGGTAAAGGAAAAATGGTACATGAAGGGTCATATGGAAATACTAGCAATGGTGAATCATTTATTTATGATTATATTTAACAAACTAGAGGATAGTGTTAATATTCTAGTTGGAGGTCTGTGGTTTTTCATAAAATAGGGACTTTTTCTTAATAAACATGAACTAGGTTTTGAACCTTAAATGGAGAGCATAAAAAAAATTCCCATCTAGCATAGACTTCTAGGTCTCCCATTCAAGTTTTAGGAGGAGGATTTGTTTAGTAACATAGACAAATCATTTGGGTATCTTATAGCCTTAGATTCAATAACCAAGGCATGAATTGGACTTGTTCATATTAGATTTTTTATGAAAACTTTTGTCAACCAAGAGTTACCAAACTACATAGTGTTACAAACACATTTTGGAATTAGAACACAAAATTTATAATTTGAAAGATCTACCTTGATGTGTGAAAAGTGCCACAAATTGGGACATTCATCAAATGTGTGTTTTTTGGGTCCAAACACAATATCATGGCAGATAAAAGGAGGAGTTTCATTTAAAAATATGGAGCATGAGATCACTCTTCCAAGTTTAAATGTAACTGGTCTTAGTACTCATTAGATCAAAGGAGATAAGTTGAGTTTATAAGGGAATAAAAATGATGAATCAAAAATAAAACATAGATTAGAAAAGGTGAATACAACTTAGCTAGGTAAAGGAGAAAAACAAAACCCTTTCTAAAAATTAGATTTAATAGAAATATATAAATAAGCAGACAAGAAAGAGAGAGTTATGGAAAAAGATAAAGTCATTCACATAATAAACATGATGGAAAAGTAGGATAATAAGGATGATAACATACAAACTCAAAATAAATATCAAATCTTGGATCAAAAGATACATGTGAAAGATTGGAATGAACAAGAATTAGATTGAGAGGAAACCACACAAAATAAATTTGTTATTTTGGGAACAAGGAATGACGAAAGTAGAGACTACAGGCTAATAAAGAGCACTCATAAAAGAAACACAAAGATAAAGTTAGTGTCTCCAATGGTCACTAGAAAGGGTAAAAAAGGTCCAGACATAATAACTCTACCTAAATCAAGTAAACCATCCAAAAATGATCTCCTATTTATATTAACCCAATAAGAGATAGCATACACATATCAAAATAATCTCCCTTTTAAATGGGATACTTCATCTCCAAAATGTTAATAATATTGATCCTAACCTAGAACATAAGATGGATGCATAATATAGGTAAGCAGAAGGTCTTTAGAGATTTTATAAAAAAATAATAAGGTAATAGTTTTGGCTATATAAGAATCTCAAATAAAGTAAAGTTATTTTTTCATCATAAAAAGTTATACTAGAATGAAGTATAATCAATTTGCATCAGTGCTTTAGAAATCTTTGAAGGACTTAATACTTTTTGGGATCCCAAGTATCTCATAGGAGAACCCATTCTCAAGTCACAACACCATGTGCCTATCCTATTTATAGAAATTTTATAGAAAAATTAGTATTTTTTTTCAAATGTGTATGTTCCAAACACAAGGGCAACATGCATAATTTTTTGGGAGGATATTAGATCTTTCAAAAGTAATTACACTCATATTTTGTGGATTTTGGTAGGGGATTTCAATTTTCCACATGTATTCAGGAGACAAAAAAGAGGTAATACATTTTGTATGGATAATATGGATGATTTGTCTTATTTGATAGATGACATTGGTTTAGTGGATTTAGAACTTAGGGGGTCAAAGTTTACTTGTACTAATAAGATACTCAAATAAAATCTTATACAATGTAGACTTGATAGAGTTTTCATTTCTTTAGAATGACTACAATACAAAGATATTGAACTCAAATCATTACTAAATTTTAGGTCAAATCATTCCCCTTTGGAATTAAACATCTCTAATTAGTAGGCCAAGGATTCCACATACCCATTCTGCATGGAGAACATGTGGTTCACTCACCTAAATATCTAGGATAAAATGATGGAATGGTAGATAAATAATGATAGAGGTTTGGCCATGTTTAATCTGGTTGAAAATTTCAAGGTTAAACTTAATTTTAGACTTTAGAACAAATAGGTGTTTGACAACATTCATGTATAAAAAAAGGCCATCAAAGTAAATATAGTTACGATAAAAGAAGAAATTGAAGAAAAGGGGTATGAATTAGAGATTTAAAATAGATAAACATGATTGGTATGTGAGTATCATACTATAGTGGCTAGAGAAGAATCTCTATGGAGGTAGAAATCCAAGAATATATGGTTGAAAGAGGGAAACAAAAACACTAGGTTTTTCCATATGTCTACTCTTAAACATAGGAAACATAATGCCATAAGGGAGATCATTAATAGTGAAGGGAATTTGTCCTCTGATGATGAGGATATTAAACAAGCAAGTGTTTTTTTATATAAGAATATGTATAAAAATGACTTCAATAAAAATATTGGGTTTGAACAAGAATTCCTTCAAGTAATACCAGAGGTGATCAGCCAAGAAGATAATGATACACGTACTGTTGGAACCATTAACAAGGAACTAAAATTTGTCATTTCTAGGATGAATCCAAATAAGGCCCCTAGTCTAGATAAGATTTCAATTACCTTCTTCAAAAAAATTTGGGATATTATTGGTAAAGATGTTGTATCCATAAATGAATTTTTAGATCTATATAGTTTCTCAAGGAATTTAACCATACCTTTCTTGTGCTCATTCATTAGAAAGAAGGGATAGTTTATTTTGCAGACTTCTAGCCCATTAGCCTACATAACTCCTAAAAAATAATTACCAAGCTAATTTCCCTAAGGATGTAACTAAGTATGGAAAAAATTATTCAATCAAAACAAAGAGGTTCTTTTTACCAAGAAGACAAATCTAAGATAGTGTTATTATGGTTCATGAAGCCAAACATTCTATGGAAAAAAGAAAAAAGTAAGATATGGTTCTCAAATTATATATGTCCAATGCATATGATAGACTAGATTAGAACTATCTAGATAGAGTGATGACTCAATTTGGTTTTAATGATAAATTTTGAAAGATCATTAGAGCATGCATAACCACTTGCATGTTTTACATGATTGTTAATGGAGTGGTGTAAGGATTTTTTAGAAGTGATAAAGGAGTTTGGTAGGGAGATCCACTATCACCATTCCTTTTCATCATCATGGTAGAATCATTAAGTAGATAAATTTATAAGGTTTTGGCTAGTGATCAATTAAGAGGCTTCAAATTGGCTAGATATGTTGAGCCAGTGATGCATCAACAATTCATTGATGACACTATTTTTTTTTCTAAAGCTTCTATGCAATAATATATAAAAATAAAAAAGATATTGGTTATGTACAAAAAGGTTTGTAATCAGAAGATTAATTTTTTAAAAACCTCAATTTATTTTTTCAATACTACGATGACTAGACAAGATAGGATAGTTATGTTGTTTGGTTATCAAATTAAAAAAACTTTATTCTAATTACATATGAATGTTGCTCACTAGTAATCAATTCTAAGTTTCAACATGGAATCTATTGATATAAATATTCCAAAAGAGGCTCACATGATGGAAAGGTAAACTCTTATCTCAGGCTAGGAAGGTAGTGTTGATTAAGAGTGTCTTACAAAGTCTTCTAGTTTACATTCTATCCTCGTTTAATTTTATAAAGGGAGTGGATGATAAACTTATCAAGATCCAAAAAAACTTTCTTTGGACTTGGATAGAGGAAAACATCAAATTACACTTGGTAGCATGGAATAAAGTTTACAACAAAAAAACTTATGGTGATCTGGGCATTAGAAATTTATAATTGATTAAAAAATATCTTATTTCCAAATTTGTTTGGAGATTTAAAACTAATAATTTAATTTTGGGAAATATTTTCTCCTTTAAATATATTGAAGTAAGAGATCCAGTTGTCATTCTGACTAAAGATCATTTTTTGAGAGGCTTTCATATTTGGAATTTTTTAACTGCTAACAAAGAGTTAATAAATGAAGGGTCCGAATGGAAAATAAGTGATGGTAAGAAAAAATATTTTTGGAAGGATAAATGGATCACAACATTGAAACCTATTTAGAGTGATATTGGTTTTCATCTTCAAGAAAAATTGAGGCAAAAATATGGGGATAAGGTCATTGAATATTAAAAAATAATGGATGGAGTTAGACAATGGAAAGAGATGAGCCTAGATGTCATAAATTAGAATGATAATTTTAAGTTAGAAAAGATAAATAATGTATTGCATATTATTCATATCCCAGGGGTAGATAATGAAGATAAGCTAGTCTGAAAGAATTCTTTTGATGGATAATATAAAGTTAAATTAGATTATAATCTTATCTCTGAGGAACAAGAGGATTAGGTGAACGAAAAGGGGCATGAGAAAAATATCTTAATCCAAAAATTATCTTCTTCATATGGGTTACTATTTAAAACAAAACCTTGATAGTGGATAATCTGAGGAAAAAAGAATGCATTCTTTAAATTAAATGTGTGTTGTGTGAAGAGGAAAATGAAACTGTGTTTCATTTATTATTCAATTGCTCTTACATGTAGAAAATTTGGATTTTTTCATTTAAAAATTCAATATTTTTTTGGGTGCAACCTAGTTCACTTATGGAAGTATGGATTTCTTAGAGTTGTCCTTTCAAAAACTCACATCTTAAACAAATATGGGACTTAAATATGTTACACATTATATGGGGGATTTGTGGAGTAATAAATAATAAAATATCTAGGGATAATAAGTGAAACAACAAAGATATATCTAAAAGAATCTATAATTATATCAAATAAAACTATAGTTTAGTTCAAATCAAAAAATTTAAAAATATGATACCCTATGAACAAATTCTAGCTAAAAATAGGCAAATAGACACTTAAAGCTTAGGGAAACCAAACCCCAAGGATGAAATAAGAAATATAAAAAACTGGAAACCCCCTCTTGAGGGATGAATGAAGCTAAATTTTGATGGATATTCAAAAGGAAATCTAGGAGTAGTGGGGGGAGATAGAATTATTATAGATTATGAGGGTAAGTTTATTTCCACTTATGTGGGAGATATGGATCTAAAAATAAACCATTGGGATAAAGCTCTCACTTCACTATGGGGGATCAGATTGTAAAATCAAATTAATTCTTAAAATCTCTTGGTGGAGGGTGACTCTTTGAACTTTATTAATTGTTTGAATGGTAAAAATACTATAAGTTGGTCTATTAAGGATGTCATCAAAGAAGCTAGAGACATTTTAAACTCCTTCCAATAAGTGCATATCCAACATACTTAAAAATAAGGGAATGGGATTAATAATTGGTTTGAAAATATGGGAGTCATAAATGTGAGTTTTAAAACTTGGATTGGCCATAAAGACCTCTCTAGGGAGTTGATTTTTAAAGTTATTAATGAAGGAAATAGCTATGTTAATAATGATATACATATGGATGTTTTCTAAAATGTCTAGAGGGGACATGCATTTGTATAAAATGAGTTAGGGACTTAGTTTTTATGTACCCAATTTTATGGGTTCTAAGGAGAATAATCTAGAATCATATCAAAGATAGCCAAAACACTATACATGTTTGTTACTCTTTTTGGATAGTCTGAGAGAACAAAGATGGTAGAAGTTACTAGAGTGAAGACAAGAGGAATACAATGGGCCTGTTAAATAAGATCAAACCAAAAATCCAACTAGAAGACAAAAAGAATGAAAGAGTCTTTAGTGCTTAATAGGTAGGTGGTTTCACAGGATTCATGGAAAGAGTTGAAGGGTTTGATAGACATCTCTCTATCTTGTTCACAAAATATTGGGATGATAGGTCTATAACCATAAATGGAGTGACACTTGACATCATAGAGGAACTTATATCACATGTTACAGGCCTTTTAATTGAGGATATTAAGAGTTAATACACTCTAAGGGAATTCAAACTAGATAAAGATTCTTTTCAGGAAGACATCAAGTAGTTGGTGCAGATACATAATGGATTCAATAGGGATCTCTTCTTAGGCCATTCATTGAGGTAAATTTTCATTTAATTCAATACATTAATTTAGAGGGTAGATATAATTCAGTGAGATGTAGGCATGGGCTATCTTTTATCCTTCCTTTCTTTATTCTCAAATCTATGGAGATTTTTATATTGAAATTCAAAAATGGAAATTATTCCACTCTGAGACATGAGGGGGTAATTTTAATTATTTTCAAATAATTTAAATGAATAAACCAAATAATTCCTAACATATTTAATAAATATAAAGAGAAGCTATAGGAGGGTCTGGTAGATATAAGGAAGATCAAAAAAGTGTGGATCAAATATCCAAGGAGCCCAAGCAAGATTTCAGGGAGTAAGATAAAATTATTGAGAAGGAAGTTGTCAAGAAAGGGAAAACTATTGAAAAATAACAAGACAAAATTAAAATGATAATAATAAGTGTATCAAAAAATTATAAACATAAGAAATAAAAATAAGGGAACTAGGGGAGAAAGAGCCTACAGGAGCCATACAAAAAGAGGGGTGATGAGATAGTCATTGTCATAGATAGAGATAGTGAGGAGTTGGAAGATCCTATTAAAGAGGGAGAGAAGAATAGAGATAAAGATAATATCCAAATATATATTGATAAAAATAAAGATATGGATTATATTTCATCTCCAAAGAAAGGGGAGTCAACACATAACCAAAAGAATAAAAAGGTGGAGTTCAACAATCTAGTGACCTCACTAAAAGGCAAGGAGAATGTAGATAAAATCATGAAATAACTCAACCTTATAAAAGACATAATGATGTGCTTTATGCATGAGATTATATATATGAAGGTAAAGATGAATTCTATTTATTAGGATAATGCTAAAATGTCTCAAACATTGGAAGAGAGAGAGGAGGACAATGAGATTCATCACTTGAACTTTAGAGTGGAGTTAATATAACATGATAATGAGAATATGCAAAATAAGATAACTTTTTTGGCTAATTATAGTAAGGCTAAAATGTATGAATGTATTCAAAATATTAAAAATCTTAGGACACATCTTAGAAAATTATTTGAACCCAACTATGTTGGGAAAGGTGAGGTTAAAAAAGGGCAGAGTAGTAATGCTCAAAACATAGGAGACCATGATAGTTTATTGATGAAAATATATATGAATATTAAGAAAATTAAGGAATTTTGGGAAGATATATTTGGAATCCTATAATTATATTAGTTTTTCTATTATTCTTTGGCTATATCAGGTCTATTTTGTAGATGTTTATGGACTGTGTTGGTCCTTATTTTTATATTTGGCTTGAATAGCCTTTTATTTCTTTTGTATTTGAAATTATCCTAGGGTTTGGGGACCCTAGTTCAAAAAAATTCCCCTATTTAACCTAAATAAAAAAAACTAATATAAGGGTTTGAATATAAATTATAAGTTACTTCATGTATAATCAAGACCTATGAACAATAAACATGTAATAGATATTAATTAATTAACATGAATTTACAAATATAAACATGGAATAAATGAAAAAATAAATCAAATAACACTAATCAAAGTATAAAATAAAGTGTCTAGAGTTAGGGATATTTACCTTATGTTGACTTGTCAGTGCATAAATTTTTCCTTTGGCTTGTAGCACTTTGTGATATAATTCAATTGGTGAGGTCAAGGTGTATAAAATAAGACACAACTAGAGTATATTTGATGACTCCAAATACTTTTTAGACCCTATTGGTTTAATTTGCATTCTTTATATCTTCAAATAACTTATGCTAATTTTTATTCCTTTATGTAATCTTAGACCCAATTAATTTTATTATTCATAAGGACAATTTTTCAATGTGGCCAAATTATATTGGAAATTCATTCTTAGATAAATTATTAAATATACCCCTCAAAATACAAATCCAAACCATAAAGGTAAAAAATTAGTTTTATCAAATGTTGTCATCTTAGTCAATAAGCTCTAAATATTTATGTATAAATTAGTATGACTCTAGTATTATATATATATATATATATATATATATATATATATATATATATATATATATATATATATATATATATATATATATATATATATATATATATATATATATATATATATATATATATATATATATATATATATCCTTACATCATTTAGACTACACTATAGTCCAATATCACTCTAGCTTATACAATAGAGCATGACATGTGATAGGCACATAATTCATTCAAATATGGTGATGGTTGGTATGAAATAGACAAACCCAAATATGGAGATACCTTCAAATATATAATTTTACAACCTTTAGGAAGAGATTGTATTGATTTTTAGAACTTGATAAATATTATATTCATAATTTGTATAAAATGTAGATGGTTTCATAGATAGATATATTATGTAGTTGTTTTTTATATAGACAATATATAGTAAGTAGTAATATATCTATAATACTATAAAGGATGTTGATTGAAATTTTTTATTGAGGTCCTCAACATTGACATAATGATTTAGAGAGTAAAAAATTAAATTCAGATGAGTTGTTAAATGACCATATGACCCTGACATCATGTCCCTTATGGTTAAGGTAATAGTTGACCTAAATCAGCTAATGTGAGAGTCAATTTTCACGATCAACATAAATTAAATATCCACAAAATTTTCATAAGAATATTTACGTAATACAAATATAGTAGGTTGTATTCTCCTAAATAATTAAAAAACATAAAGTGCACAATAAAATGAATATAAATTATTGTATGATATGTTGCATGATACTTAGAATGTATGTGGAAAAAATAAAATCATGATAATGTATAGGGTTATTTTATCATTCAAAATCCTACTATATAAAAATATATTCTAATGTATTTTCTAATCAAAGGAAAATTAAATGGTCCAGCTAAGAGATATTTATCTAGTCTAACATCATCCCAAAGGAGGATTATTTAAATTAATTTTAAAAATATGTGATCTATAATTTGTATTTGTTTCTTAGATAAATCAAATATTTTAAAATTAGATACTAAATTTTCAATTCCTTAAAATAAATAAAACTAGTTACAAAATCTAGGAATGAATAAAAGTAATCTGCCAACTCTATAATTCATTTCCCATATTAAAACTCCCTATTTTGTACCATATTTTAATATCCCATAATTCATTATGTTATTAAATTAATTTATTCATGAACTAAATTAAAAGAACCCAGAATCAATTGAAATATAATACTTAACACAAAACATGATAAGGGAGTTCACCCATCATTTGGGCTACATCTTTGGGTTTGTGAAACAATAAATCAATCCATTAAAAAGATGAAAATATTAATTTAAAACTTACATCAAAATATGGATTTTGGAAACCTATAATAATGTCAAAAACCCTATTTTATAAAGACTCTATAGCAAAACATCTTCTTCTAGTCTGTAACACCTCTTCATCCTTCTCTATGCATTTGGAAAATTCTACATTAGAGTATATATGAAAATCTAAATATGGACATAAATAAGAGTACCTATATCCTCTATATTCTAATATATCTATAAATTTAACAATAACCCTACAATTATACTTCAACTATATACATCCCTATGTGGCTATAGGTAGTAAAGCTTATACAGTCATAGATATCAATACACAATCATAAATACATTACTTCCTTACCTATCATGGTTTTTTATGTTCTTAACTACCCTGTATGTAATATAATACTTCTTCCCTTGACTCAAATGCCTTTAAAAAAATAGGTGTTATACCTTCCTACAATAGTTATTCACACATTTCCTCCATAGCCATTGGCTATACATAAATAGAAGAAACATATATATGCTTGGTCTGTAATGAAATACATACCATGCAATGTTAAAATAAATGTGTGTTACCTTTTAGGACTGTGTCTATCTCATGTGTATTCATGTATCCACCTTCCATGACCAGATCTTAAACTATAAGGAAAATGTGACCATAAATATAACCAACATCAGATTTGGTTTCTCTCTTTTAGAGTAGACTTGATGGTTTTGCATATGGTATATTAATCTTATGCTATAATAAAATATCATTCCCTAATGAGTGTAGACATACATAAACTTGGTATATAAAATGATCACTCCTAGATGATGTTATAAATAACTGATATGGACCATATACAAAACCATGGATTAATCAATAGCCACATATTAAATTTATCCACCCCTTCCATCTTGGTCTGCATCACAAATTAAATCTCATCTTCAACCATGACTCAATCATGTGTGTCTAGAATTGTTTTAGGCACCCATTTACATGCTCAAGCAATAATAAATGGCTATTCTTACCTCATAGACTCTTAAATTTGAAGACTTTCCATAAAAAACAAGGTCAAATCACCATTCTATAGTTAAATGAGGTCTTTATACTCTCCAAAAATCTTATTATATTTAGGGCCTTCCCCATATAACTCCTGATGATACCTTGTATTCATCACATAACAAGTACCTCAAAATGTAAGATAAATGTTCTGATGTATATAATCAAATCTCCCATGGTTGAAGGCCATTCAAATAGAAGCCTCTAGCTCAACTCCCTAGTAGGTTATCCTTGTAACATCTAAGGCTCAAAAGCCTTTTAATAGATGCCTATCATTTTTTTGGTTTACACTCATAGCCCCTTGAAGAATGGCCTCCTTCATGTTTTCCTATCCATTCTATAGATTTTGGTAAAATAGTCCAAAATGAATTCATGTAGGTTATTGGATCTAAAACTTTGATCATTTACTATAAGCTTTAAATCTATTCAATGCAAGCTTAATTCTAGCCCTTTCTAGCTTGAATCCCATATGCAAAAACAAGCTTCCCCAATCATAGCTCAATGACTCTTCTATAGGTGAAAAGGCCCTTCTACTAATCAACTTCTTTGATGATCTCAATGATCAATTACCTTTATTGGGCCCCCAAAATGGTCTTCAAGAATCAATACCTCTTTAGAACTTGACGTATCTTTTCTTTGCCATAATTTACCAATGTTAAAGATGGGCTTTGAATTTGCAACCACCTGGTAGCCTTTTTATTTTCTTTAGAATTTAACCCCATATTAATAGAGATAAGTTTTCAAAAAGGATTTTAATAGCCTAACACTTATCAAATAGCTTGTGGCTTCGACCATACTTGACTATTTTTATTTTATTTGGTGATGCATTGGAATATGAAATAAACTTGGAAAGTAGTTATGCCAAGTGTGAGTTGTTTTAAAGCAATTAAAACCAACTATAAGCTGGTAGGTAAATAGAACCTTTACCAAAACATCTAAGGTTGAGTGACATAATTCAACATGGAACTAACACCTCAGTTTAGTTGAAATATCAATAATAAGTACTCAAACTTGGTTTGGAACTTGAGTTGAGTTTTGAACTTAGTTTGGATTACAACATTTAATTCAAGTTTAATTGCCATGCTAAACATGGTACTCAAGTTGGGTTGGACTCTAAGTAGGGTTACCATGATCCTCATCCATATACAGTGGTAGAGTCCCCCTACATTATGAAAGTAGGATCCACTACCTAAAGTCTCTGTAGCCAAACTTTTATAGACTGATGAGGACTAAAAAACAAAAATACTCTAGATCAAACCTCCCCATAAAGATGATTTTAGTCTCCAAAATTCCATAATCTAACTGAACTAGATACGTAAATTTTTGCATCACATCAACACATAAAAACCTATAATAAGTCATGGTACAACTATAATTGTAACCTATATAGGTAGATTTAAATAAACTATATATCCATTCTATAATTAAATGACCTATTACCTAAAATAGTGATATTATTAGGTGGCTTCTCTCAACCCCTGTACTGCATGGAGGTTAAGGTATTGTCCTTGTTATCATATAATGGAAATCACATTGTTATTCATACATATATAAGATTTATAAATAACTTAAACATATATATACCTGCATTTTTATAAACATTTCTGATCTATGGGTCTTTAAAATTGCACTTACATGATGTGATGGAAAAACATACATGTGTGTATAGGAAGTTTGTAATACAAATATTGTTCCCATTATTATGGGACTTAGATGTATACAATGTCAAGTATGAAAATGTGTAATGTATTTTTCTATCCTAAGGTGAATAATGCACCATACATAACATACCTGAGGATAATCAAGGGAACTGTAAAAAAAATTGATTGTTATGTCCCTTAAATTTTTCCCTGTACCTATCAACTCCAATGTTAACATGGAGAATTTACATAAGAGTTTATTTACAAACTCATAAATTAATAAGTATTTTTAAACAAATATCAATTAAAATTGAGAAGAAACCAAGTATTTTATACCTATCTCATTGTTTCCTTCACCATTTGATTGCTCCTTGATTCATACCTCCATAACTCATCCAACTGAGTTAGTTTCCAAAATCTTATCACAATGGAAAAATCAAATAGGAGATAGTAATAAGATACCTCCACAACACCATGATTATCAAGTTCCTTCTAAATCAAAGTATTTAGGAAATATATAAAATAGTGTTTGAAGGAAGATCGTATTACTATAGTTATGATTTATCAACTATTTAAATAAATAATTTAACCAATAAGGGTTGTTCCCTTTTCATGCTTTTCATAAATGAATAGTAGTGGTTTCATCTTTTAAACTCTATATCAAAGAGTTAGATTATCCATGTTATATTATCAAAATGATTTAAAGACAATTCTACATTAAGGAATGTTTTACTTAAAAAATAACCCACACAAAGGTTATCTTATGTCATGGATTCAAATGATAAATTGTGTAAATATAGTTACACTGATATTAACTCATACCTCCTTGAAAACTATGAAATATAGCTATTTAGTACTAGATAGTATATTTTTGGTATCTTAAAAAACTTCCTATTTACATCCTACAACCCTTAACTAAGCTGTGAGACATACCAATCTATGAACCAGTTAAAAACTCAAAACTCAAAGTGAAAAAACCTATTCATTATTGAACAATGGCTTATTGCCATTTCCATATCTTACCATGGAACTAGTCTTTTCATTTTTTCCTATTATGAAGAACATAGGCATCCATAATATTATTAGTAGTCCAAAATATAAAGGATACACAACTGGTTATGAAAAACTAAAAATATTGTGTCAATACCAATATTAAATCAGAGCATAACCATACCTAAATCTATCTTCTATGTAAGACTGGTAATCGAACTAAAACTATTTACTCTTGGATGTGCATCACTGAAAGTGCCTTTCAATTTTTTTGAATTCATATCAAGGAAGAAAGGTTTTTCTTTTCACAACACTATCTCACATCTCAAGTGACCATGAGTTATTCTTCATCTATGTTGATCTTATAAGGCTAGTGGTTCTAGAAACTTTGATATTATAAGCTTGTATTCTTCTAGTGAATTGGAACACCTTCCAATTTCCCTTCACACTAGCCTTCTTGTATGGTCAACTCAAATATAATAATCATAAATTAATAATTTGATAAAAAATCCAAGCTAAAGTACATCAAAACTAAATCAAGGTCTTGCAATCACTTTCTCTGATACTGAATTCGATCTATAAATTGGGTTTATTTCTAAGATAAATCAAATAGTTTAAAATTAGATACTTAAATCTCAATTCCTTAAAATAAATAGAATTGGTTATGAAATCTAAGAATGAATAAAATTAATTTACCAACTTTATATTTCATTTCCTATATTAAAACTCCCTATTTTATACCATATTTTAATCTCCCATAATTCATTATGTTATTCCATTAATTCATTAATTTAATAAATTAAAAGAAACCAAAATCAACTGAAATAGAACACTTGACACAAAACATGATAACAAAGTTCACCCATCATTTGGACTATGTCTCTAAGTTCATGAAACAATGAACTGATCCATTAAAAAGATGCAAATATCAATTTAAAACCTAAATCAAAATATGGATTTTGGAAACCTGTAATAGTGATAAAAACCTAACTATATAAAGACTCTACATCTAAAAATCTTATTTTAGTTTATATCACCTCTTTATCATTCTTTGTGCATTCAGGAAATTCTCCATTAGAGTATATATGAAACTCTAAATATGGACATAGATAGGAGTTACTCTACCCTCTATCTTCTAACAAATCTACAACTCTGATAATAACCCTACAATTATACTATAACTATATACATCCCTTTATGGCCAGAGGTTGTAAAGTCTATATAGTCATAGATATCAATACACAGTCATAAATACATTACTTCCTTGCCTATCATGGTTCTCTATGTTTTTAAATACCATATAATTAAAATAATACTTCCTCCCTTAACTCAAAGGATTTTACAAAAATAGGCATTATACCTTCTTACAATAGTTATTCATACATTTCCTCCATAGCTATAGGCTATACATAAATACAATAAACATAGTTATATAGGCTTGGTCTATAATGAAACACTTACCATGCAATGCCAAAACAAAGGTGTGTTACCTTTTAGGACTGTGTCTATCTCATGTGTAGTCATGCATCCACCTTCTATGACTAGATATTAAACTAGAAGGAAAATGTGACCACAAATATAACCACCATCAGGTTTAGTTTCTCTCTTTCAAAGTGGACTTGACGGTTCTACATATGGAATATTAATCTTATGTCATAAAAAAATATCATTTCCTAATGATCATAGATAGACATAAACTTGGTCTATAAAATTATCATTCCTAGATGATCTCATAAATAAATGATATGCACCATATACATAACTATGGAGTAATCAACAACCACATCTTGAATTTATCCACCCATTTTGTCTTAATTTGCATCACAAAGTAATTCTCATCTTCACCCATAACTTGATCTTATATGTCTACAATTTTTTTAGGCACCCATTATATGCTCACACAATAATAAATGGCTATGTTTACCTCACATACTCTTAATTCTAAAGACATTCCACAAGACATGGTTAAATAACCATTCTACAATTAAATGAGGTCTTTATACTATCTAGTGAGCTTATTATATTTAGGGCCTTCCCCATAGAACTCATGATGATACTTTGCATTCATCACGTGGAAAGTGCCTCAAAATGGAATATAAAGATTCTTCTGTATATACTCAAATCTCCCATGGTTGAAGGCCATTCAAATAGAAGCCTTTGGATCAACTCCCTAGTAGGTGATCTATGCAATGTCTAAGGCTCAAAATCTTCTTAATAGATGCATATAATTTTTTTATTTTACACTTGTAACACATTGAAGAATGGCCTCCATATTTGACCAATCATTCTACAGATGTTGGTAAAGTAGTCTAAAATGAATGTATGTAGTTTGTGGGATCCAAATATTTGATCATTTACCATAAGCTTTAAATCTATTCAATGTGATATTAATTCCAACCCTTTCTATCTTGACTCCCATATGAAAAATTAGGCTTCTATAGCTATAGTTTGATGATTCTTCTATAGGTGAAAAGGCCCTTCTACCAATTGGCTTCTTCCATGATCTCCATGATCTCCTACCTGTCTTGATCCCCAAAAATGATCTTTAAGAATTGATGCCTCCTTATAACTTACTATATATTTTCTTTTCCATAATTTACCAATGCTAAATATGGGCTTCAAATCCAAAACCACCTAATATACTTTTTCCTTTATTTGGAATTAAATCTCACATTAGTAGAGATAAGTTTTTGAAAAGGCTTTCAATAGCCTAATGCTTATCAAATAGCTTGTGACTTTGGCCACACTTATATATTTCCTTTTTGTTCAATAATGCATTGGAATATAAATTAAAATTGGAAAGTAGTTACACCAAGTGTGAGTTGTTGTAAAGCAAGTAAAACCAACTATGAGTTGGTAGGTAAATAGGACCTTTACCCAATCAACCAAGGTTGAGCTGGCATAACTAAACATGGAACTAACATGTGAGTTGAGTTGAATGATCAGTAATAAGTAATAGAATTTGGTTTAGAACTTGAGTTGAGTTTCAAACTTGGTTTGGATTGCCATGTTGAATTTGGGTTTAATTTCCATCCTAAACTCAGTACTTAGGTCAAGTTGGACTTTGAGTTGGGTTGACATGATCCTCATCCATATGTGGTGGAAAAGTCCCCATCTATTATAAAATTAGGCTCCAATGGCTATCGTATCTATAGCTTGGCTTTTTGAGACTGACGAGGACTAAAAAACAAAAATCCTCTAGATCAATATACTTCTAGTGATACCACCAACACCATTATCATGCTATGAAGTAATTTTGAATCATTTTTTATGGTCTATCATAATGTTGAACACTATCCAAAGGCCCAAAATATATCCAATATCATAAATTCATCTTCACTATCCATATTCACTAGATACAACACACATGCTTCCAATTATTTATGGATATATGTTCATATTAAACATGACATTATTTTCTTCATGCATTATCTAATGTACATATCTTATGCATCATCCATTATTGTTTTCTTTAGATTCCCTAACATATATGTACTAAACTAATACAACCAAATCACAACACATGATACCAAAAATTTCCAACAAAATTTATACCTTCATATAAATTTGGTATCATCTCTATATGGGTCCCAAGGTGATGTACCATCTTTGGGAGTAGGGTAAAACCTCAAAGTTTAGATTTAGAAATTATATTATAGTAGTGTTTAACTTAATTGTCAATATGTGAATATTCACACATGGAATTAAAATTGTTTCAAATTATATAATAGACTATTTATCATTCATAAAATTATAACACTATGTATATACTCATAAATATATAGTTATCATATTGTATAAGAGCATATGTATAGATATTGGAAGATGGAAAAACAAAAATATTTATCAATAGTATACCATATATGTATTTCAAATATTAATTAAAATAGTTATTCCAATTTTATCATATTTTCTATGTGTCTCCATATGAATTCTCATTTTTAAATAATCATTTAATATTTATTCCACACACACATATCAAAAAATTAGATCTTAAAATGTTAGAGTGGTTTCCCTTAGATATCACCTGGAATCCATATTAGTGGTATAAAATTAGTTTATCATTTTAGTGGATCCCCATCAAATGAGGTAAAATTATTTGAAGATAAACACTAAAACATGAAACTCATAAAATTATATTTCATATTACTTTAGGAAAACCCAAACAGAGAGAGTGAAAAATCATGAAAATGCAATTTTTGGTAAGAATGATGATAAAATCATAAAGTAATTTCAAGAAAAAAATAATTTCTATTTAATAAATCAAATGTTTACATTATTTATATCCTCAATTAATCCTTTTGAGATCAAGTTATGTAGGTTAGGTAAAAGGGGAATAAATAAATGGAATAATTTCCTTCAAGCCTAAACTAAACACTCTCCAATAGACACACACTTAGACACAATAAATTTAGCATTTACACCAGAAATTACACTTTATTTCATTCATATGATAATGTTACAAATAATTACACACACATTTTTTCCTTATTAAAATACAAACATTAAAAAGAGAAAATATAGGCATAATTCCTCTATGGACATGACCAGTTGTTTTAGATTATGGTAAAAACAGGTTTTGAAGGGACCCCAAAACCCTGAACAAAAGGAGAAAGATAAAACATTAACATACACAGGCAAGCCTTAAGCATACTTCACCGAAGTAAAAAAACCAAGAAACAAAGACCTGAAGCTAACAAATGAACAACCAGAGATAGACCCCAAGTTTTATAGAGACCTGGAAACTCCATAGTAAAAGTTCAAAAAACTAGGTACCAAGACCAGAAAACACAACCAACTAGCAGAACCAACTAAAAGAACCATGAACTATTCTTCTAGTTCCAATATCATCTTCAATGCTTCCTTAACTTTCACAACAGTGTCTTGGATGGCAGCAGTCACCTTCGTAGATCCCTCTTGCATTACTTTCTTTCTTGAGCTTTGTCTAGTTCTCTTGCTAGGCCCCTCCAAAGTTTTGATTTCCTCATTTGCTCTTTATCCTATGTTAATAGCAGCAGCACAAATGCTAGAAGTTACCTCCTCCATCTTTAATCTTCTTTCCTTTATGAGTTCCCTTAGGTTGTTCTCATAATCTTTGAGTTTTATGGGAATATCCCTCAAATGCTTTTCCATGTTATTGATTTTGTTCCAAATTGCCTCCTGTTTACCATCCATAGTTACCATTTTCCAATTGATTTCCATTATCTCCTTATACCTCCATAGATCGAATTATAGAGTAGCATCAGCTTTGAAATTGGCAAATCTAGTAGGTTCGTTATTCTACCTTTTGTCACTCCAATCATCTGTGTTCTTTTTAGGACTGCTTCCAACTTCTTCAATATAGTCCTCTGTTTTGATTCATTTTTGTTCCTTTGTTTCAGCAGGGCTAACTTTTTTGTTACTTACTTCCTTTACTTGAGCTCCCATTTCCAATATTTGGTTAGCAACCTGAACTAGATTTTCCTTTTCACTAATCGGATCAGGGTCCATAGCAGGAACATCTAGATCTTTATCATTTTCCTCAAACACTTGCTGGTTTTCCTCAGATTCATGGTTATTGTTTTCAGACTTTTCCTCTATAGTGACTCCTTCTTTCTCATTCTTATCTTTCACTTCTTCTTCCTCACTGGAATTTTAATGCCCACTTTATGTTCCTCCTTCTTCCTCTAGACTCTCCTCCCCAGTGTTTTCAGAACTTTCCCATTCTATTTCCTCATTAGTAGTCTGGTTATTGAAGCTTGGGAGTTTGAATTTAGCTTTTTCCTTCCCTTTTACTATTTCTTTCTTATTACTCCATAAGTCCTTATATTTTCCCAAATAAGGATTCTTTACAATGGCCTTATTCTTGCAATGCCCTTTAATTATGAGAATTAACCCCTCATGCAGGATGGGATGAGATTCTTTTTTCTTATGAGCGAACAGACTTTGGAGCAAGGAAAAATGTAGATAAAAAGGAAAGGAGATTCTTACTTTGTGTCTGAAGTGATTGAGAAATACAAAGTGAAATTTGTGGACTCTTTTGCTTCTTCCATCAAGTATGAAGTACTCTTGGATATAGTATAAGACGTCCCTCCAGATGCCCTTAATCTGCTCCAGTTCAAAAAAATCTCCACTTTTTTCTAGCTGCTGTTCCTCAACATCCATTTTAGGGAATTTGCAAAAAGCCTCATTGGATATGATTGTCTACTTTGAAAATTTAATTCCCTCCATTGGAAGCCCTGTCACCTCCACTATGAATTCCTCAGTGAGATTCACTGTAATGCCATGCAAGGTAACCCTATCATCAGTCCAGTTTTTGAAAAAAGCCATTATGATATGGGGTTTTGAGCCATGAAGCCATTCCATATAACTCACAACCTTTCCTCTTTGTAGGATCTTCCAGACATCTTCTTTTGCTTTCCACTCTTTACAATATTTGGGTTCCTGCTTCCTTGGTTCTCCTTTCCTATTATGAGCCATACGAATCTCATTTAATGCCTGACCCCTGTCAGCTACACAATGAACCCGACTATTACCAATTTGGAACAAAACTAGCCTATATTTTGGCACATTTTGAGTCCTCCTTGTGTACTCTATAACATTTCTATTTAATGAGTGTATATCTTCCTCCATGGATCCACTCCCCCAAATCATTAGTTATTTATTCCATTCTGATCTCTCCCTCCTTAGCATGAATTGCATCATGATGAATAAGCACTCTAAGATCCATGTTCTTGTTTAATGTCTCCTACCAGCTCACCTTGTGTCCTACTTGAACTACAAAATTTGCTATCCAATTAGCAACTCCATTTGCTTCACGGTAAGTATGGGTAATAGTGACTTTCTCAAATTTTTTAATTAAAGTTTTCATTTCCATCACCATAGCCTCTATTGACCATGAGACATAATTTTTATTATTTAAGATATTTATGATATTTAAGGAGTCCCCTTCCAACCATAATTTAGAATATCCCGATTCAACAACTAGCTTAATGGTTTGGAGGGTAGCACAGGCTTCAACAATATGGCAGTTCGACTTACCAATGAGCATTGTAATAGCATTGATTACGTTTCCCATATGGTTTCTCAAGACTCCTCCACATCCTGCATTCCTCAGGTTCCCTTTAGTAGCTCCATCAAAGTTCCCTTTGATCCACCCATGAGGGGGGACATTCCAAGTTACACCAAGTCTAGGATTTTCATTTTTTACATTTGACTTTTGTGATCTTAAAGGATTATCAATTTGAAAGGTAGGATTAGGATCCCTTTGCAATGAAAAATTCTCCTTGATAGCTCTAATGATGTTCTTCCCCACTACCCACCCTGGAAGTTCTTTACTTTTGAAAATACGGTTATTTCTTTATTTCCATATTCCCCACCAAATATGGGGAAGAGTTAGTTTCCATAAAAAAGAACATCAGGATTCTTAGAGGGACAATACCAACTTTTAAAAGATAGATCCACACTTTTATGTTGAATCCAAGAAATACCCCAAAGATTGAGGATTTCTTTCCAGACTAGCTACGTAAAGGAACAGTTCACAAACAAGTGATCTCTATCTTCAAAACCTTTTTTGCATAGAATACATTTGTTCACTATGTTTATTCCTCTTTTCTATAAGTTATCAAGAGTCAAGATTTTGCTTTGGAGAAGGGTCCAGAAGAAGATTTTTATTTTAGGGATGAGTCCCTTGATCCAGGCCTGTGTCCACAGTGGTTGGTTAACATTTCTCTTTGAAGTAAAAATGGTAGAAACTTTAAATTGTCCGCTAGGCACATCATGCCAAACAATATTATCTTCAAAATTAGAATAGAGGGAAATAGCATTAAGGGATATTTGAATATTATTGAAACCTTGATCAATATCATTAAGGTTCACCCATGAATTATTTTGCCAGTATTGATTAACCTTTATTCCATATCTTTGCTTACAACGGTCAATTACTTCTTTATCTTGGAATTCTTCTATCAAAGGGATTTCTTTTAACCAAGCACCCTCCCAGAAATTCACCTTTTTTCCATTACCTACTTTCCAGGAGCTTCCTTTTTCTAAAACTTGTTTAGTACCCTGAACAGCCCCCCATATAGAAGATGGACGGGTTGTTACTACTCTCTACACTCTTATATTCACACACTCCTCTCTTTTTTATTACCAAGATAAATATACTCTATATTTTTTTTCACTCATTCATACTCTCCTCTCTTTAAAGCTAATTCTGTAACTAAATTAGATATTCTCTACATTTTTATGAAATTTTAGAGTGCCTCTTTATGTTCCCTTATTATAGTCTAATATCACTCTAGCTTATACAATAGAGCATTACATGCAATAGTCACACTAATTTAATTCAAATATGTTGATGGTTGGTATGAAATGTATAGAACAAAATATGGAGATACATTAAAATATATACTTTTACAACTTTTAGGAAGATATTTTATTTCTTTTTAGAGCTTGATAAATAGATATATTCATAATTGGCACAAAATGTAGAAGGTTTCATAAATAGATATATTATGTAGTGGTTATATATATATATATATATATATAGATTAAGTAGTAAGATAATTATAATACTATAAAGGATGTTGATTGACATTTTTTATTGACATCCTCAACCTTGACATAATGATCTAGAGAGTAAAAAATTGAACTCAGATGAGCTGGTATATGACCATATGACCCCAAGATGATGTCCCTTATGGTTAAGAGAATAATTGACATAAATTCAATGAATGTGAGATTTAAGGTTCATGATAAACATAAATAAAATATTGAGAAAATTTCATAAGAGTATATATATAATACAAATATACTAGGTTGGATTCTCCTAAATAATTCCAAAACATAAAGTGCACAATAAAATGAAGACAAATTAGTGTATGATATGGTGCATGATACTTAAAATTTATGTGGAAAAAATAAAATAATAATAATGTATAGGGTGATTTTATCATTCAAAATCTTTCTATTTAAACACATATTCCAATGTATTTTATTATCAATGGAAAATTAAATGGTCCAGCTATGAGATATTTATCTGGTCTAACATCACCCTAAAGGAGGGTTATCTAAATGCATTTTTAAAATATACTTATAGTGACACCACCAAGACCATTATGATGCCATGAATTAGTTTTTAATCCTTTTTTATGGTTTATCATAATGTTGAAAACTATTCAAAAGTCAAACATATATCCAATATCATCAATCCATCTTCATTAGATATAACACACATGTTTCTAATTATTTATGGATATATGTTCATATTAAATGTGACATTGTTTTTTTCATGAATTATCTTATGTTCATATCTTATGAATTATCCATCATTGTTTTCTTTATATTCCCTTTCATATATACACTAAACTAATACAATGAAATCACAACACATGATACCAAAAATTTCCAACAAAATTTATACCTTCATCTCTAATGGGGTATCATCTCTATATGGGTCCTAAGGTGATGTACCATCATGGGGAGTAGGGTAAAACCTCAAAGGTTAGATTTGTAAATTACATTATATTAGTGTTCAACCTAATTGTCAATATGTGAATATTCACACCTGAAATTAAAATTGTTTCAAATTATATAATAGTCCATTTAGCATTCACAAAATTATAACACTATGCATATATTCATAAATATATAGTTATCGTATTGTATAAGAGCACATGTATAGATATTGGAATATATCAAACTAAAAATATTTATCAATAGTATACCATTTATGTATTTAAAATATAAAATGAAAAATTATTTCAATTTTTTCATATTTCCTATGTGTCTCCATATGAATGCTCATTTAATATTTATTCCACACACATATAGTAAAAAATTAGATCTTAAAATTTTAGAGTAGTGTCCCTTAGATATCACATGGAATCTATATTACCAGTATAAAATTAGTTTATCATTTTAGTGGATGCCCCATCAAATGAGGTCAAAGTATTTGAAGATAAACACCAAACCATGAAACTACTCAAATTATATTACATATTACTTTAGGAAAACCTAAATGGAGAGAGTGAAAAATCATTAACATGCAATTTTTGAGATGAATGATGATAAAATCATAAATTAATTTCAACAAAAAAATAATTTCTATTCAATAAATCAAATGTTTACATTATTTATGTCCTCAAGTAATCATTTGGAGCTCAAGTGATTTAGGTTAGGTAAAATTGGAATGAATAAATGAAATAATTTCCTTCATGCCTAAACTAAACACTTTCCAATATACACACACACTTAGACACAATAAATTTAGGATTTAGACAAAAAATTGTGCTTTATTGAATTAATACGAGAATGTTACAAATAATTATACACACTCATGCACACAAATTTATTTTTTATTGAAATACAAACATTATAAAGATATAATATACACATAATTCCTCTATGGACATGACTATTTGTTACTACTCTCTACTCTCTTATATTCACACACCACTCTTTTTTATTACCAAGACAAATATACTCTATATTTTTTTTCACTCATTCATACTTTCTTCTCTCTAAATCTAATTTTGTAACTAAATGAATTATTCTCTACATTTTTTTTTAAATTTTAGAGTACCTCTCTATGCTCCCCTATTATAGTCCAATATCACTCTAGCTTATACAATAGATCATGACATGCAATAGGCACACTAACTTAATTCAAATATGGTGATGGTTGGTATGAAATAGATAGAACCAAATATGGAGATACCTTCAAATATATAATTTTAAAACTTTTAGGAAGACATTTTATTACTTTTTAGATCTTGATAAATAGATATATTCATAATTGGCGCAGAATGTAGAAGGTTTCATAAATAGATATATTATTTAGTGGTTTTTTTATATAGATATAATATATAGTAACTAGTAAGATAACTATAATACTATAAAGGATATTTATTTAAATTATTTTCTTAAGATCCTTGACCTTGACATAATGAACTAGAGAGTAAAAAATTAAACTCATATGAGTTTTTAAATGACCATATGACCCTAACATCATGTCCCTTATGGTTAAGAGAATAATTGACCTAAATTCAACAAATGTGAGAGTTAAGTTTCATGATAAACAAAAATTAAATATCCAAAAAAATTAATAAGAGTATATACATAATATAAATATAGTAGGTTGGATTCTCCTAAATAATTCAAAAACATAAAGTGCACAATAAAATTAAGAGAAATTATAGTATGATATGGTGCATGATACTTAGAATGTATGTGGAAAAAATAAAATCATAATAGTATATAGGGTGATTTTATCATTCAAAATCCTACTATATAAAAATATATCCCAATGTATTTTATAATTAAATTAAAATTAAATAGTCCAACTAATAGATATTTATCTAGTCTAACATCACCCCAAATAAGGGTTATCTAAATGCATTTTTAAAATATACTTATAGTGATACCACCAAGACCATTATGATGCCATGAAGTAATTTTGATTAATTTTTTATGGTCTATCATAATGTTTAATACTATCCAAAGTTCCATAATATATCCAATATCATCAATCCATCTTCACTAGATATAACACACATGTTTGCAATTATTTATGGATATATGTTAATATTAAACGTGACATTGATTTTTTCATGCATTATCTTATGCTCATTTATTATGCATTATCTATAATTGTTTTCTTTATAATACCTTACATATATAAACTAAACTAATACAATTAAATCACAACACATGATACCAAAAATTTCCAACAACATTTATACCTTCATCTCTAATGGGGTATCATCTCTATATGGGTCGCAAGGTTATGTAACATCATGGGGAGTAGGGTAAGACCCCAAAGGTTAGATTTTGAAATTACATTATAGTAGTGTTCAACCTAATTATTAATATTTGAATATTCACACATGGAATTAAAATTATTTCAAATTATATAATATTCCATTTAGCATTCACAAAATTATAACACTAATTTATATATTCATAAATATATAGTTACCGTATTGTATAGGACCATATGTATAGATATTGGAAGATATAAAACTTAAAATATTTATCAATAGTATGCCATTAATGTATTTAAAATATAAATTAAAAATTATTCCAATTTTATCATATTTCTTATGTGTCTCCATATGAATGCTCATTTTTAAATAATCATTAAATATTTATTCCACACACATAGTAAAAACTTAGATCATAAAATGTTAGAGTGGTGTCCCTTAGATATCACATATAATCCATATTAGTGGTATAAAATTAGTTTATAATTTTAGTGCATGCCCCATCAAATTAGGTCAAATTATTTCAAGATAAACACCAAACCATGAAACTCATCAAATTATATTTCTTTATTTTTTTAGGAAAACCCAAACAGAGAACGAAAAATCATGAAAATGCAATTTTTGAGATGAATGATAATAAAATCATAAAGTAATTTAAAAAAAATGTATTAAATAAATAAAATGTTTACATTATTTATATCCTCAATAAATCCTTTGGGGCTCAAGTGATGTAGGTCAGGAAAAAGGGGAATGAATAAATGGAATAATTTCCTTCAAGCCTAAACGAAAAACTCTACAATATAAACATAATTAGACACAATAAATTTAGGATTTAGACCAAAAATTTCACTCTATTGCTTTCATATGAGAATGTTACAAATAATTACACACACTCATACACACACATTTATGCCTTATTTAAATAAAAAATTAAAAAGAGAAAATATAGACATAATTCCTCTATGGACATGATTAGTTGTTACTACTCTCTACTATCTTATATTCACACACTCAACTCTTTTTTATTACCAATATAAACATACTCTATATTTTAATCACTCATTAATACTCTCCTCTCTCTAAATCTAATTTCCTAACTAAATTAAATCTTCTATACATTTTTGTGAAATTTTAGAGTGCCTCTTTGTGTTCCCCTATTATAGTTCAATATCACTCTACCTTATACAATAAAGCATGACATACAATAAGCACACTAATTCATTAAAATATGGTATTGGTTATTATGAAATATATAGACCCAAATATGGATATACCTTCAAATATATACTTTTAAAACCTTTAGGAAGATAATTTATTGCTTTTTAGAGCTTGATAAATAGATTTTTTTCATAATTGGCACAAAATGTAGAAGGTTTCATAAATAGATATATTATGTAGTAGATTTTTTATATAGATATAATATATAGTAACTAGTAATATAACTATAATACTATAAAGGATGTTTATTGACAATTTTTATTGAGGTCCTCGACCTTGACTTAATGATCTAGAGAGTAAAAAATCGAACTCAGATTAGTTGTTAAATGACCATACGATCCTGACATCATGTCCCTTATGGTTAAGAGAATAATTGACCTAAATTAAAATGATGTGAGATTTAAATTTCATGATAAAAATAAATTAAATATCCAAAAAAAATCATAAGAGTATATACATAATATAAATATACGAGGTTGGTTTCTCCTAAATAATTCAAAAACATAATGTGTACAATAAAATGAATACAAATTATTGTATGATATGGTGCATGATACTTATAATGTATGTGGAAAAAATGAAATCATAATAATGTATAGGGTGATTTTATAATTCACAATCCTACTATATAAACATATATTCCAATGTATTTTCTTATCAAAGGAAAATTAAATGGTCTAGCTAAGAGATATTTATTTAGTCTAACATAACCCCAAATGATGGTTAACTAAATGCATTTTATAAATATACTTATAGTGATACCACCAAGATCATTATTATGCCATGAAGTAATTTTGAATCATTTTTTTATGGTCTATCATAATGTTGAAAACTATCCAAAGGTCAAAAATATATCCAATATCATCAATCCATCTTCACTAAATATAACACACATATTTCCAATTATTTATGGATATATGTTCATATTAAACGTGACATTATTTTTTTCATGAATTATCTTATGTTCATATCTTATTCATTATCCATCTTTATTTTGTTTAGATTCCCTTAAATATATACACTAAACTAATATAATGAAATCACAACACATGATACCAAAAATTTCCAACATTTATACCTTCATCTCTAATGGGGTATCATCTCTATATGGGTCCCAAGGTGATTTACAATCAAGGGGAGTAGGTTAAAACCTCAAAGGTTAGATCTGGAAATTACATTATAGTAGTGTTCAACCTAATTATCAATATGTGAATATTTAAACATGGAATTAAATTTTTTTAAAATTATATAATAGTCCATTTGGCATTCAAAAAATTATAACATTATGTATATATTCATAAATATATAGTTATTATATTATATAAGAGCACAGGTATAGATATTTGAAGATAGAAAACTAAAAATATTTATCAATAGTATACCCTTTATGTATTTATAATATAAATTAAAAAATTATTCCAATTATTATCATATTTCTTATGTGTCTCCATATGAATTCTCATTTTTAAATAATCATTTAAAATCTATTCCACACACACATAGTATAAAATTAGATCTTAAAATATTGGAGTGGTGTCCCTTAGATATCACCTAGAATTCATATTAGTTATATAAAATTAGTTTATCATTTTATTACATGCCCCATCAAATGAGGTCAAAGTAATTGAAAATAAACACCAAACCATGAAACTCATTAAATTATATTTCATATTAATTTAGGAAAACCCAAACATAGAGAGTGAAAAATCATGAAAATGCAATTTTTGAGATGAAAGATCATAAAATTATCAAGTAATCTCAACAAAAAAAAATAAATTATTCAATAAATCAAATGTTTACATTATTTATATCCTCAAGTAATCTTTTGGAGCTCAAGTGATGTAGTTCAAGTTTAAGGGGAATGAATAAATGGAATAATTTCATTCAAGCCTAAACTGAACACTCTCCAATATACACACAATTAGACACAATAAATTTATGATTTAGACCAAAAATTACACTTTATTACATTCATATTAGAATGTTATAAATAATTTCACATTCTCATGCATGCACATTTTTTTATTATTTAAATACAAACATTAAAAAGATAAAATATAGACATAATTCCTCTATGGACATGGCCAGTTGTTACTACCCTCTACTCTCTTATATTCACATACTCCACTCTTTTTTATTATGAAGATAAATATACTCTATATTTTTTTTCACTCTTTCATACTCTTCTATATGTAAATATAATTTAGTAACTAAATTAACTCTTCTCTACATTTTTATGAAATTTTAGAGTGCCTCTCTGTGTTCCCCTATTATATTCCAATATCACTCTAGCTTATAAAACAAGGCATGACATGCAATAGGGACACTAATTCATTCAAATATGGTGATGGTTCATATGAAATAGATAGACCAAAATATAGAGTCAACTTTAAATATATATTTTTACAACCTTTAGGAAGATATTTTATTGATTTTTAGAGATTGATAAATACATATATTCATAATTGGCAAACAATGTATAAGGTTTCATAAATAGATATATTATGTAGTGGGTTTTTTATATAGATATAATATATATTAAATAGTAAGATAACTATAATACTATAAAGGATGTTGATTGACATAATTTTATTGAGGTCCTTGATCTTGACATTATGATCTAGAGAGTAAAAAATTGAACTCAAATGATTTGTTAAATGACCATATGACCCTAACATGATGTCCCTTATGGTTAAGATAATAATTGACCTAAATTAAAATAATGTAAGAGTTAAGTTTCATGATAAACATAAACTAAATATCCACAGAATTTCATAAGAGTATATACATAATACAAATACAATAGGTTGGATTCTCTTAAATAATTCAAAAACATAAAGTGCACAATAAAATGAAGATAAATTAATGTATGATATGGTTCATGATACATAGAATGTATGTGGAAAAAATAAAATAATAATAATGTATGGGATGATTTTATCATTCAAAATCATACTATATAAACATATATTCCAATGTATTTTCTAATCAAAGAAAGATTAAATGGTCTAGCTAAGAGATATTTATCTAGTCTAACATCACCCGAAAGGAGGTTTATCTAAATTCATTTTAAAAATATACTTATAGTGATACCACTAAGACCATTATGATGCCATGAATTAATTTTGAATCATTTTTTATGGTCTATCATAATGTTGAAAACTATCCAAAGGTCCAAAATATATCCAATATCATCAATCCATTTTCATTAGATATAACACACATGTTTCCAATTATTTTTGGATATATGTTCATATTAAATTGTGACAATTTTTTTTCATGCATTATCTCATGTTCATATATTATGCATTATCTATCATTATTTTCTTTAGATAACCTTACATATATATACTAAACTAATATCATGAAATCACAACACATGATACCAAAAATTCCAACAGCATTTATACCTTCATATCTAATGGGGTACTATCTCTATATGGGTCCCAAGGTGATGTACCATCATGGGGAGTAGGGTAAAACCTCAAAGGTTAGATTTGGAAATTATATTATAATAGGGTTTAACCTAGTTATCAATATGTGAATATTCACACATGGAATTAAAATTATTTCAAATTATATAATAGTCCATTTAACATTCACAAAATTATAACACTATGTATATATTAGTAAATATATAGCTATTGTATTGTATAAGAGCACAGGTATAAATATTAGAATATAGATAACTTAAAATATTAATCAATAGTATACCATTTATGTATTTCAAATATAAATTTTATCATATTTTCTATGTTTCTCCATTTAAATTCTCATTTTTAAATAATCATTTAATATTTATTCCATACACATATCAAAATATTAGATCTTAAAATGTTATAGTGGTGTCCCTTAGATATCACCTGAAATCCATATTAGTGGTAAAAAAAATAGTTTATCATTTTAGTGTATACCCCATCAAATGAGGTCAAAGTATTTGAAGATAAACAACAAACCATGAAACTCCTCAAATTATATTTCAAATTAATTTAGTAAAAGCTAAATGGAGAGAGTGAAAAATCATGAAAATGCAATTTTTAAGATAAAATTATAAAGTAATTTCAATAAAAATATAATTTCTATTCAATAAATCAAATGTTTACATTATTTTTATCCTCAATTAATCTGTTTGGAGCTCAAGTGATGTAGGTCAGGGAAAAGTGGAATGAATAAATGGAATAATTTCCTTTAAGCTTAAACTAAACACTCTCCAATATACACACACTTAGACATAATAAATTTAGGATGTAGACCAAAAATTGTACTTTATTGAATTCATATGAGAATGCTAAAAATAATTAAACACACTCATGCACACACATTTATTTTTTTATTGAAATACAAACATTAAAAAGAGAAAATATAGACATGATTCCTCTATAGACATGACCAGTTGTTACTACTGTCTACTATCTTATATTCACACACTCAAATATTTTTTATTACTAATATAAATATAATCTATATTTTTTTGCACTCATTCATACTCTCCTCTCTCTAAAGCTAATTTTGTAACTAAAACAAATCTTCTCTACATTTTTATGGAATTTTAGAGTGCCTCTCTATGTTCCCCTATTATAGTCCATAATCAATCTAGCTTATACAATAGAGCATGACATGTGATAGGACCACTAATTCATTCAAAGATTGTGATAGTTGGTATGAAATAGATAGACCCAACTATGGATATACCTTCAGATATATAATTGTATAACCTTTGGGAAGATATTTTACTACTTTTTAGAGCTTGATAAATAGATATATTCATAATTCACACAAAATGTATAAGGTTTCATAAATATATATATATATATATTATGTAGTGGTTTTTATATATAGATATAATATATAGTAAGTAGTAAGATAACTATAATACTATAAAGGATGTTGATTGACATTTTTTTATTGAGGTCCTCAACCTTGACATAATGATCTAGAGAGTAAAAAATTGAACTCAGATGAGTTGTTAAATGACCATATGACCCTAACATCATGTCCCTTATGGTTAAGAGAATAATTGACCTAAATTCAACTAATGTGAGAGTTAAGTTTCATGAATAAATGGAATAATTTCCTTCAAGCCTAAATTGAACACTCTCTAATATACACACACTTAGACATAACAAATTTAGGATTTTGACCAAAAATTTCACTTCATTATATTCATATGAGAATGTAGAGAAGACCAAAACTAACATACTAGTTACATGTATTTATATTAGGAAAGGTATAAGAAGTGATAAAAAATAAATAAAATACAAAATAAAATGATTATTACTTCATCATGGATGTCTCTTTACATCTATAATTGAATTTTGGATTGGTTGGATATAGTGATTGAGGTTTTTGGAAATGTTTCAAAGTTACTTAGATGGCAAAACCCCTTGTGTTATGTGTGATTGGATGAGAAATGTGAATAAATAGTCAAAGATTTATTAAGGATTTGATACCATAATTTTAGCAAAAAAATAATTACCTAAAATGGATAATGGATCCTCCATTTATAGACTTGGTGAGTGAATATGAAACGTCCATATCATGTTGAGATGGAGGGTGGAGAATGAATCCTCGCCTTCATAAATGTGAGAGGTTGAGATAGTAAGAGGTCAAATTTATTAAGGCATGGAGCGTGGAATTAATTAGATTGAATATATAATAGGAATGTAAGATATGTCATAAAAATTGACTATAAACCATCTATTTCTCATTTAATTACCTTGGAGAGTGGGAGTTTCAATGAATTTTTAATTGATAAGTTGTTGTGTGATGTGGATATTAGGAAATATTTGGTTTTTAAATATTTATGACATATGAATTCTATGTAACAGAATTTTTAAATAATTTTAATCAACATAATAAATAAATTAGATAATTTATTTTATTTTTTCCTTTTTAGTCTCATTTGTAAGGTTTAATCTATTTGGTTTAATATGCCTAGTGAGACATTTGTAAGAAGACCAATTTCAAGATGTTCACAACAGATTAAATTTTTTGATGTAGTTCATTGCCTTAATAAGGGATGTACCAATGTGTCTTAGAATGTTCACATTAGATTTTGAGGACCATTTGGAAATTTTTAATGATTTCAAACTTGATTTTAGAATTATTATGGGAGATTATTCAAATTTACAATTTCGACAAGGGAGTGATGAAAGTAGATTGTCTACATTTTGTCCCTATTTTAAAGGGTGTTGTGAAACATAAAATATTTAATAGATTTTTGAAGAATGAAATATTAATTTAAATTATTTTATAATGATTAAATAATAATGTTTTCATATTTTGTTTATTTTTTTTCAATTTAATAAAAATGAGTTCACAATGATGCCCCAAATGATGTTTGGGATGCCCAAGATGACCCCTCAAGGGAGTGGATAAAAAAAATTGATGGTTGGGCCCTAAAAATGAAAAAAATTACATGTTACATGGCATAAGAGGATGAGGAATGGATAAATTAGGCCAAATGTGACTAAAATTGATAAAAGAGCCATAAATAGGCCTCCTAGGAAAAATAATGGTACAATGGGAGGGGTAGGGGTATAATTTCAAATTTTGAGATATAAATTGACCCTCTATGGTGAAAATTTATCATTTTAAACCTCTCCTCTTGGAATTATTTTCTCTAGGTTTTTCACATGAATGTTTTGAGTTTGATGACATGCATCCCTTATCACAAGCATCTTGGTAAGTAGGTTCTAAAGTATAAGAAACTACTAAGGAGTGGGAATTTAGTAAGTACATTCCATTTTTTTAAATTCATACATTTAATGTCATTGATTATATGTATAATTAGGATAATGTAGTCATATAAAATTTTAGTTGAGTGCCAATAGTGCTACTTGAGACCACCTACCCATAACTTAGCTCTAGACCTATCTTAAGGCCTATTTAGACACTTTTATAGCCTTCATGAAATCCAAATACATTCATAAACATACATAAAGTAGTACTAGACTCTCACTTTAGCATCTTGACCCCTAGTGCCTTGGGTTATTCTACATGGACATTAGCACGATAACTTGAATAGTAACACCAATGGTGATATTGTCTTAGTTTGGGTGTTATTGTCTTTTAATTGAATTTTATCACCAATGGATATATTTTAATAAACAAACACATAGGTTTGGCTTAAACCTATTTAAATTCATACACAATCACTATAATAGTATATATACATCAATTTTAGCCATTTATTCACTAGATGGATATTAGATACAATTAACATAAACTAGCTTAGAATAAGTTATGCACAATCAAGGTTATTAATCCTTATTATTTTGAGAATTATTGTCATTTATGTCAAGGTTTATGTCATTTTATGTCAATTTTGATGTAATTAATATCAAGGTACATCTAGTGAAGAAGAATGGTGAGTGTCTATGAGGCATGAGCTTGTGTGGCTGATGTGAAAGGGATGCCATGTGACAAGAGAGAATTTGAAGGAAACCTAATGTATATCTATTGAGAGATAATTCTAAGGAAAAATAATTATTATTATAATATCTATGTCAAGATTAAATTCAAGGTAAACATGTTTTGAGTAGTAGTTCTTGAATACAAGGTGTCTTAAGAAGCCTAGTCATAACAAGCATAGTCATATCATGAGCATGTGTATGATGAGTATGAAGAGGTATGTGAAGAGGCATGAAATTGTTTAAGTATCATGTAAGTCATGTGATAAATATGTAGAAACATTAAATAGTGTTTTAAGATCAGTTATCAAGCTTCAAGTGCTTGAGAAGTCTAGTCATGACACTAGTCATAGCATGAAGAGTCCTAATGAGAAAATATAAGCACAATGGCTTAGTGAGATGGATGCACATAGTCATAAGATGATTTATTAGGTTTTATTATCATGAATATGAGGCATTGGATCACTCATTATACTCTCAGAGTGAGCCTATAGTGTTAATACCTATAGAACTAATATGAAACTAGACCACCTCTAGAGCTTGCTTGGCCTAATGAGGCATCATGATCTTTTATCAAGGAATATAAAGAATTTTTGACATTGTTTTATAATTTTATATGTTTTTTAATCATGTAATTTAGGTGGAGAGTGCATTTAAAGAGTCTTGAAGGTCATTTTCAAGGCCTAATATGGTTTACAAGTCAAGGTCTAAGCAAGCAAAGAGAGATATGGTCACCAAATGAGGTATGAGATTTGGATTTAAAGATAAGAATGAGAATGTGATAATTTTAAATGGTTTTATTGATTTTAAAAGGTGTGTTAACGAATTTTTAGGTCAAATTTTGAAATAAAAGGCATGAAAAGTGGTTTTGAGGTCTTTTGAGTGTACAAGATGAAGGGTTATCAACCTGAAAAAGACTTTCAAGTGTTCATTGGCACATGTAATCTCTACATGGGAACCTAATATATTAAGGATAGATATTTAATGGTCATAGATAATATATCAAAGCATTACTTTTGGAAATGAGGGGAAGACATTTATAAATAATTGTTAACACTAGAAATAGTGTTAACCCTCTCTAAAATCCTAACACTAACCTGATGTGAAAAATCTTATTTAAAACAGCCTAGAGTTGTTTACAATGACTATAAAAACTATTATATCATGTATTAAACTCTCCCAGGAGCCTCTATATGTGATTTGTTTATTATGTGAGTGAGTGTACCCTATAAGAAAGGCCTTATTTCTCAAAGATTTGATGTAGTAGTCACAATTGACCAAGTCAGATTTGATAAATGGATGGAGGAAAAATATTGATACTTGTTTTTGATGTAAATTTTGGTTTTATAGTAGGTTATATTCTTCAAGTGTGATAAAATATTCATCAAATACAACCTATCGCTAATAGGCCTAGTGGTACAAACAATGAGAAACCCAGGCATAAGTGAGAAGGTGATTAAGGATGTGTTATAATAGATTAGGGATGAATAAAAGTGAATCAATACATTATTAAATAATTTTAAGACATGTTCATGTTAAATATAATTTTTTAAGGTTAGTAGATATGATGAAAATATTTCTCATAAGTTGACCTATCTAATTCAAATGAGACAGTGAGGTACAAGGTTATGAGATTGCTCTACAATACCGTTATTTCCATTTGAACATTTTATATTACTATATGGTAATTGTATAATTATATCATAATATCATAAAAATTAATTTTAATTCTCTCAATTTTTTCATATAAGTGTTTAAGGTCATTTTCACCATGATTATGATTCAAGGCAAACTGGTAGTTTTAGGTAAGTAGGTTGCAGTGATGAGTTTGAAGCTCTATGCCTTGATTTGAATAATAAAATGTAGATTATGTTTATATTTAGGAATTTTATGTCATAAAAAATATTTTTATAATCTTTTAATTAACTATAATATGTAGAAACATTAAAGCCAAAATGGCTTGTCTGGCTAAGTGAGGTCTGTGAGAGTGAAGGTCAACAAATTGGTCTATAAAACCAATATTTACCATTATATATTATGATATATTTGGTTGAGGTTGTTTTTAATATGTTTTATTATAATTTTAATGAATTTTAATTCATTTATTGTGTTATTTAAGGTGCTATAAGTTTAATTTTACATGACTATGTTTTGAGGCTAGTTGGAAGTTCTGAGTGAGTTATCTATAGAAAAGAGTTTGAGTCCATTTGCCCTGAGTTGTGAAGTCTAAATCACATGGTGATGACCATAAGTTAGTTTATATTTTTAATTTTTTATTTATTTCCATTTTTTTTGTAAAAATTATGTTTATGCTTTAGTTATTCAAGATAGACTTTCTAGGTATGCATAGGCCTAATTGTGAATAGTGTTAATGGCATGTTTCAAGTGGTGATTGGAGCTAAAAAGTGTCAAGGACCTAATATTAAATTATTATGGGTATATTTTAGTTAAATATTATTATTTATTAAAATTTTATGTGTTTTAATGTGTCCCAAGGAAGGATAAGTGTAAAGTGTCCTAAATAGACCTAATGGGATTAGGTCTTCATGAGACCTAAATATGAGATAAGTATTAATTGAGGTAGGTCAGACCTAAATAAACTAAAATAAATTTTTATACATGTATATTATATGTCATAATATCCATTAAATTTCAAAAATAATAGGTTAATGGTGTTTGGCCAACTCAAAAGGATATAAACAAGAGACTTGTATAAACATAATGTAGTTTTAGGCCTATTCAAGTGTGTAGAGAGCAACAAAATAGAATAACGTATTTCATAGTATAATAATGTATTTTAGAATATAATAGGATTGTATAGTATCTATTATTAAGGTTTTAAATATGTTATGTGCATGAAAATCAAGGTTATATGACCTAATCAAGTTAATAGGTGGGCTAGTTGAGTGAAAAAGCATAGAAGGTAGTTTGAGAGGGATGTAAGAGTGATAAGAGATAAAGAAGGAGATAATAATATGTTGTATTATAATTTTTTTTTTATAAAGGTGAACAAGGGTTTTAATTGGATGAGTTTTTGCTAAGTCATTTATGGGGTTGGTGCCTCTTTGCAAGTGGGTACTTGCTAAAGCCTAGCTGAGTTGGTACTTAGCTAGTTGGGTTTGGTGCTCCATGTCAAGTTGGTGATTCACTAATATTTTTTATATATTATAATACTATATTAAATTTTTATATATTATTATGTTTTATTTCCCTTGAGTTTTTCCCATATATATGATGTGTTTTTGTGTTCCATGCTCTTGTAAATTGGTATTTATGCTTGCTAGATCTATATGGTTGTTTGATTAGTTCATGATCACTTAAGTGAATTTTATAATTAATTTTTTTAAGAATAATTAACCCCCCTATTATTAATATTTATTAAAACATTTGGTATTATATATTTATCCTTTGAATCAGGTCTAAAATCCTAAAGGAGATCCTAGAAGCAAGGATGGCTAGTCAGCAAGCTCAAGGTGGTTTATTTACTAGTAAGGTTATATTATTAAATGGATATAATTATGAATTTTAGAACATAAATATGAATATATATTTTATTTCTCAAGATAATGATATTTATAAATCAATTTTGGATGGCTATAGTGCTCCTCTTATTCCACCAATTTATGCAACAGGTAAGAAAGCTAGTGAAAACAACTCCAAGGTAATGAATGGAATTCTTTATGGCCTATTAGAGTAAAATATTATGAAATTGATGAAATGTGTATCAAAAAAATAAATATTATACAAATTGAATACTATCTATGAAGGAGACAAGGTAAATATGGTAAAGTTGTAGTCCTGATGGAGATAGTTTGAAAGTCTAAAGATGAGTGAAGATGAAATAATTACATCTTACCTATTTCAGTTTAATGAGGTTTTAAATGTCATTAGAGGAATAAGATAATAAAATAAATAATATAAAGTGGTTAAAAAGGTATTGATATCATTAACTCCTGCGTTTGATTCAAAGGTATATGTTGTATAAGAGATAAAATATTTGGACAAGCTAGAGATGGATGGGCTTCATGGCATATTAATTGCCTATGAGATGAAAACAAATGAAACAAGACGTAAAAATAAGGAATAATATTTTAAATTTGAAAATAATTCAAAAACCAAGAAGGTCAAGGATGAAAAATCTTCATATGTTGAGGATGATCAAGTTATAGCCATGTTTCCAAAGAAATTGAGGTTTGGATCTTGTAAGTACAAGAGAAATTTGCCCTTAAAATGTTTTAATTATGGTAATATTTATAAATTTTCATATAAGTGTCCTAATAAGGGCAAGACTGAGTGGGACTAATAACATGATGAACATCATGGAGATGATAATAAATTCTATAAGCTTAATAAGAATAAAAAATATTTCAAAAACTATTAACATAGGAAAGGGTCATTCATGAACAAAAAATGTTTCTATACCAAAGAAGATAACTCATCTAATGTAAGTGACTCAAGTACATGTAATAGTGATGATGATAGTAATGAATATGAACATGACAATAATGAAACCTTAATCATGGCCATAAAATAAGACAATAAGGGTTTCTCAAATGGGAAAGGCCTTATGGTTCATGTAGAATAAATGAAAAATTTGAAGTGAATCTTGAGGTGAAATTGGTGAGTGCCCTAGAGGAGTTTAAGTTACAAAGAAGAAAGAATCACAAACTAATATAATTAGTTAAGTAATATGAGGATCAGATTGGATTGTTTAAGGAGAGTCTGAGTAACACTCCCAAGGAGTATGATGAGATCATCAATAAGATTGAAACACATATGGAGATAGTTAATGAAATCATAAAGGATAAAGAATAAAAATGCATGATGTATGAAACTAAAGTGGAATCCTTAAAATATAATTTTGATAAATATTATATAAAGGTGAAGACCTTTATGAAGTTTTAAAAGATCACTGAGGCTCTAGATGACATCTTGAGTAGTCAAAAGTCTACAAGTGATAAGATAGGTCTTGGTTTCAAAGAATACCAAAAGGAGGAAACTCAAGTCAAGAATAATTCTATTAAAGATAATAAGGTAAACATTAAAATACCTATAAAAAATCCTAATTCTTTGAGGTATTCAATATTATTCAATGGTTATTGTTTTGTATGCAGTCATTTTGGTCATAGATCAAGAGAGTGTTGAAGACACTTTAAGAATTAGCACTCATGGGACTATGGAAGGAGTCACAGTTCACATCAATAAAATGGTATGTACAATGTAGTTTTATATAGTTGTAATAATGTAGGAAATATTAAAAAATTATATCCTAATAGAGTATCAAGTCACAGAAGGAGGTTTGAAGCCCCTAGAGTGCAAGAAAGAAAGAATATGAAAGTATGGAAACCAAAGATAGTAAAGATGAGTCATGATAAGTCTACAATCTCAAGTGGACTTTTTATTGTGATAGAGAATACCTAAAATGATAAATCAAGTTAGGAATGTTTTTTATCATCTCATATTTGTCAAATATTAGATGTAGAGGTCAAGCTTATAGTGCTAATCAAGCCTAAAAGGACATTGAAGGATATTCAATCTTATCAGATCATGTAGATATAGAAATCTCCTAAATTTGTGATGTTTTATTTATATATGGAAAGAGTTGACTCTATTATGCTTCATGGATACATGTTTAAAGTTATCATAATCATGGTGGATGCTTATTTTAAGGGGGATCTATTCAAGTTATTGACTAAACTTGATTTGTGTTGAGAAGTGGTCTTGTAATCTAAGTTTATTTGAAGGAGGTATGCATGGAGTGAGGTAGAGCATGTTTCCTTAATACTTAATATTTTTTATGTTTAAATTTTGTTTTAAATAATTTGTGATTATAGATAACAATTGTGGAATACCTTTGTCATTAATGTCAAAGTAGGAGAAAGTTCAAGAAGGGAGATTGACTAGACTAGGGGAGATGAGAGTGATTAGGCTAAAGTATGTTTTAACATCAATGACAAAGGGGGATTTTGTTGAGAAGTGATCTCATTTATGTCAAGGTTGATTTAATTTTATGTTAATGTTTATGTCATTTATTTCAAAGTGCATCAGGTAAAGATGCATGGTGAGTGGTCTATGAGGTATGAGCTTGTGTGATTGATATGAAAGGGATGTCATGTGACAAGAGATAATTTAAATTAAACATAATGTCTCTCTATTGAGAGAGAATTTTAATTCAACATAATGATTATTTTGAGTTTTATTTTAATATTCGGGTTAAGGTAAGCATGTTTTGAGTACTAGTTCTTGAGTATAGAGTATCTTAAGAAGCCTAATCATAACAAGCATAGTCATATCATGAGCATGTGCATGATGAAAATGAACAGGTATGTTTAGAGGTATGAAATTATTTTTTTAGAATTTAATTAATTTTAATAAGGTTTATAATCATTAAATAGTGTTCTAAGATCAGTTGTCAAGCTCTAAGTGCTTCAAAAGTCTAGTCATGACACTAGTCATATCATGAAGAGTCTTAGTGAAAATTTTTGAGCATGGTGGCTTGGTGAGATGGATGAATAGAGGAATAAGAGGATATATGAGGTTTTTTTATAATTCATATTAGGAATTTTAGTACTCATGATAATCTCAAATCAATCCTACATGGATATAACTTATAGACCTAGTATGCAACTAGACCACCTCTAGACCGTATTTGGCCAAATGAGGCATCATGATATATTATTAAGGTATATGAATGATGTTTGATTTTTTTTGAAAATTTTATATGTTTTTTTATCATATAATTTGTGTGGAGAGTGCATGTAAGAGGCTTAAAGGTCAATTTGAAGGACTAATGTGGTTTTTAGGTCAAGGTCTAAGTAAGCAAGGAGAGAGATGGTGGCCAAATGAGGTATGACATTCATATTTCAAGATAAGATTGAGAATGTGAGAATTTTAATTGGTTAAATATATTTTAATGGGTGTGTTTACCAAGTATGAGGTCAATAATTTTAATAAAAATCATGAAAAAGTGGTTTTGAGGTCTCTCAAGTGCACAAAATGAAGGGTTCTCAACTTGAGAAGGACTTTTAAGTGTTCATTGGCAGAGATTAGGAAGGGTAATAGATAAGATATACAAACATTAGTTTTATAAATGAGGGTCAGTCCTTTATGAACAATCATTTACACCAAAAATAGTGTTAACCCTCTTTAAAACCTTAACATTAAATTGATGTCAAAAATACTATTTAAAATAACCTAGAATGGTTTCAAATGAATATAAAAACTATTATATAAAATATACAACTCTCATTTTCACCTCTAGGTGTGATTGGTTTATTAGGTGAGTGAGTGGACCCTATAGAAAAGGCCTTATTTCTTAGAGATTTGTTGTATCAATCATAGTTGACCAAGTCAAAGTTTTTGAATGAATGGAGGATAAATATTGAGACTTTTATTTTATTTCCATGGTGGTTTTTATTCAATTTATATCACTCAACTATGATAAACTAGTCATCTAAGAGAACCTATCACTAATATGACTAATGGTGCAAATAGAGAAAAACCCTGGCAGAAGTGAGAACGTGATTATGGATGTGTTATCATGGATTAGGGATGAATAAAAGTTCATGGACAATTTTTTAAAGATATTTAATACATGTTAATTTTGGATATAAGTTTTTAAAGTAAGTAGATCTAATAAAATGTTTCTCATAAGTTGACATGTTTGGTTTAGATGAGGCAATAAGGTACAAGGTTATGAGATTGGTCTACAAGACCAATATTTCCATTTGACCATGTTATCTTACTATATAATAATTTTATAATTATATCATAATATTATCAAAATTAATTTTAAGTATTTGAAAGTGGTCATATATAAGTTGAAGGTCATTTTCACCATGATTGTGCTTCAAGGCAAATCAACAGGTTTAGGTGAGCATGTTGTAATGATGAGTTTGAAGAATTATGACCTAAGTTAAAGAATATAATGTACATGATGTTTATATTTAATAATTTTATGTCATATAAATGATTTTAATAACATTTTAATTAAGTTTAATAGACTGAAACATTGAATCCAAAATGGTTTGTTTGGATGAGAGAGGTCAGTAAGAGAGAAGGTCAATAAAAATGGTCTATGAAACCAATATTTTCCATTATAAAATAAGATATATTTGTTGTATGGTGTTATTAGGATGTTTTAAGATCATTTTAATTAATTTTAAGTCCTTTAGTGTGTTATTTAAAGTGTTAAAAATTCAAGTTTCCATGACTATTTTTTGAGGTTAGTTGGTAATTCTGAGTGAGCTATTTGCATAAAAGAGTTTGAGTCCTTTTACCATGCATTGTGAAGTATAAATAACATGGTGATTACCATAAGTTAATTATATTTTTTATTAATTATATTTTTTCATAGTTTTTTGTAAAAATTGTGTTTATGCTTTAGTTGTTCAAGATAGACTTTCTAGGTATGCACAGGCTTAAATGTGAACAATGTTAATGGCATGCTTCAAGTGGTGATTAGAGAGAAAAATTGTCATGGAAATAATATGAAATTATTATGGGTGTATTTTAGTGTAATATGATGTTTTTATACCATTTTATTTGTTCTAATGTGTTTCAAGGAAGGCTAAGTGTAAAGTTTCCTAAATAGACCTAATGGGATTAAGTCTCCATGAGACCTAATGATGAAATAAGGCCTAATTAAAGTAGGTAAAAACTAAAGGGAATCAAATAAAATTTTATACATGTATATGAGATGTCATAATATCCATTTCATGGATGAAATAAGATTTTAAGGGTGTTTTTCCATCAAAGAAGGATATGAGAAAGATACTTGTATAAATACAAGGTAGTTTTAGGCCTATTCAAGTATGTAGAGAGCAAGTGAATAGAATACCATATTTCAGAGTAGAAGAACACATTTTATACCATTATATGAGTGTATATGATCTATTAGTAAGGTTTTATAGAGTTTTTATGCATGAAAATCAAGGTCATATGTCCTAACCAAGTCAAGAAGAGGAATAGTTGAGCTAATAAGCCTAGAAGGTAGTTTGAGATGGATAAAAGAGTGAGATATGAATAGGGATATAATCATATGTTGTATGAGAAACAAATTTTTATAAATGTTATCAAGGGTTTTATGTGGCTAAGTTGGTGTTAATTCATCTAGGGGGTTGGTTCCTCCGTGTAAGTGGGTGCTTGTTAAATCCTAATTGAGTTGGTGTTTAACTAGTTGGGTGGTGTTACATGTAAATTTGGTGCTTCAATAAAATTTGTGTTTGTATTATAATACTATATTACATTTGTATATATAAGTGGGTTTTATTTCCCTTAAGTTTTTCCCATATACGTGATGTGTTCTTGTGTTTCATGATCTTGTGGATTAGTGTTTATGCGTGCTAGATCTATATGCTTATTTGATTAGTTCATGATTAATTAAGTGAACTTGATAAGTATGTTTTTAAAGACTATTTAACCCCCTCTATCATTTTGATTACAACATATTATACCTTAATTTTGAACATACTCATCTACATCCATGCCAAGCTCATAATACATAGATTTTTAGTCTTCAACATTACTCAAAAAACTCAAACTAACATTTATATTAGCATCATTTTCAATAGCACCAAAAATTAGGTGGGAAGAACTAAATAAAACATTATCCCTCCTTGGATTAATAGTATGTTTTAAACTCTCATCATAGTGGGGTGTTGAGTATGTCTAGAATATCCCACTAACATCAGACTTTGTTACTTGTGCAAACTAGATGCCCTAAAAAAATGGGGGTCTAGAGTTTACATGTAAAATCAATTAAAATAGGTCACAAAATAGGAATAAAAACTTGTGTACATATGAAAAATCCTAGTAAAATACAACACATGCATACCCAAAATCTCATAGTAGTTATAGATAAAGGACACTAGTGCCAAAAGTATGAAACTATCACCATTGGTGATACTATCTAGTTAGGGTGCTATTATCTAGGAAGTATTTTTACACTTGTATCCTATCCATGACACTCATATAAAATCATATCTTGGTTTTCAACCTCTAGATATTTTGTCTTAGTTGGTTTCTAGATAATTACTTATGTTCATGATTTATTTTTATTTTTAGAAAGGTTAAACTAGTTAAATTCTATTACAAATAAATGGTTATATTTATTACATATTTTATATCCTAATTTTCTAGACTCAACCTCTTTAAAAACCTAGGGCTTACATTGTATAACATTAAAAAGTCAATTCATTTGGTGAACCCAACTTACTTTGAACACTACTAAAACCCTAGACTTATATGCTCTTAGGGTTTGTATCCTTTTATTTTCTATGATTAGATATTAGTTATAAAAACTCAGATTTGTTTTAGTATTTAATTATTTAAATCTTTCATAGATTAAAATTCTTTAAATATTCAAAATATACAATTGTTTATTTTCCCACTTCCTAACCTACAGTGGCAAAATTCAACAACTGATTTGATGAAACCAATAAGAAACAATTGAAAGATTTCATTTCAAAACATTTATATATGTTATATGACTTATGAATATTGTCTATGAATAACTTATAAAATTTTAAAAAGGTTAATATGAATTATGAATATCCTTCACTCCCCTAGATAACAATACTGTTACACCTACTTTGGGGGTAAATCAACTTGTACAAAAAGCTATTTTAACTTGAAAACATTCAATAATGACAATACATCATATGGCTAGTTCCTCATCTCTATATATAAAATCCATTATGTATTAGATCCATGATATATATGCTAAGGTGTTACATCTTTAGTATGGTTGTAATAGACAGTCACATGCCTTGGATTCTTATGTTAATTTACATACATTTTTTTGATAAAACATAGAAGTAACTCATTTTTCATAAAGATTTGTGGCACCTAAGATTATTTATAATAATGGTAATGGTTACCTAGAGCACCATCTATGAGCTTTCCATGTATCATGTTTGGATTATGTGTCCAAGTATTATCTCCTTATAAAGTTTTATCCATGTAGTCTAAATAATTATGCATTATTATGGTTATATAACCTTCTAAATTAGTATATCACAAAATTCAACCCATTGGCACATATGTTTTTGGAACACTTTTCAATCAACATCAGTGATAAGATATCATATGCTTAGGTGGCTCAACATAAGCAAAAATACAATGGCCATATGTCATAATATGTATTGAGCTATAAAACTTTATTTGCAAATATTACTAGCCATGTGGTAGATAGAGAGATCCAAGACATTAAAATAAACTCTACTATCAGCATTATGTGAATCTATATTATTCAATAATTTTTCAACATTCATAGATTTATTCCACATAGTGAAATAAAATGAACTCAACCTTTTATTTATGGGTAAACTAAAGTCCACAACTAGATCATATTAAACTAATAAGTGTTTTAATAAGCTTCCATACAAGCTAAAACCTAGAGAAAATAAGTATGATCAAAAGGCCTTAGCTAATGCAACTCAGAGCCACCTCCTTGTTTGGTTTTATGAACTCCTACATAGAGTTTTTTCACAAATCTTCCATAACCAATGGCACATGTTTTACAATAGTTATTGGAATGTAATGTCATATCTCTTCCTCCCATAAAATTGGTTGATATGAATAGGCCTCTTGTAAAGAGTTATGATTCCAATGCATTCTATGACTATCATAGGGAAACAAGCCATACTATAAATAATTGCATCACTTTGAGACATAAGATTTAGTATTTGATAAAGGACAAAATCATTGATGTGGGAAAACCTACAAAGGTACCTAAATTTCAATAAATGAAAGATAAGTCTATGAAAATAATTTGGGATTCATTTCCAAAACATATAAATAATGAGCTAAGAGGCACTTTAAGTGTTTTTTATACCTATCAAAGACATCCACCATTGAAATCATATCACACTACTACATAGGATTCACACCCCCTACATAATATCATTGGTGTATATCATACTATAGTGCCATCTAGACCACTCATCACTTTATTAGATCAAGAGATTATCAGTGATGACTCAGATTTATATGCACTCTTTGTATGAACCTATATTGATCATCATCCTATTTAAAGTGTTATGGTTGAAAATGGGTCAATTATTAACATGTGCACTATCAATATTCTATATCATTTGGATTATTTGAAGTAGGACATTTCTCTAACCAAAGCAATTATTTATTGTTTGTGTCCATATTTAGATACCTATTAGGGAGATTGTACTTCTATTATAGGTTAGACTAGCACATGTGGCCACTAAATTCTTAGTAGTACCTAATTCAATCACATTTGACATGTTATTAGGTATGCCATGGATATAATAACTTCAATCCATTCCATCCACCATTAACATATATGCCTCAAGTATATACATGTTAATCAGGTGGTTATAGTTGAATGTATTTCATATGGGTATCCTTTACCTATCCCACATGATTTTACACCATAGATACCAATTATATTTTCTAGCACCAATTCCATTAGTACACCACATATTTTAGTTGAGCCACTAGTGCAGGTGAAGTCTACTTCTATAGTGTTACCATGTATGCATTCTCTCCCAAAAAGGCCCTTATTAGAGATATCCCTATGTTAAATATTCTAGAGATTGCCTCTCTACCTTTTCATTCTAAGATTAGTGTTATTGAGTTCTTAGGGTTATCTATAAAGGGCATCCATGCCACCTACAACATCTACCAAATGGGTTCCTAAGACTCCTAAAGTTAATAAGGAACCCCAAACAGCTTCACAAATTCTTATCACAACTCTATAGGTAGTGTCAACTATAGATCACTAAATACAATAGGTTCTTAGATCTCAGTTACCTTTTCACATAACACACATGATTATTATTGCTTTAGTTAACATAGGACACCTTGATAATGAGTCTCTTATGAGACTCATTAGTTAGTATGTTTCTCCCTACTTGTACATAGTTTCCTTCTTTATTGATCCTTATAAATAGTTTCATTTTCATGTTGATTTTACATAACTTATATCCAAAAAATACAAAAATAATATAATACATCAAAAAATAAAAAAAACATTCAAATATGTTCTCAAAAAATACAAATTATAGATTGTATGCATTACCGTGTTTACATCTCTTAAAATTTCCAAGCACTAAATATGATAACTACTTAATAAAGTAAATTTTATATCATACATACATGTTTCACTTGTTATTTTTGAGTGTTTACATATCACTATAGGATCAATGTCCATTTCAAAATTCTATATTTGGTATTATTAACCCATTATGGGAACACACATAGGTTCCTCATTTAACATATTTGCCCATTTGGGGCATCTTATACATAGTGTTGATTACCAAGTTATATCATTCTACACTACACTAATTTTTTGCCTTCTACTAATAATACTACTTTAGAAATAGATTATGTACATATTTTCTCTTATAGACATTTGTACCACAATTTCATGCATACTTTCACTTATATCTTTCCTAGTTTAGACTTTATTATGTCTATTTACTTCTACATCTATTTGAGAGAATTTGCATATGTCATTTTTATATAGATCTACACCACTTACTTTCATTGTATGTATGCTTTGGACATGTGCCCATGTCCTTATGTTTACCTCATTAATTGTGGATACAGTCATTTTAACATGTCCTTCCATGTGGCTCTATGACAACCTACTTTATATTTGTGTATGTAGCCATTTGAACATGTCTTTATATGTCCTACTTTCTCAAATTTAGTGACACATGCCCATGTCCATTATATTGTGTCCCCTTGGCCTACTTTGTGTGCCTCATTTGTTTTGTATGTATGATTTCATGTATTTATCATAGGCATGACACTTGTTTCTTGCTTATTACACACTCTAGTTTTATATTCCATCTCCCCTTCCTCCTTGGGTTCCTTGATGGACATAATGCCCCATCCCCCTAAGTAGTTATTTTATTTCTCAAATTCATTCTTCATATATATGTTTACATTGTTATATCTATCTATAAATCCTTGTGAATGATAGATATAACACACTTCATAAATTAAAAATTTATTCTCAAATTATCTTACATTCTAATATCATTTATGTAGATTATATTGATTTATTATACCGATATCATATATATTCTAGATAACACACATCTTGTAGATATTTTTATTTTAAAGATAGTTTAGGTTTAAAACATCCCTTAAAAAGAGGGGTCATTCATAGAGGTTTTTCACAAAGATCAGGCTATTTGAATTAATTTAGAGTAAAATTTTTAGCACATAGGCACAAAATATAAAAATTAGTTTTGGGAAAGCACAATGGGAAATAGTCATGCAGAGACTAGTTTTTGTTATACATAAACTAGTATAGTTAGACAATAGCAAAAAAAATGGGACACTAGTACCATTATCTCTACTGTATATATAGCATTATTTTCTAGTAGCCTTAGTTTTAGGAAATTCTAAATTGTTTAGAAAATTATAATAGGTGTAGTCTAGGTTTACATAGATTTATTTATAGAATACCAATTTTTGTTTAGTTTAGCAAATATTCATACTAATTTAGTCAAACTGGGGGCATCATGCATGACAGGATCATTCCCATTTTATTTTTAGATACTTAGATATATATTATTATAACTTAATCCATAATCCATATGCATAAATATTAGATTTGGGGGTATGTGCACAACACATTATTTCCATTTCCTCACTTTTTCTCCACTTAATGAAATGGAATGGAAAAATTCATGTCATTAATTATGTTATTAATCTAGAAACCATTTGCACCTTCAAAATCTAGACATAATTCACACCAGCATAATCCAAATTTGATGCCTTACTCCATTTATAGTGGTTGCCATTACCAAGTAGTCATTGAACTACATACTCGAGTGGCTTATTACTTGATTTTCAATCTAAATTTCCTAAGTGGATGCATATGTAACATATAAATTTCTAATTATAGTTAAAAATATTTAGGTACATTGCATGATCTAGTTGTATATGCATATACTATACAAGTGTAGGCAATGATGGAGTCATAGTCTACTTGAGTTCTTAAGACACCTACATGAGAGGGTTAGGCACACCATCAATCCAATAAAATATATTCATAGGTCATGATCTATAAAAAAATGGTGGGTAATGATGGATTTAAGGCCAACTTGAGTTATTTAGCCACCCACTCATGGAGATTGAGCAAGAAATTTTACTCTATCTAAGTTATTCACTGATTGATCACTAGATACATGTACACATAAGATTTCACTAGGTTTATGCATTAGTTCACATAACTAGTTAGGTGTATTAATTCATTTCATCTCTTGTCTCTTTACTTATATTTGTATTTTGATTTTGATATCTCTTAAGTAAGGACTGATCTATTCACTTTTCATTTGTAGGACATGCAATAGAGAACACTTCACACACTCAGATCTAGATTCATAGGCTTCAGCTCTTAAATAAGTCTAGGTACATTTATTTTAATTTATCCAAGTACTTTAGATATTATTCATTTATATAATAAAGGGGGTAATTCATTCCTCTAAAATATCACTTGAGTACCAAGGGTGCTACTTCAAACCACATATCCACATCTTTGACATAAACCTATCTTAGTGCCTATTTGGACACTTATCTAGTCTTCATAAAGGTCACACGCATCCCTAAACAATCATAAATTAGTAACAAACCCTAATTTTAGAATCTTGGCCACTAGTGCCTTAGTTTATACCACTTTCACACTAGTGACATAACTCAGATAGTAGCACCAATGGTTCTAGTGTCTTAGTTTAGGTGCTATTTTTATTTTCCTACCTTTTATCACCAACAAATATATTTTCATTAACAACTACCTAGGGTCATAATATACCTATTTAAATGTCAAAAAAATCACTAGAATTATATATATATATATATATATATATATATATATATATCCCTTTATTCACTAGATGGAAATTAGACGCAAATAACATAAATTAGCTCAAAACAAGTTATTCACAATCAAGGTTATCAATCCCTATTATTACCTACTTATACATAAAATCATCTATAAACATACAAATATTATAATAAATAGATTATAATCTCTAAAATAACTCAAATCACTCAAAATAACATTGATACTAACTTCACTTACACTAGAACTTAGGTGAAAAGAACTACATCATGTTTGATCCTTCCTCATAGTATTGGTATGTAATAAACTATCATCACATTAGGGTGTTAAGGATGTCCATCCCACCCCAATAACATCACACTTTGATACTTTTATCAATAAAATTTACTAAAAACATGGGGGTCTAGATTTTACATGAAAAATTAGTCAAAAAAAGTCACTGATAAGGAATAATAACTTGCACACATAGGAATAGGCTTGATAAACTCTGACATAGGTGCACCTAGAATTTTATAGTAGTTTTGCATAGAGGAAACTATTGATAAAAATAGGAAACTAACATCATTAGTTATAATTTACAATTAGGTTGATACTATATATGAAGGGTTTTAACACTTGAATCATGTCTGTGACACTCAGATCAACTCTTGTCCAATTTTGTAGCCTCTGGATCTTTTATTTAGATCATTTTTTAGTTAAGTACTTGTTTGCATCATTTATTTTTATTTTTAATTAAGGTCAAACCAATTCAATATATTAAAAATATATGTTTTTATTTATTTCATAAATACTATTATTTAATATACTCATCTCATTTAACCATCTAGGGATTAAACTCTATAACCCTAAAAAGTTAATTTAGATAATTATCAATTTCATCAAATTTTGAAAATTTTAAAAAATAAAATCACCTACACAAATATTGATATTGTTGTGAAAATGGTTATATTATGTTGAAATTAGTATGAATGTTAATTAAATTAGTGATATTGTTGATCTAATCATCTATATCAATTTAAATCAATGAGATCACCTAAATAGGGTAGAAATTACCTAAATGGTTATAATGACTCGTAAAATGGCAAGATCATGAGGGGAAAATGTGAAATAGTAAAGAAATTTATAAAAATACAAAAATGGTGAGATAAAAAATATAAATATTCTTTCTAAACAATGATATTGTTGTAAAAATGGAAAAAACATGAAAATGATGAATAGATTTTGAAGAAGTCTTTGCATGACTAGAATTTAATTTGATTAATTGGAATGATGGAATTGATGATTTATATAGGATTGATGTGTTGAATTTTTATTCAGTGTCAATGTAGAGGTACATATATTTGAAAAATTATGGTGACATGCTTTTATTTTTAGGGGTGATTCTCTATTTTCATAGCTCATGAGTGACTATTGTGCATCTTGCAATAATTAGGGATTTAGACTGAGGAGGTCATGGCCTTACTTAATGTGGTTTATTTATTATATGGTGTGAATATTACTATGATAAATGATGATAAGGTCATTTATCTATATTTTATATGAGTTTTGACATTAAAAAATGAGAAAAAATCACCTACTTTCTAGAGAGGTGATAGTGACTTTGGAAGATTTCTAGTAGATTCTCTATATTTTGATATGAGGATTAGTGATATATTGGCTACAATAGGGATGATAAGAAGTATTAAAATATTTTATTGGTGTGACTTAAATCATCATGAAATATTTATTGGTTGATATATATTATTTGAAGGATCATACATTGATTTATCTATAGTTCATCATTATTATAGCCATCATCAGTAGCATATTAGTACCTTACAAGATGAGTCATTTTTTCCATATGGGGTTAGGATTGGTGATCCAAGATATGATCTATAATGATACTCATTTTGTTTGTGGCCCTATTATTTTATCTTATTTATATAAATATTTTCATATGGTGGCTTGTCATCATGTCAAGATAATTAGGCATTCTATGTTACTTTAGGTTTGAGCCTAAGAGCATATCGTGATTGAGTGTCTAGTAAAAAAGAGATGATAATGAGGTTTAGAATATCTAATAGATTAAATTTAGTATTGATAAGATGAAGCTAATGGGAATATAGAGGGGACTATGTACATGATAATAACACATTCTAAACTATACACTCTACTCCTTAAGGCCAGGTTAAGGTAGCCAATGTAATGGATGAGTTATCAATAAGAATATGGGTTAGGCTAGTTGTTAGGTGGAATAAGATTTGGAATAGGTGGTGTTAATGGATTCTCATGATGGAAATAAAATATATTTGGATCATTTATTTCTCATTGAGACCATCAGTATGTGTGGAAATAGATCTCCAAGGTCCTTTAGTGTCTAATACTATGAGGAGGTAAAGCTATTGTTCTATACCAGGATGTAGTAAATGAGGATGGTTAGGATGAATGATCAATATGATGAGATAAAATATATTGGGTTGAATATTTTTAGTAAATTTAATCCACAAAATTTAATGATATATGACAAGGCTAGACCTGAGGAGAATAAAGGTGGTGGAGGTGAGGATCTAGGCTTGAATCATTTTATACTATCAATCTCTATTTTATGGGAGGATGATGATTTGTGGATTAGAAAATTAATATTGTTACTATAAGGAACTAAGAGAATCAGTGATGACATGTGGTATAGGTGTAGCATGGAATACATATATCTTAATATTAATGTTGATATCATGTTATTTATTTGTTGTGGGACTAGGTGATCTAACCCTAAGGAAAAGGCCTCTAACAAGACTAGGTGTTTTAAGAAGTGTCATCCAATGGAGACTAGGAAAGGTGTAAGCATATGATATTATATTTTTAATTTATTTTTTGAGTGTAATTTATGAATTTTTAGAATCAATATTTCAATTAGGATGCCTACGTAGTTGGGCAATACTTTGAAAACATTTTTAGTTTGTTTTGATTTGAGGAATGTCTGACTTTGAAAATTAAAAGTAACTACTTGGTGAATTTAAATGACATGAAAATAAATAATTATGAACAAAAGAAAATTTGAATTAATAAAGCACTTATTTCTCTCTTTCTTAATTTATTTTTATTACATTTAATATGAGAGAGAGAAATAGAGATCTACTCTAGCTATGCAAATGTTGATTTTTCCTAACTTTTATATATGCAACTTAGATGAAGTTATATCCTTTTATTTTGTGTTTTTTTGAATAAAGTATGGATTTAAATATATGTAAACTAAATCCTATACCAACATTAAAATGGTTTAATAAAAAAATTAGATTATAAATAGAAAAATACTATTAAACACATAACACTTATTTTATTCACATGCAAGCTAAGATGAACTTCCAATATTACTAGAATGGATGCAAACTAGATATTAAAATGTTCTATTTTGAATAAAATTATTGTTTAAATTTTAGTTCTATACGATTTGGGGCTAAAAATAATGTTCTTAGTTTTTTCAAAACAAAATAAATCAAAATTAGAACAAAAACTTTTTCACCTATATTGATCTAGAGTTTTATAGTTACTAGTGTGTGTGTGTGTGGGGGGGGATTATAAGAGTTAATTTTAAAATTAAAAAATTATATGTTTCAATGTATTAAAGTATGTATCACATATGGTTTGAATGTAATATTTTGATACTATGAATGAATCTAATGAATGCAATCAAACAAAGGTACTATCTACTCTTTTTTGTTAAAAATACTAGGAAAGGAATTTATTATTTTCCTTTAAATTTACTTTTTATAAAATAAAATTCTAATATAATGTAATAATAATGTATCTAATATAATATAAATAAGAAAAATAGACTAAAAACAAAGAACTTTTAACCTGCTCAATGTAGATATCAACTAAAAGCATGTATCATGTCTTGTTACTATATTTGATATTCTAGTTCCTTTATCTATGTAAATATTTATGAACTATATAATAGTTAATATAAAAAAATGGATATAAAAATATGGGGAATAAGAATCAATACACAATACTAAATAATTATCAATTGATCTATGGCTAGCTAAGTGAATTATTTGTAAAGATCAGGTTGTATAATTAATGGCACTTATTCACTTACAATAGTACAATAAATCATTAAAAAAAACATAGGTATAGATTAAAAACAATGATATAATTATGTGGCTATGAAAATATTTAAAAAAAAATTGCTCTAATGAAAATATTTGGATCTAAAATCAAGCCAAAATTGCCCTACTTTTTGAAGACAAATGGAGGTTGTATAAAGTAGTTAAATTGAGTTGAACTAGGAGTATAACTTAAGAGAGAGTAAAATTAATTTAAAATATAAGAGGGAGTTATTTGGGCCATCTTGGAGGTAAACATAAGGTGTAAAAATAAGTAAACACAAAATAAACATATAAAATGCATTAAATATTGAATCTCAGGAGCCAAAATTTGAAGATAGGGAAAGGGTGTCATATAAAGAATGGTTATGCAACTGCCATTTATTGTAACTAAATCATTGATACAAGTTATAGAAACACAACTAATTTAAAACATAACCACCATATTAGGAGGGAACTATCATGAAATTTATAAAATATAGGTGAGATTTCTATAACTAGGATCAAAGGTTATGCCATTATGAGTGACAATTATGTCATATATATATATATATATATATATATATATATATATATATATAAGGTTTCCAAAACTAAAATCTCAAATGATAAATAGGTCAATAAAAAAGATGCTAAATGGGAATCCAAGAAGGAATAATAAGGAAATAAGGCCAAATGGTTAGAGGGAAACTTATTATAATCATTCATTAGGAGATCATTACATCATCATCAAATTCCATATTAGACATATCTCAATGTAAAATTTCTAGGTGCATATATATTTCCCCTTTGGGAAGATTCCTTGTCATGAATTGATGAGGATGTGGTTTTGAGTAGTGTCATATGGAAGGGAATTAGGAATTTATAAATACCTAATTGATTTACGTAAGTAGTGTAATTAAGCCAACTAAGACTCCATGCATCTTACAATTAAAATAAATAGGTCAAATGCAATACAATAAAAAAGTACAAAACATGTTATTTAATCAAAACATCTATGATAATACATACTTATGTGTGGATAATATCGTACTGACTAAACCATCTTGTTGTAGGACTAAATCTAAAATTGAATCATCATGTACCTATAAAACTACAAAACATGATGCAAAGGATAGGGATGTCATTAAAATATTAGTTTTAAAATATGAATCATAAAATCTAGCACTAATATGATTTGTAAACATGAAAATAATTAATAAATAAGAGAAATATGCTAAAATTGGAAAGTCTTTAAATGCAAATGGCTAGTTGGGGGATCAATATATTAAAAAAAAATTCATTTAAGCCAATTGGTTTGAGATATTTATGATATTTAAGATATCTATGATGGATTTTTTTAAAAAAAATCAACCAATAGATAGATCATGAAATGGGGATGGTGAATCTACCAATTAGAGGTTGAGCTAAGTAGGGATAGGTAAGATTTGTGTTTTTTCAATATTCCCTAATTTTTAAATTATGCCTAAAACTCACGAAAAAAACTATGAAACTTGAAATTTTTAGCTTGGGCATGATTGTGATGGGGGTTAGATTAGGGATTTGTAATAATTTTTGTGATTTAGGTGTAATTTTGGGTGTTTTGGAAGGGTTATATGGGGAAAAGGATGGCTAATGGAACTACCACATCAAGCATGGTACACTCAATCTTTATAGTTTGATGATTAAATAACCATGGCATCAGTACTATAACACCATGTTCTATAGATCAGAGGGTTATGCAAATACCTTTAGATAGTGGTTAATTATCACATGTAGTGGTTACTTAATCACCACCTAAAATAGGGGTGGTTATATATTCTTAGAACTAAAGGGTATAAGGTAGATATTTTAAGGGCATAAATGGTGTAAAGGTTGACTTCTGATATGTTATTATTTTAGAGTACCTATACACAATGGATTAGAGTACGATAGTAATATTGGCACCCCTGAGTCATGGTATTTTTTATGATGGATGAGTTATCCTTTATCAATCAAGTAGGCATCCTACATATTAAAAAAGTGGGGATTCTCTCCCCCCTCAAAAATGTTATTTTTTAACATGATCACCTATTTGGATCCTAACAAGAATACTTTCTTATTCGTGTAGACACTTAGTTTTGTCACTTTCTTGCCTAAATTGACATTAAATTTAATTTCTATCAAATGACATATTTTAAGCATATAAATCACTTGAATTACCCAAATCCATCTATGTAAGGCATTTAATTATCTAGAAACATGATAAGGATAAATTATTTGGGTTATTATCCTATATGCATCACTAACACAGTTCAATTCTAACCCTAGTCAGATAATGACATAGTAATTTGACACTTTTGGCATGTGAATCTATTAATTCATAACATTTAAAACAATTTCCAGAACCTAAAAATCACTAAGCAAGACTAATTATATTCAAAATATTAATTAACTTTCCTAAACAAAAATTCCAAATCAAATTAGTGAATTTAATTTAATAAAAAATAAATTTTATCCAAAAATGAAGTAAAAGAGTCAAATGAGCTAAAAAAGTGATTTATTATCTCATAAATATTCAAAAATATTACCCACACCTCATAAATATCTAAAATGAGTTTTCATGCCTCACAAATATAAAAAATTGAGGTGTCAAGATTTCATGAGTGCCTTAAACCCACATAGGTTAGATTAACTTGATCAAAGTTAATTTAGACTCAATCCAAGTTATAATTTAACCGAACCTACCCATGGTTAGAGTTAGTTATTTAAGATATAAATACAAGTTCCTACACCATTGATAAACAAACTTTTGTGAGTTTGGTTATTCTACTCGAATACCTTTTTAAAGAATTTGAGATTAGTGTTATTATTCCAAAATTATGCCAAGATTCATACCAAGACACAAGTGACTATTGAAGAGATTCTACCACCATAGAAGAGCATTTTTAAAAGACTAAAAACATCATAGTCTAATCATGAACATTATTAATCCAAAAATTAAGCATCATATATGATAAGGGAGGTAAGAAAACTATATTATCTTCATCTCTATTTTGTGCTCTTACTTATTTTGTTATGATCCCCCTAATTCCTAGGCAAGAGGGTTTAGTCTTAATTAATTTTTGTACTTGATGTTTTCTCATTTGAACTAACAATATACTAATATACATATTGTTTCCTATTTGAACTCCTAAGGTAAATAACAACACACCTAGTGGGACCAAACTTCCTTATGGCCAAAGAGATTAATATGTTAGTCTTAGTTTTTCTAATGGATGCATTAAAATCTTCAAGTTTTAAGTTTTAGATTAGAATTTTACATCTTCTTTTTAAGTTTACAAGGATAAATGCCAATTTTATAGATTGGTGTTAATTTAAGTAATTGAACATGATCTCTATATAAAAAATAAATCAAGGTAGAAACATGGATAAAAATGAGTTTTCTTGATTTTCCTTGCCTTTAGTTTATGTTTCATAACCTATCTTTTATTTGTGTAAACTTTTTATTATAGAATCAATGAGAATTTTGAGCCTAAAACTTATTTTTAACTATTTTTACTTCAAAATAGAGTTTTTTTTGTGTTTTTATATGAAACATCGATGATATGACTGAATTGACATCAATTTTAGGAATCGACATCGACCTCTATGTGATCACCATCAATTTTTTTTGAGACAAAAATAGAAACTTGAGAGCTCAAATTAAATTGTTATTTTATCACCTACTTTGGGGATTATAGTAAATAAAAACCCCTCAAAATTTTTAGGACATAAGGTGGAAAGAGGAAAATTTTAAGCATTATTAAAATATCACATACATTTTATTTGGTTATTAAAATCCACTTAGTTATTTTTGTCTCTTAGTTGTTTTTGAAAAATTTCCAAATTGAAAACAAGGCCAAGGGGAAAAAATTTAAAACACACTTTGATTTGGATATATTAAAGGGTATACACCTCTTGATTTGAGATCTTAAGTGCTTTATCACTTTATGTTTGTTTTCATTATTTTCTAAATTTCAAAGTTATTAGCCTAGTTTATTTGTTTGTGGAAACCTATAAACTATTACGTGTATGCTCTCTCCCCATCCCATTTAGAGAAATAACGTGACCAAAATTTCTTAGTTTATTTCCTTTATTTGAAATTTGTGTTAGAAAGAATGTCGTGTATGCTCTCCCCAATATCCAAGTGACTTGCGTGACTTAGAAATGACCTCTAAAGTCTTTTCCTTTTTTTCATTTATTTATTTTATGTATTTTTATTGTGGTTAGGATTTAATTACCTCAACAAAATTTATTTAGTGGTATATTGACTTGGGGTTTGATATCCCAACATCATACGAACCCCACTCCATGGTGGGGTATACAAATTAGGGTATGTGATATCGGGATTGATAGGGAGCTAAGCGGTTAACCTCTTCGATCATAAAAAAAAATAGGTCAGGTATTTATAAAAATAAAACTATACTAAGTAGTACATAGATGGATCCATATGAAAAATAATAGACCCTTGCATAGTAATTTAGTTGGTATGAACCCAATTGGTGTGATTACACCCATTTTATTAGCCATAATTAGGACCATATAGTATGCACAAAACTTATAGATTTTAGATGAAGCCCCACTTGCCATATAATTTAAAACTAAATTTTGAGTGTTCCTCACTCTAAGTCTATGCCATATATCAATTGTTGAGGGATACAGGGGCCATGAAAAACCCGTCTACACCTATACTTTCTTTTTTGGATTAACACTTAATTACTCACAAGCATTGGTATATCGGTGGAAACTTTAACTGAAGCTACACACACCCATGTCAGTTATAGGATATAGGATGAGACACAAGTGATACTTACATTTTATTTGATCCACATGTGTGTTTTTAGAGTATAACTATTATTTATGTTGTCACATCAAAACAAGTCCAAAACATTCATGTTGTTTTTACACCCTTGTAGCTTAATAGGTATTACTTTGTCTATTTTTGTCATACTTTTTACCTTATAAATTCATTATAAAACCATTTGTGTGTCTCTTATTTAAATGGGTCATTGTTATGCTACCAATTTAATTTCAAAATTTTCCTTGGATATTCTATGCCAAAACCATTTGCCATGTTATTTGTTTAAAGGAACATTGTTACAATGTTGAATTTGTTCTAAACTCTTATTTTTTTTAAACCCAAGTTCCAAGATATTGTTTTACCTTTATTCTTTTAAATACATGGTTACACTACTCATTTTTTTCTATATTCTTTACCTTAGAACATCTAATCCTTTTTACATTAAATTTTAAATTCAACCTTTCAAAATGTAAATCTTAAGATAATTATGTTCACACCAAAGCCTCATATAATTTGGGATTAGGTTGTCTACATTTTGTGTTTGGATAATGTTACTTGGGTTGGTTTCATATTTGATCTAAAATACCCTTGCCTAGATCCAGTGTTTGTTATTTTTTTATACCTTGTTAGAGCATCCTTCTAAGCCAAGTTGTTACCATGTAATCTATTTGAAGTATTTTGTGCCAAAATTGTAAGTGTCCTAGTTTAATTTTTCTAATAGTTTTAATGATTCAAACTTTGAGTCTTAAGTGAGTCGATTACTAGGTGTCATCTGAGATAATTACCTTAGTCTAATTTGATTTTGAATTCTTATTCAAGGTTTGTGTTTATGATTAAAGCCTTATTTTTAGCATGATTATAACCACCTTTGAGCAAATAATTGTTATCTCTTGATCCTAGTTTAAATTTGTTCCACTTTATTTAGACACTCTTATGACTAATTACAACTACCTCTAATAAAATCAGTGCCTTAGCCATAAATGGCTTTGATCCTTTGTGTTACTTTTATTGCTAATTAAAACCACCTTTGTGAAAATAAATATCATTTTGTTAGACCACTCTCACTTTTTATTTTGTCCTACCCTTGCCTAGTTTAGTTATTTCTCCCTATGTGTCTCTTTCATTGAACCAAAGGCCCCTTATTTTTAGACCTTAGTTTTCAGTTACATTTAGACCCTTTGTTTATCACGTGACCTATCCATGGATATAAAATTGCCTTGTTACACATGTATTAGGACCATGTATAATCTTTTCTACAAGAAATTTATGATTAATGACCCTTTTATTTAATATTAGTATGATGATATCACTTATTAGATAGATACATATACATCTTATAACATCCTATACATTGAACAAAGGTATGACCTATTAGTATAGTATTTGGTAATTATACCTCCTTATCTAGGTCAATAGTATGAGCCAAGGAAATAATACCTTTCTTAGATGATGACTAAAAATGAATGAAATAAACAATAAGAACCCTATTATGTTATGATTCCAATGCAAACTATCTATGATCCATACTTGTTTAAACATCATTTTTTGGAAAATAACGATGAAGTGTTAGTTAGAGATGTCAAATTAGGGGCTAAGTTTACACCAAAATTTCCTCAAAAAAAGTCAGAGTCATTTGATCAAGACAACTATTAATGTGATGTGAATTCAACCATTCGAATAGGCATATACTAATTATAGCCAAGATTTGGTCCAAATGCCACAACAAGACCAAAATACGCTTACAAAAGGAAAAGGTATTATGGATGAAAAAATAAAATAGGTACAATAAGAATACCAAACCTATCTTAATTTAGCTTGTAACCTTAATGCAAGGGATATTTATAACACATCATTTATTAAGAAAGATCCATCAATAGGGTGGTAAATAGATGCATTAATCAACACAAATCAAAATGTAGACCTTTTTAGCCAAAGCATGTTGGTTGGTGACATGTATAATGTCCATATTTCAATGGTAGAGAACGTTTATCAAATATAATACCACACCAAAAATGTTTTTGATAGCATGCATGTGTAGTCTAATTTAAACCAAAGTGGGTCTAACTTATTAAAAAGTGATACATAGCATGTTACTCTAAATAATTCCATGAGTGCATTGTAACAACAAGGAATGTGTACACTTATTTCCCAAAATGAACAATAAAATTCCACTCCTCAACCAACATCTTCCTTAAATGTGCAATAGGGGATAAAAAGCCAATAACAAACCAACTTGCCATTGTAACAAGTACAAAACACCATGCCAGCTCAATAGGTGATAATAAATTTTCCACCATAATAAGTACAAACCAATATACCTTATCAATTATAGACATTTCCTAATCAATATAATATTCCATTTCATTAGAAAATTCCATTTGGTTAACAAATCTTGAACCCCATAAAAATTCCAAAACAACATATGCCAAATAAACACATGCCAAACTCAAACAAGTACCATTGTAACAAAAAATATCTATCCAAAATCGGTGTTTAGAAAACAACAAGATTCTTATGCATAATAGGTATTGGGTGCTAAAAAATAATTACCTTTACCCTATGGGTATCACACATGCAACAAGGATCCAATTCCCAACACCTCCAAAATTAGGGATCTAGTTAGCAATGTGTTCCCTATATCTAATAGGGTTCAACAAGTAGACAACAAGTTCCCTCCCAAGCCCAATAATACCAACACATTCCATAAATAAAAATTCCATATCCATAGCCACAATTCACTAACTAGGGTTAGGTAACCAAGCTAAACCAAAATATGATTCAACATTAGCATATTTTGTACACATAGTATAATCCTAATGCACATATATGCATACCTATTTGTCTGGTCAATTCAACTAGCATCCCAAATTATACCTACCCAATGAAAATTAATCCAATTTTGATTATTCAACCTCCTAAAAAATAGGCCACTCCTTCTGATTTCCTCACCTAAGAGTTACAACATATTAAGGATGAAATTCAAGAAATACAAGATAGAAAATAAATGAAGAAATTTAAATTGGAGGAGATATGGTTGTATGCACCTAAAATCACTTTCTTCATTATTATCTACTAATATGATTATTAGTCAACACTAATTCTATTATTATATACCCCTTACTAGCCATTCATCTAATATCCCCTTCTATTATCCTACATTCACTAAACATATTCATCCCCCTCTTTCATTAATTCCTCTTAATCCCTATTATCCTAGTTATCAATTATATGGGAATTTAAAATTCCCATAACCCCACCTACCCACCTACTAACCTACACCCTAGCATTTCCTACATCCCTAGTACCTAATCCTCACCTAATCCTTATCTAACCTTCCTCTAATTGTAATTAACTCCTAAAGAGAATTCTATAACTCTCTAAAGCTAGAACTCTCTCTAACATATCCCTCCTCTCTATAAATCTCTAACTCTAGATGTTTTCAAGGAAATTTTAATTTCTTAGATAAACTACAACCATTGATCTCATCCCAATAACTTTGAATATAAACCTTTGATCTTACCTCCCAAATTTATATAAGCAAGGATCCTCCTCCATGGAAGCTAACCAAAACTTTCATAACATCCTAATGCCAAAACCAATCCTTAATCAAGCATCCATATCAATCTGAGTCTAAGGTATCTATCTCAATCCTATTATATTTTCTATTTTGTTTAATCATGGTGTGAAGAACTTAGGATTTATGATTTAAGTGTAGGATTAAATATTGCATTCATCTAATGGCATCTAGATTCTAATGGCTTTATCATCTTACCTAGTGGTTGATATTTGAGTTTGGAGTTTGCATTGTTAAATCCATATAGATCTCAAATTTCATGTATATTTTGGAAACCACAGTGGGAGCACTTCAGATTTAATAAATTTTTCTTGTTAGATATTTTTTTTTGAACCCGTAGGGTCAATTCAATCAAGAAAATCCTATAAATTTTGAAACTTTTCATGTACATGTTGTAGTCTTAAGATTGTACTGGTAGTCATAGTTTTGTCCTATATAGTCATGATATTGACCTCATAAGTTTTAATTTTACCTTATCCATTTGTAGTGACTCCCAACCATCTATCTGATTATGCAAGTTTTTGCACTTTGATAATCTCATAACTCATGATTAGTGATATCATTAGTTGACTCATGATTTTTCTTAACCCAGTCATGATTTTATAAATCACTAATGGTTTGTTTTGTAAGTTTATTTTTGATAATACCATGACTCTCCTAGTCATGACATTGTCTTACAAATAATGATATTATTGATGATAGTCATGATATTTAGTTTTCCATAAAATCATTTATTTTTGGCCTCTATCAATAAATAGGGTCTATTACAAAATTTTATGTCTCTATAGGGATTTGTTGTTATCAATATAAGTCTTCCATCTAATCCTTTTGGGTTTTTTATTGCTTTAAACATATATCCATTAACTAACCCCATTTTTGTACCAAAATTTTGTCTTTTGTATGATATATGTGATTTGAAGGGTCAAAAAGGTAAGAATAATTAACCAAAGACAAAGATAAAAAAATAGGCCTTACCCCTTTTCTAATTTTTGACAAACTTGTAAGTCTCAATATTTTTAGAATTGTGATATTGTTCTGGTGAATCATGATATTGTAGGCACAATAGATTTTTTTTTAATTTTAACCTAATTCTAATTTTTTGTCATGTTGTCTAATGGTTGTTAATGTTAGATATTTTATGGAAAATTTAGATTTAAATTTAACTAAAATCACTCCTCTAGCATTCTAAATTCTTCTCAAATTTTCTTAAATTCTCATCTTAATATCTTTTGGTTAAAAATTTAAAAACATCATGAACATCAGTTTGTTAATTTATCATCTATAAATAGTCATTTTAGAATTTAAATAAATCTATTACCTATGTAATTGCTTCTTTTAAATATCTGAATTTGGATGTTTTGTCATTTCTAACAATATCACAACTCTCGATTTATTGATAGTCATGATTTGGTAGTCCCCAATAATGGTTTTGTAGTTTATGATTTTATCACAAAATATAACTTTAAAATTATAGTGAATATGGATATTATTTATTTCAATCATGGTATTTTTTAAACATTCATGGTTTTGTAGCTAACCATCATAGTTAAGCTAACTGCGATAATATCATAACTCTCAAGTAGTGACTTTGACTCCCTAGTTATGATTTTGCATTGTGTAGTTGTGATTTTGTGTTGATTATTTTGTCCTTTTTGAGTTCTCTACCCCTTAACCCAACAAGGAGTGATTACCCTTAAACCCACTAGGGTATGTCACCCCCAAACCCCCATGTCATGTCCTACTCACTCCAAGGAAATTATAAATCCAAATCATGATTTTTAGGGTGTTTTTCTTAAGGATTGGTATACTAACATCTTGTTTGTTGTAGAGGCTATTTTTGTATAATGTCTTCTTCTATAGAACATATTTTGGTCTAACGTAATTTGTTTTATAGGTTTTCCCCTCAAGAATAGTGACCAAATTACTAATCCTTATCTTGTAGATTGTCTCTTTTTAAGTGCCACCTAAACTGCTAACCATGTGCTTGCAAGCTACCTATCAAAGACTCCTTGTGGCACTATAAATAACATTTTGATCACTTTTTATTGTATATACTATTTTAAATCATATTTTTATGCATATATATTAGTTTATTATATATTCTTGTCTTTGATTCTTGTATATAAATCACATGTCTAAATTTTAATCAGTAAATTAATCTTTTTTGCTTGCCTATTTGTTTCCAAGGGCTATGTTTAGTGTATGCTCTCTCCCTTTCATACTTGTAGTGATTCCTAGGAGATCAAAAAACTACTATAAACCCATTCCATTTTTATTTTTAAGGGTTTTTTTTATGTGGATTTCATCACCATGCACTACCCAAACTCCATGTTTTGATGGAGTCTAAATATTAGGAGAGTTATTGTTACAACCTAAGTGGAATTCCCTATATAGGGTTTTATGGAGTGAGATGAGGTTAAGATACAAGACCCAGGGAAATAAAAAAACATCCTACATAGACTTAGGCCCTAATTTACCTTCCTGTATCATAAGGATGCACCTAGATATCCTATGTCTACCTAGAATAGGAGCTTTTGGCCATAACAAGTGTATCATTGTAGGAGTCAATATCAGCTTTGAAGTAGCCATCATGTACAAGTAGGGTTAAAAGGGTTTGGTATATTTTATAATGGGTCACTGACCTACATCCTTACTTATGAAGCTATTGGATACTATATAAATCAAGTTACACACCCTAAAGTTTACTAATCATAGGTATTGTGGCTTGATTGGTTGGGTGTGTGTTGTGTTAAACCCATGATATTTGTGATCTGAGTTAGCCTACACCCATACTTATCCATATCTATCTAGGATATTTGCATAATCCATCTTGTATATTATTATCCCATCACCAATTGTACATATTTACCCCATCATCCACTTGTATATATCCTAATCAACATCCTAACCATCATCCTTATAATATTTTTTCTCCATCTCATATATCCTTGTCATCATCATTTTTTATATATTATCCTTGTATGTCTTATTCCACATCCCGTCCCCCCATCTTGTCTTCATTTCATCCTAATCTAATCCTATCCACCCATCATTAGTCATACCCTTATCACCTACATAGCCCAATCACATCTTACATCCTTAATGAAGTCCACATCATCAACTATTTGCCTTCACATAGCCACCTCATCCCTTCTTAGTCTAACCATATTTACCCATCATTGATCATAGCCCATAACTTGTATATCCTAGTCATCATCTTGTATCTCCTTGACTTGTCTTCTTGTCCTTCATCCTTTTATACATCCATTTAGTCCTATCCTAGTCTCACTCATCATTAGTCATATCCCCTACCTATCTTAATCACATCATATCTTGTCATCCACATCTATATCCATCATCACTTGTCTTGACTTTGTCTTCAACACTCATCTAATCTAACCTCATCCTATCTTATTCTAGTAGGCTCTCTAGGTCACATATAAGTCTAAACCATCCCCATCCCATATTATCCCTAATCATTTAATCATCACCTATCATCCTACTTGTCCTTGTCCTATTATCTTATCACCTTTATCACATAATCCCATCTAATATCCATCTTGAGCAAATAAATCTAAGGTTTTGAGCTAGTCCTAGCATCCACATCATCCCAATCCACTATCATTCATCATTTGATCAGGTCTATACCCTAGTCACTATCCTTATAGCATCTTATCACTTTATCAGTTTTGATCCAGTAACCCATCATCATCAATATAGTCTTTATCATCCTTTCTTATTCATAAATATCAACCCATCATATCCTCCTTTTTCTAGTTTTAACATAGGAATCCCTCAAATCCTCAATACTTTTTCTATCTTGACAACTAGACATTATTTATATGATGTTAGTACCTATTACACTATTTTTTTGAGATCTGACCTTAGTCTTATATCATATTAATCAAATTTAGAATATCTCATCCCCATCCTTATATATCATATTAGTTATAACCATTCAGACCTATCTTTTTCAAGGAACCATCCCTAATCCTTAGCCTACATTTTATCATCCATCCTTTATCATCCATCACCATAGAGTTAGATCCTACTTTTATTGACCAATATAGGCCAATAAGGATAAGATTCTCCTATAGCTTATTCTGATGGGTGTACCACTCCCCAAAGGTATTGAACCCCTGCAACTCATTTCACCTTCCATCTAAACTACTTCATGTGAATCTCACACTAGTCCTCCATCCACTAGTCATAAACCATCAACTTCCTATTCCCACACTAACAAAAGGAATCCAATCTTGGAAACTAATCATCCATGCACCCAGTCCCATTAATGACCATCTGATCATAAGTCCCATGCTTCCACATATATATCACATAGTGAAAAGGATTCTTACACTCCCCTTCCTATGTCCTTGGAATCCCTTTTCAAATAATTAGTCATTGTTAACATGATGGTCTATCCACCTATCCAACATCTTGATCCTACTAAACTTGAGCCCACTTGGTAAAAAGATAACCAATATTTGTGTATCACCAAACCTGGGGGCATATTATTAATCGATGTCAACCCTTTAAAGACTATGTCCAAGACCTCATCAACCATGGTGATATAGTAATTGAAGATGAACTAGATGTATCCACATCCCTAGGTGGACAAGAAAAGGAATGCCAATATTTATTTCCAAATCATGATCAAGCCTTTCCCTCTCCAAGCCAAGGTTAAGACATCCTATCTCTCTTCCATAATACCCCCATCATTGAAAAATCCTCCATCACAACCAAGTCTGCTCCTCATGATCTTAGTACTCCATCATCCACCTCTCACCCATCACATCAAATATCCCATGTTGAGAGGTCAATTATAGACAATGAATCTCCAATTAGCAACATTACAATTTATACATCAGAGTCTACATCAAAGTTAGCATCAAAATTATTATCTTTAGTAGGATCATGTTTAATGCCACAATTTTAATCTGATTCCTCATTCAAAACATCATCCCTCATTAATGTTGATAATTCTTATCTTTTAGAAGATACCTCTAATCCTAGTACCTCTAATCCATCATTGGGCATACCTTTTGATCCTAATAAAGATGATAAATTCATAATGAAATTATTAAAAGATTTATCTACTGAATATTTTAAGAATGAGTCTAATCCTCCTTCAGATACATCTACTATGGCTAGTCCTAATGATCCTTTAGCTAACCTTGAGGAGATTTTCTTTGATGTCAAAACTAGGTCTCCTAGGAACCCCTATAAAGACTATGCTTCCCCATCACCACTCATTGACCTCATCATGCCCTCACCACCATATTCATCCATCATGGGCCCTTTTATCCCCATCGATGATCACTTAATCACCTCCCTTCATAAGGATAAACATGAACATACATTTTTGGAATCTTCCTTGAGCTTAGTAATGTGTATAAAGGTCCAAGACTATATTCAATAAGTACACCATAATCAAGGCATATTTGATCCCAATCAAATTCAAGAACATTTCAATCATTGGCCTAATCAAAAAGCATCACTCCCTAGTGAAGCCTACAATCAAGCACTAGGGGAATATTAAAGTCAAAATAATATTTCAATTCAAAAATCAATCTCCCCTAGTGAAGCCCAAAATCATGCATCAGGGGATAATCAGAATCAAATCTAGTCAAATGCTCAAAATAATATGGTTGATCATTTATCAAATAATCAGATCAAACATGAATCACAAATTTAAACTATCTTGGATCTCTTGTAATTTTTTATCACATGGCACCAATCAAATGAGGAATGTCCAACATCTCCAATTATGTATATGACTACTAGTCTGAATCCTCCATCATCCATCACCCTGTCTTCTCATTATCCTATCATTCATTACCATCCATCATCCATCATACCATCCTATCTTGATCTTATCATCCCTAAAAATCAAGTTTTACCTAAATTCATACCTCACATCACCTTCCCAAGTAGCATCATCTCTCATAGGGGTGATGAAGACACCCAATCTAGATATTTGGAAGGGTCTCTATCAAGCATCAACGAAGGTTATATGGACCTTAATACATTCAACAAAATGATCCTACCATCATACATCCCTAGAATAGGTGTTGGATAAATGATCCATCAAGTATCTATACCTTACATCTTTCCCTTGTTAAATTAAATGAGATGCCTAATAAAGTCAAAAAAAATAAAAAAAATAATCCAATGGTGAAAACTAGTCTTCTATCACCTTGGGAAAGTACCATGATGAATACTGATTCTTGGAATCATGGTAAAATAATAAATTATCTACATTGTTCTTCAAAACTTGGGGGAAAAATCCATCCATCTCTTGTCTATCACCCATCCATGTCATCCTTCAGTCCATCATTTGCCATCATATCATGCATCCTATGTATCATTCATTCCTATATTGACCTTTGTAAGGAAGTGGAAGGTGTATTGAGACATGTTTTCTCCTCATCTAGGCATATCGTCCAATGAAAATTTAGGTCAATAGACATTGGGTTCCTTCATGATGTGGTCATTTCCAAATCCCTAACCCATTACTCTATAGTCCTCATCCCCTTTTTTGCATCACCCAAAATCTTTTGTCACCCCATTCATCATTTTACCCATCCTCATATTTATCTTGGTTTCTAGGCTTGGTATTCCCTTTGATATTTACCCCATTTGTATAATGTACATACATATTCCAAAAAACCCTAAAGAATTTAAATATACCAAAAATCCTAAAACTCTAAAAAGCCAACAATATTCCATTATGTCTTGTCTTATGCCTAATCTCCTAGTCTCATCCATCTCCATCCATCTCATATTGTCCCATATTTTGGATACCACATTTCATCTTGATACCAAATCAGAATTGGTCACCCATACCTTCATATATTCCATCTCATCCTATTGGCCAAGTCTTATGAACATATATCGCCTGGTCAAAGACTTTAATCTGGTACCCATCACTTCCTATCAAGGCCTTTTCATACCTATCACCCATCCAATTACCCTTTGCTAGTATGGAAGGTAATTGATCCCATCACTATTATATAATTACTTCTTCATACATAACACACATAAAATCAATTATTCTCTAGTATGGAGGGTATTTTATCCCATCATTATCTCCTCTTCTTTCTATATTGGACTCTTACAAGGCCTTGTATTTTGGTATTCCTTAGTCATCACTTTTATACCTCATCATCCATGGCCACTTTTTGATTTGAGTCCATGACAAAATAAATATTCAAAGACATTATCATATCATCCACCTTTCCATCCTAAACTAGGGGTAACATCTCATATTAATCATCCTATCCCAATCTAAGTCCCCAATCATCATCATAACTAGCTTAGTCCAATCACTCATCCCATCCTTAGATAAGACATTGTGACATTACATGTAGATACTTGTCTACTATTTTTATATTATTTTTATTCTATCTATTTTGTTTGCATCATGTATATATATTATTTTTCTTTTGTTTTTTTTCGTCGTGTCTCTTTTTGTCTATTGGGAAATGAATAAGGATGCTATGAGGACACCTAAAGTTCCATAAAGGATGCATAGTTTTCTACTTGCACATGCACTTTGGCATCATGTCCTCTTGGTCATGCTTATATTATGGGGCATACTACCAAGTTATATATCTAATGGATTAGTTAGACTATGATGAGTCTTATGACATTTATGATGGATTGATCATCTACACTTTCATCATTTATCTAATCATCTTATCATCCCTATTTCCATCACCAATCTAATCCTATTGACCCATCTAAATAACTTCCAAGTCATATACTATCATTACTAATATCATCCTTTAATCCCTAATCATCATTATCATCATTTTCTTATATCCTCTTGTCAAAACTACATCAACCTAAGGTCTTTTTTGACTATATAGGCAACACTTTGTCACTTCTTTGTGCCCAAGGATAGTTTAACCATTATCTCTTTTATCCTTATCATTAATCAAATTATTTTGTCACTTGATCATATCAATTATTATCTATCATCATCTTCACCATATGAATCAACTTTAGCCTTAAGCTACACCCATCATTAATATTATCAAATCATCATCTTATTATGGCCTATATCTCTCCCTTGCATGTTTCCTTACTTGGGATATATCTAAAGTTGGTGGCCTTTAATCCTATCATCATTTTTTTATGATTAATTCCCCCTTGAGATGTTTTTATTACCATGACATCCATTATATTTCCACCCTTTGTATCTATCCTTACTAAGGACATCATCAACCTGTAGCTCATTTCTCAAGTTGAATCCATCTTCATATTCTATCTCACATATAGCATCCCATCCCCTCATCTATCCATAGCCTCCCAACCCTCATTTCTTGTTTTGAGTGGCCATACATCTCATTCCTTTGTGCATGTCCCCTTGAGGGGGAATCATATCATTTATCATCATCTACTAACAATCATCCATGACATGTTTTTTGTTTAAAAAATCATTACTCCTTCCACTTCGCTCAACTCATAATGCCCTTTTAAAGAGGGGAAAAGTGTATGCACCTAAAATTGATCCCTTCATTATTGTCAACTAATATTCCTGTTAGTCGACACTAATTTCACTTAATTTATTTTATTTTGCTAATATATCCCCCTTCCTATCCATTCATATAATATCCCTTTATATTATCCTACATTCACTAACCTTTTTCATCCTCCTCTTTCATTAATTCCTCTTAATCCACATTATCCTAATATAATCCTAGTTATCCATTATATGTAAATTTAAAATTCCCATAACCCCACCTACTAACTTACACCCTAGCCTTTCATACATCCCTAGTTCCTAATCCTCACCTAATTCCTATATAACCTTACTCCAATCCTAATTAAATCCTAAAGATAATTATAGAAATATCCAAATATACAACTCTCTCTAACCTATAAATCCTCTCTATAAACCTCTAACTCTAGAGGTTTCTAAAGAATTTTTAATTTGTTGGATAAACTAGAAGCATTGATCTCATACCACTAACTTTGAATATCAACCCTTGATCTTCCCTCCCAAATATATATAATCATGGTTTCTCCTCCATATAATCTAACCAAAAATTTCATAACATATTCAAGCCAAAATCAATCCTCAATCAAGCATCTATCATCCTTTATCTTTGATCAAGTATCCATGTCAATCTGAGTCTAAGGTATCTATCTTACTCCTCTTGTCTTTTCTATTTTGTTTAATCATGGTGTGAAGCACATAGGATTTAGGATTTAATTATAGGATTGAATGTTGCATTCATCTAATGTAATTTATATTTTATTGGATTTATCATATTACCTAGTGTTTGATATTTGACTTTGGAGTTTGCATTGTTTAATCCATATAGAGCTCAAATTTCATGCACAATGCTCTTAGCCTTTCAACATCGAGTATTTTAAAATACCATTTCCATCAGCTTATGAGCCACATAAATTAAAAAAATACAAAGGCAAAGGTGACCCTCGAGATCATTTGAAATAATTATTTGTTTCCTACCAAACTATGACATACAATGATATATACTTGATTCTACTCTTCCTAAGGAGTATAGATGGAGAAACCTTGGAATGGATATTGAAATTACCAAATGACTCTCTACCTAAATTTTATGATCTCTTATAGAAGTTTATATATAATTTTTCATGTAATATTGATCATTAAATTACTAGAGTGGATCTAGGTCAAGCTAAACAGAAGTCTAGTGAAAGCTTCACTGCATACTTGTAATGTTGGGGAACCCGTCACAAGTTAATTTATGCACAATATATCAGATAAATATTTATATTTTATATTTAATAGGAGTATACACATTAATATATCATATTATCTTGAGCTAAAATGTGCTCATACATCTGAAAAAGTAAGATAAAAAGGAATATAGATTGAGAAAGCCCTTGTCAACAAAGGCATGTCAATCTATACTCTTTCAATTTGAACCAAAACTAGAATAAAGGCTAAAACTATAATCAAAACCAAAATTAAATACCATCTTCAACACCACCTCCAACCAATAATAATGAAATATCTAAACTCTACAACCACAATAAAAATGTTGTTATCAATGGGGTTACTAAATCATTCCATGTTTAGATGGTGCAAAAATTGATTATTCATTTACCTCCACCCACCTAATAACCACTTCTCCATCTATATTAAACTATGACCTCTATAAAAAAACTACCACAAATCAAAACCAATTATAAACCCTTGCTCTAAGGAGAAGACCACCCATTACTTGATAATTTAATTACCTTGGTGAGCCCATTGATTTTGTGTTTCATATATTGGTTCAAGCAAATATGATAAATTAGCCTATACCAAAGCCATTTATTGATGATAATAATTTTCCTAATTAGGACAAGGAAACTAAATTTTGTGAGTACCATCATGATACATGACATTCCATAAGATGGTGTATCCAACTCAAACATCCATTTAATAACATGCTAGAAAATAAAGATATGGAAAGAGATACCCATGTTACTATAAATAATCATAACTTGGGTATATACCATAATCTATTTCACTAACATAACAATAATAACAACCACCTATAGTACCAATAACATTGATAGAGAACTCTACCACATAATTAACAACAATAATGCAAGCCATGCCAACAATAATAGACTAGTTAAAACCAAGGGAAAAATTATCAAACCAACTAAGGGGTTCATCACACCATTGCGTATACTTAAAAAATGTTTTAGGACACATTTTAGGTGATCATTTTTTCACCATCACTATCAACCTATATCAACTATAAATAGACCTAGACTTTCACATAACAATGCATATTTGCTAAATAATATCTACCAAAATATTTTATGCTAATGATTATTATATGGGCCATGTTGATAATTAGGTACCATACCAACAAGGGATTATCATTTTGAGACTCATTCCATACACATCCAACTATCAAATCTAATTTTTAGATTGAGATTACATAAGTAAAATTAAAAAATCTAGATTCACTATCAAAAGACCATAGCCAAATACTACAAATGAGCCTAATCAACATTATGTGCCTATCAAAAACTAATAAAACTAAATGAAAAACCTATGATATTATGGATTAACTGAAGAAAACACCTACACACATCTCCATCATGGATTTGTTTCACATGTTTATAGTCTACAATGACATCCTAAATGAGTATTTGAACTAATCCCTTGTGCTATATGATATTACTCCTAACAAATTCCAAGCCATGGTAGAAAACTTGGCCCCTCACCAACATCTCACCTTTTACCAAAGTGATATATCTTCCCTAGGCCCTCTATATAATAATGCATTATACATTGAAGTTGATATTCTTAACCATAGAGTTAAACATGTCCTTGTAGATAATGATTTAGGTCTCAACATTGTGTATTTGAAGTTGGTCAAACATATTAGATATATATCATCCAACTTTTAACTATATACCATCATTATCAAGGCATATGATAAAAATATATGAATCTCAAGGTACCATTACCCTGTTAGTAGTCATTAGGCTATTAAATCATAATACTCTATGCCATGTTTTATATTTGAAACTATATTATAATATATCATTGAGATTAATCTAGATATGTGAAATAAGGGTTATACATTCTACATTGCATTAGTGTATAAAATTTACACACTAAAGAATGGAAGTGACTATACCTACTGATCTTTAACCATATTAGTATTATAAATGCCTTGAGGCTGAGTATAAAAGTTATAACTATCAGCTTAGCATGACTCCTATGCCCAAAGAAGATGAATAAAAATATGAAAAATAAAAAGTAATTGAATTAGGCCCAAAATCTAATTACATTGACCCAGATAGCCTAGCCTCTACCTTAGCCATACCTCCACCAAAAAATTCCAACTAATTTTATGTCACTAATAAAGGTATTGGAGAATGTATCACCCATAATGATTTCCATATTTACAAATTACCTAAAAATCCTAAATATTATCAGAGACCTACAACTAAAAACACTCATATGGCATGGGACACCAAAGGAAAATCTCAATTGAATAGCCCATTATCTTTAAACTAGGCTCTAACCTAGAATAAGACCCCTTATCAAAGGATAATTCATGGTTATATATTGATGCATTAGATAACTATTAGTAAAGTGCAAAGTATCTTATTCTAAACCAAATTATGGATCACCTAGTCTATCAAGGTTGAGGCCTTAGGTTACATCAATAGGTAACTATCAAACTAGTCTCAATAACTAATTACAAGGGAACCCATAGTATAAAATTTAAACTAAATAGGGGTGACCCTACACCCTTAATTATATTTCTAACACCAAAAACTAGAGATGACAATGTTGACAATGATGTAGGGTTTGATTATAACATCTATGATGACCTTACTGCTACAACCTTATTTGACCCCTATGTCATTTGAACTGTTAGCACTTTTTATCAACCTTCACCTTTAACCATTTACCATCCACAATTGATAAAATAGGAAAAAAAGAGTCAACAATTACATTAGATGAGATTGAAAATGATGAATCCATATATGACTTTGTAGGATTGAGAAGTTGCATACCTCTTGGAGAGCATAAGTAGGGCTTTGCTATTAGATTTGATCCCACTACCTACTTCAAATAGTCAATGAACTTTCATATCCAAAAATAAAAATAGAGGTTTGAAAGTGAAAACCTCTTTGGGGTGATTTTTAACTAGGGAAAATTTAAAGATAAAATCAAGTTTCTAGTTGAAAACCAGTTTCTAATGCCATTAGATAGGCATGTTCACCCCTCTTCCTCTAAATCATAAGAGACCAATATCCCACAACCTAATTATGGATATAATATTAATACTAAAGAGTAGTAAGGTTTTTCAAATATTTTTCAAGGGTGACCTAAGGTATTTGTATCATGTTTTATTCCAACATTAAGAGATTATAATTCTTCTTATTTAGGAGAATTAGAAGAGCCAATTTATATAGAGAACTATACCATTGCCAATCAATTAATTATCTTGCCAAATATTCTAATGATGGTTCTACACTTATTTTGGAAGACACTTCATAGGTAGATATTAGGACTTTAAAATACCTAAAGTGGATTAAACTAGGTGCATCCCTCACTGAGGAGGAACATGAAGCTTTTATATCCCTTTTGATGGAACTTTTTAGCATATTTGCATGGGCCTACTTAGACATACCAGGTTTGGACCCCACCTTGGTTGTACACCATCTTTTTATACATCTTGATGCCAATCTTATTATATAAAATTTACGTAATATGAATCTTGGTATTGTTGTGTTAGTAAAGAAAGAGTTGGAAAATTTATTAGATACGAAATGCATTAGGTTGATCAACTATTTAGAGTGGATTTAAAACATTGTACCAGTAAGTAAAAACCCAAAAGGTATAAAAATTTACATTTATTTTAGACATATAAAATAATCTCATCCAAAATAAGACTTCCCTTTGCTTAATATTGACATGATAGTTGACTCAATGGCCATCTATGGAATGATCTCTTTAATGGATGGTTTTTCATGTTATAATCAAATTAAGATAACACTAGAAGACCAACACAAGAAAACATTCACCACTCCATGGGGAACATTTTTTATCAGGGGATGTTGTTTGGACTTAAGAATGCTATATCCACATACCTAATATCTATGATAATGATTTTTCATGACATGATGCACAACATTGTTGAGGATTATGCCAATGATATTTTGGGCAAATCAAAGATTCATGTTAATCACCCAGTCATGTTATGAATAATATTTGAGAGACTTTATGAGTATAATGCCAGGCTTAATCTAAATAAATGTGTATTTGGTGTCACTTCTATCAAAATTTTAGCTTTTATTGTCTCTCATAGGGGCATTTAAGTTGACTGAACCAAAGTTTGTGTGATTACAAAAATGCCACCACTAACTACTTTAAAGTAGATCCATATTTTTTAGGGAAGGATTCAATCTATCAGATTTTTCATCTCAAAATTATCTAAAAAATTACATCCATTTATAAATTTTTTGAATAAAGGTGTTACATTCTCCTAGAATGAAGAGTGTTAGAAAGCATTTAACTAGCTCAAAGAATATATTACCAACCCACATGTTTTATTTCCACCAATGCCAAACAAGTCATTACTTATTTACCTATCACCAACTAAAAATGCCTTAGGGACACTTTTGGCACAACGTGATGAATAGGGAAAGGAACATGTTCTGTATTACCTAAGCCTAAATGTGGTTACATATGAACATAACTATATGTTTATTGAAAAATATTGTCTAGCAATGGTGTTTTCCACCCAAAAACTACATCATTATATGCTAAACAATAAGACCATTGTTATCTCCAAAGTAGATCCCCTCAAGTATATACTTTCCAAATAATCTCTACAAGGTCATATGGTAGAATGGATTATTCTATTTAGCAAGTTTGAAATTGAATATGCCAACCAAAAATCCATTAAGTGGTAAGTACTCATAGAGAATCTTGTTGAAGCTCCTCTTCTAGATACTCAACCTATTAAATTTAAATTTCTAGATGAGGCCATCATAACTATTAAAGAAACAAATACACCTCCTAAGGATGAACAATGGAAGATGCATTTTTATGGATTATTCACAACTCATAGATCAAGGTTTGACATATTATTTATTATGCCATAAGGGGATCTCATTCCCAAGTCATTTCATATTCAATTTCCATATAGCAATAACATGGTTAAGTACAAAGTGCTCATTGCAAGGCTTTATCAATCAATATAGTGTAACATTCAACATTTATTGGTGTATGGTGATTCTTAGTTAATCATTAATTAAGATACCAATCAATACCAAAATAAGTATAATAAGTTGGTACCCTATAAATCAATGGTCAATACTCTCAAGTAGTAGATTTCCAACATTCAATATAAAATAATACATTGGGCTACTAAAAAACAATTGATGTTATGGACACTATTGGCTCCATGATACATATCAATAATATACCTATGGATTGTCAATTTATTGTTAAGCATCTCTTAGTACTAGAACATGAAAAATTAGCTATAGAGATGGTTTTTGGTATTGTTAGTCCCACATCCCCTTGGTATTTAGATATATATGCCTATATTCAAAACCAAGACATACCTCTTAATTTATCATGTAAAAAAAATCATTTTCCCTAAAAGCCTCTCAATATACCTTTCTCAAACCAACCTTGTATTGTATAAGCTATGATGGATCTCTAATTTATTATTTAACTTTGGTAGAATCCTAACTAGCATTGAGAGAAATCAATGGAGTGTGTGGAGCCCACACTAGAAGGGCAATATTTTCTAAAAAGTTACTATATACTAGTTATTACTAGACAATGATGGAATTATATATATAGCTTCATATGTGAATAAGTGTGTCAAAGGTCAAAATATTGATAATATGATTCATGCTTCCACTAATACATTCAAACCATTGATAACACCATGGTCATTCTCAATGTGGAAACTTGGGCTTGTTGGGAAGATCAATAAAACCTCTTTAGATGGCCATATACCCATCTTAATTACTACTAAATACTTAACTAAGTGCCTAGAATCCATTCCCCTCACTTAAATCATTGGTAAGAATATATCTAAGTTTATATTCAATCATCTCATTTAATTTTATGACATCCCCTCTAGAATTATATTTGATAATGGTAGGTCATTAAAGAATAAAGATGTGAAAGCATTTTATTCTCAATACCACATCAAACGAAATTTCTCTACCACTTACTATCCACAAGGAAATTTCTAAGATGAGGCTTCTAATAAAACCATTATTAATATTATGAAGAAGATTTTCAATGACACTAGTCATGAGCTGCACTTGTAACTATTTAACACCATCTTGGCATACCATACTACATTCTATACGCCAATAAGATATATGCCCTATTCACTTATTTATATAAATAAATGCATTCATCCCATTGAGGTTGAGTTTCCTTCTCTTTTAATATCATTGTAGCACATCATCAATGATAAATATTATATAGTGGCTTATTTTTAGGATCTAGATATACTTGATAGTAAGCATTTGGTCACTTTGAATAATTTATTGGCTTATTAGAACCAACTCAAAGGACAATATAATAGGTATAGTCAACATCATGAATTTGATATTTTTGACTTGGTACTAAAATAAAATAAAATGTAAATGTTGAGTCCAAGAAAAACTGAAAGTTCTAACCAAGTTGGTTAGGAACCTATGTAGTTGTTTCCAACTATGGTTATACAACATACAGGATCACTATGCTAGAGGGAGATGAACTTGATGAACCTATGAACATAATGCACCTCAAACATTTATATACTTGAGGTATTTATATTATTATCTACAAGGATCATCTAAGTTATGCCGCATTATACCTATTATTTGTACTATACCCTTTACCATTCTACCATACCCTTAAACCTTCACCAACTAGTCCTTTTTACCTAACCCTGGAAATCACATTTGGCCTTAGCTCCAATTCATTTTTATTTTAGGCACGTTTAATAGTTGAGGATAAATTTAGTTCCAACCATTGTTTCAAAATTACATGTTAGAATGTTAATAAATAAGAGGAGCATGATAGTGTTCATGATAATTGTATCCTTCATTTATTATTACGTTTGATTATTTTCACTAATTATAACCTCCTTTGAGCAAATAAATGTCCCACCTTATGCTACTAATTATAACCACCTATGAGAAAATTAATACCACTAACCCTTTTCCATTGTTTCCTAATTATAGATACTTATGAACAAATTAGGAGCATCACATTTACCATGCATTACATCATCACATGACCATTATTATTATCATATGCCTTTTACCTAAACTTGGTGGTACTTAATTGGAAGCATTTCACCACCTTTTGTCTAGGTATAACTATAGTTACTTTAGGTCCTAATGGAACTATGTAGGTAGTGTTTGATTCACATTGAGGTCATCTCAGTCACCCTTTTGCCACACTTTCATTTTTTTGTGAGCATTTTAAGTTTGAATACTCTCACCATTTTGTGAGATCTAACCATGTTGTATCTCATCATTATCTATTGAATTGAGATATTGGAAACACCAAATAATTTTAATTAATTCACCACCTTCACCACCTATTGTATATGTAAAACTATAGTTAATTGAGGTCTTAATGGGATTATGTAGGAAAAACTCAATTTATTTTGAGTTTAGCTCAACCACTCTTTTTCCATGCTATCTCTATTTTGAGTCTAACCTAAGCCACACTCTCACCATTTTATGAGTTGGAATATTCTATGTCTCATAATTCTTGACCAAATTTAGATGCCTATAAAATTCTAAAAACATTTGATATAGCTTCAAAACCACTAAACATTTGTAAAAGATCTTAAAAGTCCTTAAAAACACAAAATCAAGAAAATTGGCTTAGAATTTCCATAAGAGATATAAAGCTATTAAAATTATCTATGATGGGCCATTTTATCAATTCAATTTCATTTCTAAAGCACCTTGGTATTTTCCTCCTAATTCTGGGAGAACTACATTGATATGAGGTCTACACAAACTATGTAGATAACACTTGGATACATGGGGTATCTTGGGTTAGCTCGGTTGCATATTATTTTGTTTTTTAACCACTTATTTACCTTAATGATATTAGGAGCCCTAACTATCTCACAAGTAACCACTTATCATTTAGTGTCCCCATCCTTTCTAGTCTCAAGCCGTACACTCTCACTATTTTGTGAGTTCATGTATTCAATTTTGATACACTAATGACCACTCAACTTTATCCTATGCTCCTAACATTTTATGAGATCATTCTCCTCCTAATCCATAGGTGTAGTAGAAGGTATGAATTACTAATATAGTTCATTAGTGGATACTTGTCTCTTTACTTTTAGTGTGTTTTTAAACTAAACCATACTCTTGCACATTCACTATTTATTTGTGTTGATGATTTCATAATTATGGAATGTCATCTTCTCTTCCCTCATGCACTCACCATTTTTTGAGATCATTTCAATTTTTCTCTACATGTTAATCATGTTTTCTTATCATCCATTTTCTTTTATCCCTATCCTGGGAAAACTACATTTGTCTTGAATTTTACATTAAATGTTGTGTCCATGTAACTATGTAGGTAATGTCCACCTGCCTAATGAATTTGGATTCAACTTGGTTGTCACTTAATTTATTCTATTCCACCTATTTTATTCACCATCTTATTTGTGTTTTTATTTACTTATATCCTAGGGGAAACCTTGTGTTAATTATTCTTATTTTGTACCAGTGTTGTTACTACCTAACTTAGCAGTCACCCTGTCACCAAGAGTAATACCTATATTACACCTGCATGAATAATTTATTTTCTATTTTCACTAATATTGTGACTTAAAATTGTTTTTTTATTGTTGTGTATTTCACTTCATGTGTTTATAGTAGTTTTTTCCCTGCTCCTTTCTTTGCTTTAGATTATTTAGTTATTTTTTATTGTTTCGTTCACTTTTTCTATTATTTATTTATTGGCTTTTGTTATTTATTTTTATTGGTGTCTTTTTATGTGTTTGAATTCTATTTTTTTTTATATTCTTGTTGTTTTTTTTTTTTTAATTCTTAGTTTCCATAATATTATTACATTTTGTTCACACTTAAGTCTTGATTATCCATATCATATACTTCGATTGTGGATATTTATATTTAGTCTCATACATAGTTTATTTATTATATTTACACTTAAGTTTGATTTTTCATATCTTATTCCTAAGTTGTTTATGTTTACATTTAAATTAATTTTTCCATGCTTAAGGTAATAACTATCATTTTAAATATCCATAACTATCATTCATAATATCAAAATCTAAATAAAAACTATGTTCACAAAGTCTTTTAGCAATCGAAACATCTCTATGGTAGTCATAAACCATCCAATTACCCAAACACATCCCTTATTACATGAGTAATAAGTAAGTGTACCAAATTATTTATTATTTATTTACAGATGAGCATCTTTTCATAATCCTCCATATGAGTCATACAACATAATCATATGATAATATCAAAAGAACATCTCCTAACCTTAATCATCTTTTTGGGCCTCCCTCTAAGACCTATTTAATAAACATGCATTTTTAACTTATATCCTATGTTTATTCAAATATGCATCTTCAAACTCACATTTACATTATAAATTGTTCTTATCCTTTGCTAACATCATCATTTTGGGCCTCCCCTCATGACCTATTTAACAACATGATTTTTTAACCTATATCCCATGTTTGTTTGAACATGCATCTTTGAATTCACATTTAGGCTATAAATGTGTTGTTATCCTTTGCTAGCTCCATCCTTTTGGGCCTCCCCTTGAGATCCATTTAATAACATGATTTTTCAACCTATATCATGTGTTTGTTCAAACATGCATCTTCAAACTCACATTTTGGATAGAAATGTGTTGTTATCCTTTACCAATGTATGTGTTCCTAATTATAACTACTTTTGGGAAAATTAGTGTGTTTCCATTTTCATTCTTGATTATAACCACCTTTGGGTAAATAAATGTTTCTAGCTTTCTATTCTTGATTATAACTACCTTTGGGAAAATTAGTGTTTTCTATTTGGTTACTAATTATAACTACCTTTGGGAAAATAAGTATATATCACACTTCCCTAATGTCAAAATTATGTATGCCATTGATTATAACCTCCTTTGGGTAAAATAATCTCACACCTCTATTTAATTATTATAACTCATTTTGGGTAACTTAGTGACTTTACCACTATTACTATATATAACTACCTTTGGACAATTCAGTAATCCCAAGCCTATTTTCATTTATATCATGTCATTTTATTCATTTCACTGGAACATTCAATGATTCTATTTTTTTCTACCCACTCCCTCAAGGGGGAATCAAGGGTTTATCAACCAAACTTTGAGTCATGAACCATTCAGATTAATGAATTTTTCATTTTTTGAAAATACATTATTATGCCAGTGTTTTACAACACCTTCTCAAATAGGGTCAAATAGTAGACACTTAGTTTTGGCCACTTTTATTTATAAACCAACATTCAATTAAATTTATATAAAATGATATATTTTAGTCCTATAAATCACTTGAATTATCCAAATTCATATGCATAAGGCATTTAATTATCCAAAAACATGATGAGGCTACCTTATTTAGGATATTATCCTGTATACATCACTAAATTAGTTTAGTTATAACCCTAATCACATTATGACATAGTAATTTGACACTTTTGGCATGTTAATATATTAATTCATGACATTTAAAATAGTTTCCAAAAGCTAGAAAGTACTAATCAAGACTAAATATATTGTAAATCTTAATTAAATTGCCTAAATAAAAATTTTAAATCAAATTAGAGAGTTTCATTTAATAAAAAGGAATTTTAGCCAAAAATGAAGTCAAAGAGTCAAATGAGCTAATAAAGTGATTTACTATCTCATAGATATTCAAAAATATTACTCACACCTCACAAATATCTAAAATGAGTTGTCATGCCTCATAAATATCAGAAACTAATGTGTGAAGATTTTATTACTAACTTAAACCCACCTAGGTTTAGATTGACTTGACCAAAGTTAATTTAGATTCAACCCAATTTATAATTTAACTTAACCTACCCATGGTTAGATTTATTTATTTTATCTATAAATACAAGTTCCCACACCATTGATTTTATTACTGACTTAATCCTTTGAGAATGGTGTTATTATGCCAAATTTATTTCAATATTTACACCAAGCCACAAGTGACTATTTAAGAGATGCTACCACAATCTAAAAACATCAAAAAAATAATAAAATCATCATAGGATGATCAAAAATATTCTTAAGCCAACAAGTAAGCATCATATGCGATAAGGGAGGAAAAAAATTATTGTCATCATCTCTATTTTTAGCTCTTGCTTATTGTGTTATGCTCCCACTAGTTCCTAGGAAAGATGGTTTAATCCTAATGAATTATTGTTCTTGATGTTTTCTCATTTGGACTAACAAGAGACTAATCTAAAAATTATTTATTATTTAAAATCATAAGGTAGAGTTTGTTTGAGCCCAAAGAGATTAGACTATCACTCCCATAGATGTTTATAATATCATTGGACTACTAGAAAAAAGTCTCTTTAAGAAGAGATGATTACAGTTGAGGCAATAGGTTGGACCACTCATTTTGGAGATATGGGCACACTTTATATGGGTGTGAAGTTTGGTGTGTATATTTATATGATTGAAGTATCAATGATTTAAAATATATGGAATGAAATAATTGTTATTCATACCTCCCAAATAGTATGGGATAAGGGTAATGACATTTTACTATATAGTTTATCTATTATCCTCTAATAAATAGGGCATATAGGATCCAAGTTCTCATGGGTCTAGGAGATCTCAACTTGCATTTACATGGACTTAAACCATGTTGATCTATGAGGATCACTCTGAATAAACCACCCCATGATCCTCATGAGATAGGTATTTGATAGGATGATACCGTACTATATGGGAATAAGTATTGAAGATGTAGGAACCATCAATGTGTCAAGATGGATAGAGATGACACTATTTCATGCCTTATCCTAGGCCATTGGGACATTGATGATAATAGATTTGATATCCCTAACTTACCAAAGCATGGTTAGGTAGTGGGATGGGGAAGATACTTAACTTATAGTGACCATTAGGGACACATAAGATTGAGAAAAAAAAATCTAGGTTGAGGTACACCCAGTGGATAGGGTGCCTTAATAGTTTGATATTCCCTATATAAGTAGCCTTATAGTATTGGTAGTGGTGTCTATGGGCATGAAAGAGGTATGAGAAAGGAGTTTAAGGTGGTTTTATTAGCATGAACTTGTGTAAGTTATGCCTATTTCTCAATAAATTTAACCAATATTAACATAGGGACAACTTTCTTAGTCAGTAAATTGGAGGAGGAGGATAGGAGTAGTAGGTGGCACCAGTACTACCATCACCACACTAGGACATCACTCAGTAAGATCCTACATAGATGTAGTAATAGTATCAACCAATAGGTGGTAATGGTAAGGCTATTAATTATATAGATATGGATGAGGACCTTGATATAGATGATGGTGAGGTTAGATCTGGACTAGCATGAAGATAACCTAAAGTAAAATATCAATTTATATATTTCATCTCATTACTTGACTTTCACTTTTAGATTTGATCACTTATCTGATTTGTCACTTTTATTTTTATATGATTATATATGATGATGATTCCTCTACTCTTTTATTATAAATAATTTGACTGAATGGATGGCCATGATGATGGATACCCCAATCAATCTATTTCAATTAGGCACATATATGTCTAGAGATGAATTTGTTGTAGATCATGGATTACCTATTATGATAGGTTAACATACGAATGTGTTCACTCCATATTACCATGCATTTATGGTGTTGAATAGGTTTAGGGTGGATAAAAACACTCTCAAGGTGAGATCTAAGAAAGAAAATGCCTTGGTAGACACAATGGTATTGGGTATATCTCAAGATTATTCTAAATGATGGATAAGATAGATGACCTTGCATGGAAGTGCTAGCAAGGGGAGAGACAAGATCCCTTGATTTGAAGAGATTATTTCCTAGGTTGGTACCAGTAAGAGATAGTAAAGGAAAAATAACCCTTATCATTATTTTATTCATAACCCTCCTATTGGAGAGGGTTTGGATCTTGGTTCATTTGTATATGTCAACATGTGTTATTCACTTTTGGTTATTTTTTATCTTGATATATTCAGACACATTGGACCTCTATGGGGGTGTTTGTATTGGAGATTCATGTTTGTACAAATTTGATAGATATTATGATATATATAGAGGCATTTAGTTTACTTCCTAGTGACTTATCATTATATATTATGGGATTTAATTTCCATGTTTTATTTTTTAGTTTATGTATTATAGATGACTTGGCATGTTATGATATATCATGAATCTTTATGTTATTTATATAATGCTATGGATAATGATTATGTGTGAGAAAAAAATATATGTAGATGATGTAGTGTGATGGATATATGTATATGAAATTGTAAATGTGATAATAGATGTTTTTTAGGTGATGACCTAGTTATTTTATTAACACAACAAATGGCTTTTGATTTTAAACAAGGAATGAAAAGGGAATAGGATAATTGTGAGATGATAAAGAATGGAAACCATAAATCAAAATTTCATGGTAAAAATTAAGATGATCTAATCTTTATGATCAAAGAGTGAAAATATATTTTTTGATAGACTTATAAAACATTAACTTTATTGGATTCATCCATATATAACTACCCTTGACATAATTGATAAATAAGACAAAGTCACCCTTTTCAACATAGGCATGTAGGTAAGATTTTGTAAGAACATTTTATTTGGACACTTTTTGATTAGATATCACTTCTACATTTGGCTTTTACTTTTATTTGTGACCCCCTAAACTTAGTATTATGTGATAAAGAAGACACATGGACTCATTAACAAAGTCCATATGTAGGTGATTACAGACAGATCTCCCCATTGCTAACCCCATGAAACTAGTAATATGTGAGGGATCAACACTGAAGGTAAGCAAAGGGTAAGAGTTAAGGAATTTGACTTTTATATTTTATTAATATTTTTATTTTAATAAGAATGTCTACTTTTATTGTATATAAGGCCTTTATCCCAAAAATTATGCCTCGTGAAATTAGTTGTTTAGCCCTAAATTGAGATGTGTCCATATAGTATAGGGTTAAGAATATAGAAATGAATAATCACAAGGGTGATAAATATATTTATAATAGGCTAATTAATTTTAAAACTTAGATAAATGTAATTTTCTAACTTTATAAAATTGAGATATGCTAAAAATGGAAAGTATTGCTATTGATTTATATATTAATTAATTGAAATAAAAAGTATGTATACAATTTACTATGCACATGTAGATATATGATGAAATAGGCTAGAAGTATGTTGGATTAGGATCATAAAACAATCATTCAATTTTGGAAATTTACATTTTAAGGACTCATATGCTTATTTTAGATCTACATGGTTATTGATCAATCATGTAACTAATATACTTTAAACCCATAAAAACTACTCTTAGGCCTCTCATTGCTAAAACTCTTTATCCATGTTTTTTATATTTTTGTACTAAAGCACTAAGAAAACATGATGCATAAATTATCTATGTTTATATGAATGAAATAGTTTTAATTTTTAATTAATATTATTTATGGTTATATTTGATATGATTGGTTTATTTATAGTTTATGTGTTCAAATAATGTGATTAAACATGACTAGCATGTAATAATTATGGGTAGTTATCATCTGTAGCAATCTAAATAGTGACAACCTATAGCAAATATGTAATATTCTAGGTAGTGATAGCTCATATAAACTAAGTGATGAGCTAGTAGCTAATTATAGACTACCATGATGAACCTATAACAATTTCCAATATCATGTATTGAACTATAATAGTTGTAATGGTATCTTAAGGATGTTACACATGATGAAAGAAATTGAAGAATAGATCTTGCATATCAAAATCTAACATTTATGGTTGAATGAAGCTAGTAAGGGACATTCCTCATTAGAAAAAATTTATATTATTTTTATATCTCAAACATAAATTCTCATATTATATTTTATTATAACCATTAACAACATAATTATCATATACTAGACTTATTCCTAATTTTATATTGTAATCCTAGCATTTTTATATTAAGAAATAAAAAATGGCCACCTCTATATATAATGTAGCAGGGACTTGTTCATGATTATAAATGTACCAAAGTTGAACTTAGTGTTTAAATAACACTTATCATTTTAGAGTTTAAGAAGTTTAGAGCATGAGTTGCATGTTTTGGCAATCTAGTTGCATGTGGTGAAATAACAACAGAATAAGATAATTGATCTAAAATATTTATACAATTTGGTGGTTGGGATCCACCTTGGCCCATTATTTGTGAATATTTGTCAATAATTAGTGATTTATGTTCCTAATTTAATATATATACTAATCTAAGTGGATATTTATAATGTGGCTAAAACTAAAGTGGTCTTGATGTTAAAAAAAGAGCAAAGAGAAGGGTAGGGTAGAAAATAAATGAGTGATTGCCAATTTTAGTCCTAAAAATTATGAAAAAGTATCAATGGAAAATGAATAAACATTTTTCAAATATATATTGAAACATACCCTAAGCTCAAATCTCACTATATATTAGGCAAACTTCAAAGGAAAATGTTTAAAAATCACAAGTAAGAACTAGGTCTACTTTAGGGATTTACCACTATAATCAAATAACAATTGCACATCTAAATATAGAGAAAAATGAAATGAATTAGAATCTAAGATATTTCACCTAATATAACATGAGCATAAATTAGAAACCCTATGATTAAATAATGTTATTCAGAATTTAAAGATACTATTCTAATTCAAGACCTTTACTAACAATTGAGAGAAAATATATATTAGAAATTAACACATCAAAAATGGATAATATTATAAAAATTCCTTGATCTTATTAATTTATTCAAGGATTCAAAATTTTATAAAAAAAATCTCTCTTTACAATGGTCATACATGCCTTTATAGGAAGACTAGGTAGTATACTAGTCAATTATAAAATATAGGTGTACAAAGATAGGGACAACTATCCTTACAAGTTCTAAAAAACAAGTGATTTTTTAGATTGTAATGATCTAGAGTAACATATGTTAATAAACTAGCATATGCCTTTACAATGGGATATTCTACTTCAAAATGTTACAATTTTTTTACAAAATAGAATATGCTCAATTTGTTGGTGGGGCCCCTGGCTATTGTTGTTGGAGGATGCTCATGGCTCTCCTGTGTTATTAATTAATTAAGTCCATGTCCACAATAGGCTTCATGATCTATTCTTCTTCTTGATCTATCAGGTCATCAAATTCTTTATCATTTGTATCCATGGCCTCTTTGATACTCTTAGCTTCATTTACTCTTTCCCCTACATTGAGTATCATTCCCAAGATTTTGTTTTTTTTTTCCATAGATTTTCCTTAGCCTTTTCCTCTAATTTCTTAGGTCACCAAGGTATCCCTATGCTTGAATTACTCATCACTAATGATCCCAAGGGCATTGGGTTATGTAGGCTCTTAAGCATGGTCCCAAGAAGTTGATCAATTCTTACACTTACTTTCTTATCTTATTTTATGGCTCTTTCCATATTATTGTGTCATACACTCAAAATCTAAACCTTTTTAATCAAAATTCCTAGAATTATGCTCAAATGCCCCAAATTTATGGTCTTGAAGTTTAGGATTTACTTATTCTCTTGAATATCAAGGATTTGACCTATTTTTTTCTCAAAAGCATGTTATTGGGTGACTAAACTCTTGGCTAGTTCATATTTCCCTTCTAATGCACTTTTCCTTAATCGTATAGACTTAAGTGCCTCAAACATGTCATAAAATGACTTGTTAAGTAGCTTGATTATTACATCCAATATTGATATAATTACCTATTTTTATAAGTTTTCTTTCTCTCTTTCCATGTTTTGGATCCTCTACTTCATACTTTGGACTCCAGCTTTAGCTTGTGCTAAGTGGGCTTTAATTAGAATTTCCACATCTTCCTCCTAAATTACAACCTCTCCAATTTTTTGGCCACCCACTAGGGTTAGTCCTATAAATGGTTCCACCTTTTTAAAAGTGAATTCTTCTATCCTAAACATAACTATCCTAGGTTTTATTCTTTCCAACTCAACTATCTCAAGGTTGAAATGGACAATAGTGACTTGTTCATTAAATTGGGGAGGTTCTGCGACCTCCACACTTGAGCTAGTAGATTCTCCTAGAGTATTTATCTTCTTGCCTTCTAGCCCTTCAATAACCAAAATTATTATTTATTCTCACTCTTTCATTATATCCCTTATCTGAGTCTTATATCATCTTGTATTCCCACATCAGTAACCCTTATCATGGCCCAAAAATGAGAAAGAGAGGGGATCACTTACAATTTACCATAAATGAACTTGTTAGGAATAACTAGTCTATTGATTGGGAAAGATAATAGATTTACTTGACTAGTGGGATGAATGAAAATGAATCTCAATATCTTTTTTGGTCCCATAAAGACTAGTGCTAGTTTTGCTTTTCTCTTCTCATAGGATGCTATTGAGACTAGCTATTTCCCTATGTCTTCCTTGGGATCCTTTTCCCTATTAGAGTCATAGGCCTCTATAATTTCCTTGAAGATCACCCTCAAGTGTCTCTTTCAAGTATATCATATTTATGTGTTAAATTAGAGAAGGTGTCCTTTGGTGTAGTGATGAATATGGAGGCCCCTCCCTAGTTCTCTCTTCTAGCTTGACCTTTCTATCTTTCTCCTTCCCTCTACCCTGTTCACCCTAAACTTGGTCATCTTGCTATTGGGGTTATGGCTGCTCTATCTAAGGTGTTTTATGGGTTGTTCTAGATGGCCCAAGTAGTAGATGGTATTACAAAGTGTGTATTTTCCATGTTTTCCTAGATGGCTTGTTGTCCCTGACCAATCTATAATCGAACATAATGTTATGGCCTTGGATCGTAGCCAATACCTCTTCATAGTTTTATCCTTGATATATATGGTGTCATGGGCATCGAGTTGATGTGTATATTATATATTTGAGATATTTTTTCCCCTTAGATGGTTTTAAACTACATTCTTTGGATCCCACATTTAGACTTCATCCATTTGGAAGCCAAATTAATCCCTGTGTGTGGACATAACCTCTACTTGTTTCTAGTCCCTTATTATTATTTTCCTCATCTTCAAGGGGAAGGGGTGGAGTAGGCCCTTAACTTTCTCTTCGTAGGTCCTATCGATGCCATGGATGAGCTGGGAAGCAATTTCCTACTCTATAAGCTTATTTATAACATATACTAGTAGTTTGTAAGGTTGAGTCATGATTCCTTATATCTTGATAACTATGCAATCAGGATAATACCATACATCCCCTATCATTACAACATATCTCTTGATGAGGGGGTGGATCCTAGGAATGGGAGCACTTATGATGGCCTCTAGTATAGAAGGGTAAATGCAATCATAAATAAACTTCATGTGATTCATGTACTTAAGGATGTGTAATTTGGAATAGTAGTGTGAGATGGTTGTCTTGCCCTCTATGGACCAATTCTTAATCCCAAGGAAGGTGGTTGAGGCCAAAAGGGCATTAACTAGGTACGACATCATAGAGAATTGATTTGAGGTATTTCTCTTGATGGTATTTAATTATTTGGTTATGGAAATAATAATTAAATATCCAATGAGAGGGGTAATTTTTTCCTCTACCATGAAGTGTACATATGAAACCTAGATCTTATTCGCATAAGTAGTTAAAAGGGCACCGAAGGCTTAGTTAAATAGGGTCATTATTAACCTAATACCTTATCTAAATTACATGATAGGGATTTTTACATCAAGGCTTCTAAATATTTGAGGTCCTTAGTGTACCCAAGGTCTAAGGACTGAGTCTAGGTCATGGTTATTGATCCCCTCCTTGACCTTGGAAAGCTCCACATGTGGAAGGGGGAGCTTATAGTACTTATAAAAAGAAATAGGGGAAATTTAAGCTACCTCCTTTGAGTTCCCTTCCCTAATGATCCATTCATTTTATATTTTGTAATTAATAAATATGGGTACAAGGATGTCAATATAATGCAATACCTCTAGTTTTTTTGTGGCATGATCAAGGCTGACCTTTTAGACAACAATTAGGTTGTAGTATCACCTGATCATGGTGGAATTCCTCTATTATTCCTATGAAATGGGTTAAAAATCTTATATCATGAAGAGCTTAGACCAATTCCTAATCCACTAGATGTTCAATGTTATGAGGTCCAATTCTATATCCTTGAATATCCAACCTTCACTATCTATTTTCAAATAGAGCTCGATATCTTCCTTCAATTATTATTTGCTAGCTATAATGGTCTCTATTGATTTATAATTGACCATGATAGATTTTAGATGACCTTTGAAAAATATATCTTGTGCTTAGAAACATAATTAAGTTATCCTTTGATCGAATTGTAACCAATTGAATCTATTTGGGTTGCTTTCATACAAGGTTTAAGGTTTTAGAGATTTAATGGTGGAAGATATCCATGCTTTAGTTTATATGTGTTTTATATTTTATCTGGACATTTTACTTTATACCTTTGTGTTTTCAAGCCCAAAATATCTTGAATTTTTGTCCTTTTCTACTTGGGTGGTGCTTATGTGGCACTGATCTTGACCTTTCATATCATTTTTCATAAATGTCATTTGAACACTGGCCATTGGTATTTAAAAATACATCCTTCATTTTACACTATAGGATCAAAATCCTAGATTAGTGTGAGCTATTAATTATAATCTAGGCCCTTGGAAATGATTGGGTTTCTCTATTGAAAACTTTGTGATTGTGACACTTGGCATTTTACATGCCTTTTTCATTCTCTAAATATTTTGGTTGGTCACTCATCGACCAAGTATCGACCATGTGGTGATCTTATAGGCTTCTGAAAAGTCATTTGCACCCTCATGTTGTTGGATCAAATGTAGTGATGGGACATAAACCATTGATTTTCAAATAATGCTTGAATGTTAATTTAGTCTATTATTAAAGTCATGAACTAGGCTTAAGTTCCTTAAGTAAAGGTTTGTTTCATGTTGATCAAGCATGAAATAAATCTTAGGCTAAGGAACCTATGCCTACATTTCCCAATTTTTAATGAAGGGGTGAGGGTCTAAATAATTTAGGCCACTACACATAATAAACCTTTAATTAGCTTACACTTCATGTCATTAGGGATTCCATTTTTAACATAAGACTTAGTATAAGTTCATAGTTTAAGGTTCATGATTATTTTAAAAAAATCCATGAAGATCCTTCCATACTAATATAGCCTAATTATTTATATTATAAGACCATTTACATATTTTACAAGTTGAAGGCTCCCATTATTAAACACATTTTGTGCATTTCCTTTAGATTAAGAAGCCACTTCTAAGTTAAAATAGGATTTTGGAATGTCATTTGAATACTAAGTAAGATATTTTATTGGGTTAAAATTGATGGTCTCATATATGTCAAATACACCCTCATGAGTCTCAATTGATGATTGCATGAACATCAAGTTTAAACCAATGAAGTTTTAATTTTACTAGGCTTAAAGTTGACACTCATGCAAGCATCAAGTTCATCTTTTTAGACATTTGGATGATGGTCATGTGAACATCAATTTTAAGTTCATTAAAAATATCTAGTGCCAAACGTAAGGATGTCACTTGGAACTTACATAAGGCTTCCTAGGGTCTTGGTGTTGATTCACCCTATTGGATCAAACATCATGATAAAGTGATAGCCATAAGATCTTGATCCAGGGACTTTCTATTGATTGATGATCATGTTAGGTGGGCCACTTTCCTTTTAATCCTTTAATGTGATGGTGTTGTGTGTCCATATTTTGATATTCTTATATACTTTTGACTTTTCAATCATGATTCACTCTATTTGATCGAGTCCTAATGAGTAAGTGTGGGTCATCAGATTAAAAAAGATGTATGTCATTTAACCCAAAGTTTTAGTTATCCTCACATGGTTAGATCAAATCCCATGATAAAGGGACAACCATTAGATCCTGTAAAACATGAGGAAGTTAATGTTAGGACCATGGAGATAATAAAAAGCTTAGGCTTAAGGTGTTAAAACTAAGGTCATAGTTATATTAATGAATACATTGGGGCCTTAGTATTAAAGTCTTAGGTTATGTTGGGGAATATAAAAGGACCCTGCATGATGACATTTATTTAGGCCATAAGGAAATTTAGAAAAGGGTAAATAATTAAGGGGATCAAGTTTCTTGGTCAAGTTGTGAGAAAACATGACTAAACCTAGAATATGTGTTATATTCATAAGTCTATAAATAAATTTTAAAATAGTTCCCACCAATTTGGTTCCTGCTTTTATTCAAATTTGAACCAAGGGTTTGCCAAGGTTTTGGAATATAGAATTCATGGGGATATACACCATGAAACCTTTAACTAACAACCAAATTAACTTCATTAGCAATTTTATTCTAGATTAAAGTAGATTAAACCACATAAGCCTATCTCTTAACAAAGTGGATGATCTTCAAATTCTATAAAAGACCTTGACATGCTGAAATTTTCATGTTTTATTCTATTGGCTTCTCAAGGGTCCAAATTTAAAAAAATGGAGTATGTTAGTCACAAAAAATAGTGATATATGGGGGAAACATAGAAATATGTTAGAACCTAGAGACTCTGATTAGACAAATAATTTGGTCATCCACTTTATTTAATCAATATCATCATCTAGACCAATCCATAGTTGAAACAAACCTTGCACTTATGGTTTTAAGGTCAAATTTCAAGATGTATCTAGATTATGTGTGTGTTTTAATTCCACTTACTATTTACCATGAGATTCAAGAAACAACTTCTAGGCCTCATGTCCTAAATCACTTATACTAACTTATATTATTCTAAAATATTCATCATGAACCATGATTTTATCTTAGGTAAGGCTTGGGCATTGATTTTATACTAGTTAGGCATCCATAACCCTAATAGAGATGCCTTTGGCTCCACTCACGACCTTGCTCCACTACCAGCCAAGTGTCCATAGCCTCGGTGGAGATTACAAGAATCACCTATATCTGAAAGCTTCTATTTTTTCATTGTATACTTATTTTTATATATTCTTAGATCTTTAGGATTTTAGTAAGGTTAGGAGCTAGGATAACTAGATTTTAGTATTTGGTCAAGTATTTGATCTTTGGAAAATCACCTATGGTTGTAACTCTTATCCAGGCAAGGATGTTAATTAAGTGCTAGTTTTGTGTATTTTATTTGAGTTTTCATCCATAAATTAAAGTCTTCTTAAAAATAGTTTTAGGTTGAGATAATGGTTAGGGTATAATGAAATGGTTGGACTTTCCATTGGTCTTTGTTAGTTTGTCTAAGATATAACATCATGCTTTGTATTTTAGAACCATGGTTATTCTATGTATGGGGTTCATACCTTCATTTCTGAATTGGGGGCCACATTTTTAAGCAAACTTCATAACTTTTGAGCTCAATATTATCCTTAAGGACTTATTGAAATCAAGGAACCAAGCACTAGGAAAGAAGTGCATAATAGAAATAAAGACAAAAACTAAGGAAAATAGAAAATATGTACACACCCATGCATAAACAAGGGATAAAAAAGAAAGAACATGGAAATAAACTAACTAGCCTACCTATGCTAATCTAATCATATTATAGTTTTACTCCATGAAGACCCTAGGAGAGAAACAAAAAAATAGTGTTTGAGGTATTACCCATTGGTGCACAATGTAAACTCTACTCCTTGTAAGTATTTGATCTTGAAGGTGTTGTTTCCTAATGTTTCTATAATAGACTATGGGCCAATCCATAAAAGTGTGAATTTTCCATGTTTCCCCTTAGGCTTAGATGCTTTATCTAAGAGGAGAACTAGGTCTCCTTGTCCAAATACCTTGATTTTGGAACTTTTATCAAACCATATCTTGACTATGGTTTGATGCCTACTAAAATCAACAAAGGCTTTTTCCCTTGCATCTTCCATCTGAATTATATCCAATAATCTAGAATTGGCTAGCTCTTGGCTCTCTTCCATGTATTATTTCATAAATATATATGTAGGGGACTTGAGAGTGGTGGGAAAGATGGGTTCCTATCCATACACCAAAAAACATGATAAGGCTCTTAAGGCTTGCTTGATTCTTAATCTATCAGTCCTAATAGAAAATTTAAGGAGCTTGTGCCAAGTCTTGGGCTTGTGTTCAATAGACTTCTTGATGGATTTCATTAGGTTATTATTTGTTGACTCAAAGACTTCATTCCCTTAGGGATAAGGTTGGATGAAAAATTTAGAGTGATGGCATTATCAAAATCCCATTCAATCATCTCTATGGATGTGAAGGTAGACCTATTATCACATACTAGAAATACTAGAGTCCTGAACTTGGTACATATGTTCTCTTCGAAGAAGTTGATCACTCCGTAGTTCTGCATTATTTGGTGGTTATAGCTTCAGTCCACCTTGTATAATAATCTTTGATAGTAAGGAAATACTTGTGACCTTTGGATGAGTTTGGGTTGATTACACCAACAAATTCCAACCCCCATTGAGTAAAAGGTTTGTCAATCATGACTAGTTGTAGAGGCATTGTTGCCTTTAGCTCCCTAGTGCTAAAGATATAACATGAGTGGATTTATCTCACATGTTAATGGGCATATTTAAAAATGGTTAGTTAATAATATCCATCTATAAGAATATTATGGGTTGTGGTCTCCCCATATGGATGTCTACTGTGTAGGTTTTCATGAAAGGTACTCATGATTTGGGTGGCTTCTTATTGAGAGACACACCTTAGGTAGACACATTCAAAATTCCTCCTATATAAGATCTATTTATTGATCAAGTAGTGGGATGAATTTAACCTTAGGTCCCTATTTTTCTCCTTGGATAGACCTGTAAGACAAGTACCATTGATTATCAAATGTATAATTGGATAATACCACTCACTAGCTTGAATGTTTTGTTGATCCACCTACATAATACTTAACCTAGGGTTAGTATTAGAAATCATCTTAATCAAACCTTGGCACCTTACTAGTTTTTACATTTTCATTTCTAGGGATGTTCCTTAAATATTGACATCCACTTACCTCTACATTCCCCCAATTTAGTTTGACTTGACATAATTTTGGTGGTAGGGTTAGGTACACCTTATTTCTAAGGATGTAATGCCTAAATTTATTAACTACCTTGACTAATGCATATTCTTACTTGCCAATGAATTAGTAATTTAAATCATCTTTATTGAAATTAGTTCTCATGAAATCTATTGGGTAGTCACACACTTCAATTTTTTGAGTTAACACTATAGCCATAGTGTGATTAGATATAAAGGAATAAAGGTAGAAGTCCCTATAATAGTTAGGACTTATAAGGACTAGAGCTTGATTGGTGGCTTTATTGATATCATTAAATGATTTTTGGGAATCCTCATTCCATGTAACTTTGGCATCCTTATTTATTATGTCATTTAGTGGTTTGACTATTTTTGTAAAACCAAAAATAAACTTTCTTACAAAATTAATTTTACCAAAGAATGACTTTAACTATTTTTTACTATTTAGAGGATTTATTCTAGATATGGTCTCCACCCTTTCAAGGTCTATAGAGATCCCATATTTGGTTTTAAAATGACCCAATTAATTTCTTTTAGTCACACAAAATCTACTTTTCTTAGGGTTCAATAAAATGCCATACCTTCTACATCTTTCAAAAACTTGTTGTAAATGCATGAAGTGATCTTCTTTTTTTGTAGAAAAAAATGTTAGATCATTTATATAAATAATGATGCATTTACCTATCAGGCCTTGGAAGGAATGATCCATATCTCTTTGGAAGGTGGCTCCTATATTGATGAGTCTAAAGGGCATTCTCTTGTAAGTGAAGGTCCCCCACTTTGTGGTGAAAGTTGTCTTCATCCTATCCTCCCTATCAACTAATACTTGGTTGTAACTAAAAAATACATCAAGAAAGGACATCATAGCTGATCCTAAAAAAACTTGAATTACTTGATCTAAGGAAAGAATGTGGTACTTATCCTTCTCTGATTCTTTGTTTAAATTTCTAAAGTCTATACAAAGTCTAATCTCACCATTCTTCTTCCTGACTGGCACCAAATTAGCCACCTAGGTAGAGTGCCTAATGGGGAAGACTATCCAACAATCTAGAAGTCTCTTAACCTCTATAAATATCATTGGTCATAATATAGGGTTTACAGGCCTTTGTTTTTGCCTAAATGGTTTGCAGCTTTCTTTAAATGGTATAGTATGTGTGATGACTCTTGGATCAAATATCTTTAAGTCATTATAGGACCATGCTATGACATATCTATATTAAGCAAGGAGTTCCTTAGCGTTCTTATTCTCAATGTTTTTACAAGCTTTCCCAACATTTAACAATTGATGTTAATCATGAAGGCCTAGATCAATAGTATTATAATTCTTCCCATTTACCTTGGGAACCTTGGAAGCATTAGCAAGTTTGTCTTGATAAAAATTATTTATAAAGAAACCATCCCCTTGGGAATTTTATTGTCATTTAATTGAATAATCTTGCCATCAAATGTATCTTCCATAGATGTATTTTCATTAGCCTCATCAATAATGTGAGCATCAAATGCTCTAAAATTCATTATGAAATCTAATATTTGATGATCATCATTGAAGAATTGAAAGTGATTAATATTATCAGGGACTAAAGGATAAGGGATAAAATCAATGTTGAAATTTGGAGAATCTTGGCTAGACATGAGGTTGGTGGTAGTAGATGCTAACCCATTAGCAGCTTAGTTTTCTTCCTTTGGGATGGAAATGATTATGAATGCATCAAAGGATTATATCAAGTACCATAACTTGAAATTGTATCTTTTTAAGTATGATATTTTACATTGGTATTTACTTTTTACCTGGTTAACCACTAATTTTGAATCCCCATAAACTAGCAGTTCCTTGACCTTGTTTTTTATTACAAACTATAAACCTAGGACAAGTGCTTCATACTCAACAAGATTGTTAGTACAAGGGAATTAGATCTTGTAGGAAGTATGATACTTTTTATTAGTGGGATTGGTCAAGACAACACCAACCCCTTATCCAACACTACAATTATCACCATCAAAATGCAATTTCCATAATTTTAGGAACAACCTGAGCATTCTTGGGATCACATATATTATGAGTCTCTAGGGTGAAGACCCCTATGTCTAAGTTAATTATTTTGACCCTCTCATTTACAACATTTTACTTAGTTATCATATGATTCATTATTGGTTCTCTCTCAACCCTAATTTGATTGGGGACCCCTGCCAAGGTAGCCATAGATGTGAGTAGTTTGTAGACATGTAACCATTCAAAGCCTTGGTCCATTCCCTACTTAGTAAGATTCCATAAATAAAAAGTAATTCAACCACTTGAATATCAATTAATTTTTTCACCCTATGCTCAGAATCCAATTGTATATGAACATTTAATAATTCTCCTACAACCTTAACTCTAGATTTGTCTAATTGGGTGATAACCTTGTTAGACTTTATAGGTTTTAAACTAATTTGCTTTCATATACCTACAAAATCATTATACTGGTAGATGATCCTAAATCTAATAATAAATTATGAAATTTTTTACCAAACATCTTGACAATGAGCAAGAAAGGAGGATACTCAACTTTGGCTTTATGTATAGGCACATTGGCATGATCAGTCTTGGGTGGATTATTGTGTTTCTTTGACAAGGTTTCCAACAAGAGGTTCCTCTACTCTATAATATATGTGAGTTCATGCAATTTTATATTATATTTTATCTTCTTCATGTTCTCAACTATGTTATACCCATTTTTACTAGAAGAACAAGGAATTTCAACATTGGTTTTAGAAGTACTCCCTTTTGGTGGCTTTGGATTATTACTTGAAGAGGTATCAGGAGGAGTTCTAAAATTATTTAGAGGTGTTGATATAGTCAAAGGCTTCCTATACTCTCTATTCCTTAAGGGGTAGGCCTTCTTCAAGAACTAATAAAAGGCCTAAACTTTTTTAGGGATCTCATCAGGCTCATTTTCCTCTTAAAAGGGGAATTCAAAGGTGTCCACCATTAAGGCTTGCTTAGATGGATTAGATCTAGAAGAACCTACACCACTTTATTTTTTAGAAACCACTTCAAATGTATCCAACTCCTCTTTGAAAGCTCAAAGTATTTATAAAATTTTATACAATCAATTTCCCCATGCTTGGCTATGTAATATACCCTATAATAGTTAGGTAATGCAATATCAATAAGATTAATGTCCATATTCTTGTTACTAGAAGATTTTTAATTATCCTTAATATTGTGAAAACTATCATTTTGAAATTTTTTTCTTAGCCTATTAAATGAAATGAAAAATTCCTACCAGAGTGCTCTTTGGTATTGCCTACTTATTTTTGTAATTGAAGGAAACTAGTGCTTAATTTTTGAACCATTTTCAAGATAGACTCATTCTCATTTTTTGGAGTTTCAAAATTATGCACCTAAATTTTGTTAACACTTGTATTTGGTACTAAATATCATTGATCACCTACATTAAATCCATTATTAGGATGACTCAATAATCCTAGATGTTGATTTAGGTCTGCATGACTTAAGAGCAATTGATTTAAGTTTGGAAGTTTGTTTAAGGCTAGGAGATTTTGGTTATTTTTAGGGAACAAGTTCGTCATAGACATATGTGGTTTCACATTTGGGATTAAGACATTTGACCCTAGGGCTGCATTTGATCATTAATGATCATTGATTTAGAGTAGGCTTAGGCCAATGAAGATATAGATGGGATGGATCTTTTAAAGAATACAAAGGTCATATGATCCACTACATCTTTATAGATATCTAAATTTAGAACATCATTAAGCTCATAAGGCTCTATGATTTTACTATAAATGTTTTGAAATTTAGCATTAAATGACCTAATAGGCTCACTAGAGTCCCTTTTAATAGTGGTGAATTTATGATAAATAACATAACGATTGATAATTTTACCTAATTGATCAATGAACACATTATTGAAATCATTCCAACTTGTAATGTAATTACCAAACAATTTTAAAAACCACTCATATGATACATCTTTAAAAGTGAAAGGAAATAGCCTACATGCTACATTCTCATGTATGACATTAAGTAGCCTTAAGGAAGATTTAAAAGACTTTACATGTTCTTTAATGATTATTATTCTAGTTAGACTAAATATAGGTAGATATTTATTAAGATTCCTTGGGAGATCATGAACTAACCCTAGTACATTAATTAAAGAATCCCATAACCATGACATACTTAGATGAATGTTGAAGGCACAGGTACCTTGAAGAGGTGAAGTTGGAAGATATTTGGATCTCCTACATCTAACTTAATCACATCTAGCTCTCATGTGTACCTCAAGCTCAAGTAAAGGTTATTTAGGTAATGAATGTGATCTTGTTTTGATCTTGGGTAATTCTAATTTAAAATTCAAAGATCCTACTTGAAATATGATGTGTCAAGTTAAATTTTACAAAGAACAAGAGTTAGACCTACACATTGAGCTTATTTTGTAAAGGTGGTATGAAAATTTGTAAAGGACATTGATCTTTGATTGAATTAGCTCAAAGGTGCACCTAACTATGTAAATATGGTCTATCTTTGCAAGTATAAGACTAAAGGAGCTTAGATATATGAAAGATATGCCCACATTTAATCAAAATGAACCATTCTAACCTTAGATACTATGTATTTTTAAAGTTAAAGCTAAATTTACTAGAAACAAGAATCAATTCTAAAAAAAAATCAAAAGAAATACAAATAGGTGCTAAAAATAACAAAGATTAATGATATTTATACTTTTAAAGAAAGAATTCACTCAAAAACATGAATATATACTGATCTTTAGGCAAAACAAGACTAAGATCAATAAAGATTCAAAGAATTTAGCCCTCCTTATAGCACTATTGGGAGTTGTCCTATTGATGCTTATAAATGTACCATACATGCCCTTAATGTTTAAACAACACTTCTCATTTTAAAATTTAAGAAGTTTAGAGCATGAGTTGTAGGTTTTGGCAATCTAGTTACCTATGGTGCAATAGCAATAAAGTAAGATAAATAATCCTTGATATTTATATAATCTGGTGGTTGGGATCCACCTTGGCCTATTATTTATGAATATTTATTAATACTTAGTGATTTATGTTCCTATTTTAAGCTAAAAACTAATCTAAGTTGATATTTATAATGTGGCTAAAACTAAAGTGGTCTTGGTGTAAAAAAAGAGCAAAGAGAAGGGTATGGCAGAAAAGAAATGAGTGATTGCCAATTTTAGTACTAAACATTATGAAAAAGTATCAATGGTAAATGAATATGCATTTATCAAATATATAATGTAACATAGCGTAATCTTAAATCTCACTATATATCAAGCAAACTTCAAGGGAAAATGTTTAAGAATCACAAGTAAGAAGCATGTCTAATTTAGGGATTTACCACTATAGTAAAATATCAATTGCACATTTGAATATAAATCAAAATGAAATGAAGTAGAACCTAAGATATTTCAACTAATCTAGCATAGGCATAAATTAGAAACCCTATGATTAAAGAATGTATTTTAGAATTCAAAGACATTATTCCAATTCAAAACCATTACTAACAATTGAGATAAAAGATATATTAGAAACTAAGTACTTTTAGAATTATTTTATCTTATTAATTGATTCAAGTATACAAAATTTTCTCAAAAACTCTCTCTTTACAATGGTCATACCTGCATTTTTAAGAAGACTAGGTAGTTATTATCACTATGAAGTGCACCCTGCTTGAAGATGTAAAATCACACCTTATCTCCAATTGATAGAATGATAAATTATCATAGTTTTGGTTACTCTATGTTGAGAAGAACCTCTAGAGAGGTCTGGTTCCCTTAATATTTATCAATTAAATCTTATCTACTGTGATTTTTTGGATGGAAAAGGAGAATGAAACTAAAATGGAAAATTCTATCTAATAGGGTGATGTACCTGAATGATTGGTATTATTTGAAATATATTTAAATTAAAGAATAAATATAAATTAATAGGAAGTCTTCATATTTCCCCTAAACATTAGTATTTCATATGAAGGATTGAGAGGATTTTGGATTGCAAAATTCTATTCCTATCTCTTCAAATGACCTGTAGAGGGTGAGATTTTCACAGTAGTTGTGGAAAGGACCTAAAAAATGAGGATATATATATATATATATATATATCACTTATATTCTGGTTCACAATAAAAAATAAACTCTATTCTGATCCAAAAAACATATGCAAAAATTATTTTTTATTTGATAAATGGTGTCAATTACAATTTCTTCTCTGCCTTCAGGAATTCTTCAAAAATGGCTTCAAAAAGCCAATATATAAGTCTAAAAAATTAAATAAAGACAAAATCACATTGTAAATATAATTATTATTCTTATTTGAGTTAAAAAAAGACTAAAATCCTTTTACAAAATTAAATAAAGGCTTTAAAATCTTCCAACTCTTCAAAAATTGCATGTTCTTCATTTTTTGCATAGAATTGAGAAGTGATGGACCCATGTTTAATTTTGAACCTTCCTTGCATGAAAATAATAAAATAAATTATAACATAAATCCATATTTAAAGTTATTTAAAGTTATTTAAAGTATTTATCTTGCATGAAAAGCATGGGAGATGCATGAAACTAGTCAAACTAGTCAACCAAAGAGATTTGACCTTTAAGGACTAGTTAACTCAACTTGAGATCAACTTGCATGAATTGAAACTTGTGGATTTACTTGATAATTACATATACACTTAAAAAACATATATTATACATGTTATCTCCAAAATTAATTCATTAGATATATTTTCAATGCCATTCTTTACTTGCTTGATTGACCAATTAGGCCTATTAGCCTATCTTCTTGAATTTGGAATCCATTAAACTTGAAATAATAAGACATGAAACCTTTTTTTTTTTTAAAATCACCTTAAAAATAATTATTCATCTCCAAAATATTTGATTTTGATGAGAAAACACTCACCATTTAGTCAATAGGGTTGACTAATCCTATTTTACTCCATTTTCCTATAGACTGGCAATTTTGATTGAGCTATTTGGGAAATTTATGAGATGATTTATGACAAAAAAATTATGATGAATATATATTCTTATTATTTTATATCCATTGATTCTATTTCATTGAAGTGTCTTGTAATTCATTTTACATGCTTTTTTCCACAATAAATATGATTTCTACCCTCATCCATACATCTCGATGCATAAAATTGACATTTATGGAATAATATATAAGTTTAATTTAAATTTGGAAAGGTTTAAGATTTATTAAATATTATTTTATACAAATAAAATTAACTCTTTTCAAAACTAGTTTTTTGAGGGTTTAGGTGGGCTTTCAAGCTAAAATTTCAAAATGATGGTTCACGAAGTAAAAACCTCCAAATCCAATTTTTGTTTAATTTATGTGTATAAAACTAACCCCCCCTCCCCACCCCCCCCACCAAATAATTTAAAATATTGTATTTCCCTTCAAAATATATAAAAAGTTACCCTGTGGAGAAATCTGTGTGTGGGGTTTTAACTGCATTCTAAGCTACCTACACTCTTAATGATTTATAATAAATAAAAAACCACTAAAATGGTCTAATTTTTTCACTAATTATAATTAAATAATATTAATAAAAACATACCAAGATTTTTTATTTAAAATCCACGTGTGGTGAAAGATATGAACATCTGAATAGGAGGATAAGACGAGTGTCTAGAATTGAAAAAAATGAGAATTTCACCAAAATAAAAATAAATATTTACCTAATTCCTAATGTCTAAAAAAATCATGGGGTATGTACCATTCTATCAAAACACTCTAAAACCACATTTTTCTTGAAAAGTCAAAAAACCCCTTTTTGGCCAATATGCATGTTTGCTTATAAAAGCTTGTATGCGCATGGTTTACTTAAAATTTAGAGTTTTTAAACTCTTTAAAGGTCTGATTATGATTTAAAAACATTATCCCATACTTTTAAAACTTTTACCTAGACTTAGAAACATTTGTGGCACTCTAGAATGATGCCTACTCTAATGGTGATCTCCAATAGACATGCTAAGGAATGTTACAAAAAAATGAGTATCTCAACTTGTCCAATGGCCATAAAAAAATTTAAAACTATTCTCCAACTCATAATTACTTTTTGTACAAGATTTTAGGTCTTGAAACCACTTTTAGCTCCTAGAATATTCAATTTTATCTAAAAATTGATCCTTATGCATGGATTATTTGCATATTTGACCTTGACAATGCTATTTTGAAATTAAAATGACCCATTTACAATATATTTTTAATATTTTTTTACCAAAATTAATACTTTTAAGCCATAATTTATTGATTTTACCTACTTCAAAGGGATAGTTTCAGATAATAGGGGAAGTAATTTGGCCTTAATAGGCCAAATTACTAACAGTAGTATACTAGTTAGTTACAAAATACAAGTGTATAAAGATAGGGACAAATATCCTTACAAGTTATAAAATACAACTACTTTTCCAAATTTTACCAACCTAAAGGAAAATATGCTAACAAACTAGCATATGCCTTTATAATGGGATATTCTACTTCAAAATGTTACAAAACTTTTACAAAACAAAATATGGTCAATTTGATGGTAGGGCCCCTAATTATAACTATTAGAGGATGCTCATGGTTCTCCCATGTTGTTCATCAATTAATTCTAGGTCCATAATAGGCTTTATTCTTCCTCTTGATCCACCAAGTCATCAAATTCTTTGTCATTTCTATCCATGGCCTCTTTGATACTCCTGGCTTCATTTACTCTTTCCCCTGAATTGAGTATCATGCCCAGGGATACTTTCACTAATGATCTCAAGGGCATTGGGTTGTGCAAGCTCTATAAGCATGGTCCCAAGAAGTTGTTCAATTATTGCACTTAATTCTTTGTCTTCTTTTAGGACCCTTTCTACATTATTGTGCCATACACTCAAACTATGAACCTTCTCAATCATAATTCCAAAAATTATGCTCAAATACCCCAAACTGATGGTATTGAAGTTTAGGATCTGCTTCTTTGCCTAAATTATGAGGAGTTGAGCTATTTTATCCTCAGAGGCCTGTCACTGGGTGAATTAACTCTTAGATAATTCACATTTCCTTCTAATGCACTTTGCCTTAATTTCATAGACTTAAGTGCCTCAAAATGTCATAAATTGAATTATCAAGAAGCTTGATTATTATATATAACACTCATCGAATTTCCCATTTTTCTTAGTTTTCTTTCTCTCTTTCTAAGTTTTGGATCCTCTGCTTCATAACTTAGACTCTATATTTAGCTTGTGTTGAGTGGGATTTAATTAGACTTTCCACATCTTCCTCATGAATTGTAGCCTCTCCAAGCTAGTTGCCACCCATTGGGGTTAGTCCTAAAAATAGTTCTAATTTCTAATAGGTGAATTATTATATCCCAACCATCGCTATCTTGGTTGTTATTCTTTCCAACCCAATTGTCTCACAATTGAAATGGATAGTAGTGACTAGTTCCTTAAATTGGGGAGGTTCTAGGACGTCCACACTTGATCTAATAGATATTCCTTGAGCATCTATCTTCATGCTTTATATCCTTTCAACAACCTCAATTCTTCTTTCTTCCTAATCTTTCATTATATCCCTTATCCAAGGCTTCATATCATCTTGTATTCCCACATCTGTGACCCTTTTCATGGCCCAAGAATGATAAAGAGAGGCAATCTTTTGAAATTTCCCATAGATGAACTAGTCAAGAATAACTGGTCCATAGATTGGGAACTTGTCACTAAATATATTTACTTCACTAGTGGGATGAGTGAAAGTGAATCTTGGTCTCTTCTTTGGTCCCACAGGGACTAGTGCTAGTTCTACTTTTCTCTTCTCATGAGATGCTATTGAGACCAACTCTTTCTCTATGTCTTCTTTGGGCTCCTCTTCCCTATCATAGTCATAGGTCTTTTTAATTTCCTTGAGAGCACCTTTGAGTGCCTATTCTATTTTTAAGGATATCATGTCTCTATTTTGAATTAGGGAAGGTGGCCTTTGGGGAAGTACTGAAGATGGAGCCCCCTCCCTAGGTCTGTCTTCTAGCTTGACCTCTCTAACTTTCTCCTTCCCTCTACCCTATTCTTGATAAACTTTCTCATCCTACAATTGGGGTTGTGGATACTCTATTTGAGGTGGTTCATGGGTTGTTCTAGATGGCCCAAGTAGTAGATGGTATTGTAAAGGGTGTATTTTCCATATTTCTCTAGATGGCTTGTTGTCCCTAACCAATCTATGCTCAAGCTTAATGTTATGGCCTTGGATCTTGGACAATACCTCTTCATAGTTCTTATCCATAATATATATGGTGTCATAGATACTGATTTGATGTGCATATTATTTCTTTGAGAATTTCTTGTCCCATAGATGGTTTCCAACTACATTCTTTAGATCCCACATTTGGAGTTCATCCACTTGGAAGCCAAATTAATCCCTATGTGTGGACATAACCTCTACTTATTTATAGTATTTTATTATGGTTTTCCCAATATTCATGGGGAAGGGGTGGATTAGGTCCTTATTTTTCTATTTGAAAATCCTATCAATGCCATGGATGAGATGGGAAGCAATTTTCCTACTCTATAAGCTTATTTGGAACATATACTAGTAGTTTGTAAGGTTGAGTCATGATTCCTTCTATCCAAATTACTATGCAATCAGGATAATACCATACATCCCCTATAATTTCAACATATCTCTTGATGAGGGTGTAGAGCCTAGGCATGTGAACACTAGTGATGGCTTCCACTATAGCAGGGCAAATGTAGTCACAAATAAATTGCATGTGATTCCTATACTTGAAGATGTGTATCTTGAAATAATAGTGTGAGATGGTTGTGTTTCCCTTTATGGACCAAATCCTAATCCCAAGGAAGGTGGTTGAGGCCATAAGGGAGTTAAGTAGGTATGACATCATAAATAATTGATTTGAGGTCTTTCTCTACATGGTATTGGATTATCTAGTTAGGGAAATACTAATTAAGTCTCCAATTTGAGGGGTAAGTTTTTCCTCTACCATGAAGTGTACATATGGGACCCATATCTTATTAACAAAATTAGTTGAAGGGTCATCAAATGATCAGTTCAATAGGGTCATTATTACCCTAATGCTTTCTCTAAATTTCATGATAGGGATTTTTCCATCAAGGATTCTAAAGATGTGAGGTCTTTGGTGTAGCCAATGTCTAAGGATAGAGTCTAGGTCATGGTTACTGGTCCACTCCTTGACCTTGGAAAGCTCTACATGTGGAATGGGTAACTTGTAGTACTTCTTGAAAGTAAAAAGGTAAATGTAAGCTACCCCCTTTGATTTCCCTTCCCTAATGATCCATTCATTTTCTATTCTATAATCAACAAATATGGGTATAAGGAGGTCATTATAATGTAATACGTCTATTTTGTTATGGCATAATGAAGGCCCACCATTTAGACAACAATCAGTTCATATTATCACCTTCTCATGGTGGCATTCCCTTGTTCTTCTTGTGAAATGGGTTACAACTCATTTATCATGAAGAAGAGCTCAAACTAATTCCTAATCCCTTGGATGTTCAATGTTGTGAGGTCTAATCCTGTATCCTTGAATATCTAGTATTTAGCATCTATTATCAAATAAATATTAGTATCTTAATTTAATTACTATTTGCTAGCTATCATGGTATTTATTTCTTGCTAATTGAACACACTAGATTGTAGATGACCTTTGTAAAAGATCTCTTATACTCAGAAACATAATTAAGTTTCCCTTTTATCGAATTGTAACCAATTGAATCCATTTAGGTTGCTTTTATGCAAGGTTTAAGGTTTTAGAGATTTAATGGTGGAAGATATCCATGATTAAATGTATACATGTTATGGATTTGATTTGGACCTTTGCCTTTATACCTTTATGTTTTCCAAGGTCACGAGATCTTGACTTTTTATCCTTTTCTGCTTGCATGGTGCTTATGTTGCACTGGTCTTGACCTTTTACGTTATTTTTCATAAATTTAATTTGAACACTAGCCATTGGTATTTAAAAATACCTCCTTTATTTTGCACCATAAGATCAAAATCCTAGATTAATGTGAGCCATTGATTATAATCCAGTCTCTTGGATTTGAATGGGTTTCTCTATTACAAACTCTGTGATCATGACACTTGGTATTTTACATGCTTTTTTTGTGCTCTAAATCTTTTGGTTAGTTACTCATTAATTGAGTATCGACCATGTGGTGATCTTGCATGCCTTTGAAAATTCATTGGTGTCCTCATACCATTGGATCAAATCTAGTGATGGGGTATGAAATGTTGATCTAAAAATAATGCCCAAGGGTTACGTTAATATATTATTAAAGTCATGATTTAGGATTAAGTTCCTTAAGCTAAGGTTTTTTTCATGTTTATCAAGCAAAAAATAAATCTTAGGCTAATGAACCTATGACTACATTTTCCAATTTTTAATTAAGGGGTGAGGGTCTACATATTTTAGGTTGTTACACATGAGAAACCTTTGGTTAGTTTACACTTCATGCGGCAAGGGCTTCCATTTTTAACATAAGACTTAGCGTAAGATCATAGTTTAAGGTTCATGATTATTTTAAACAAAATCCATGAGGATACTTCCATATAAATTTATCCTAAGTGTTTAGATTATAATACCATTTTCATATTTTTCACACTAAAGGCTTCCATTGTTGAACATATTTTGAGCATTTCCTTTAAATTAAGAAGCCACTTTCGAGTTAAAATAGGATTTTGAAATGTCATTTGAACAATAAGATATTTAATTGGGTTAAAATTGATAGTATCATGGATGCCAAATACACCCTCATAGGTGTCAATTGACAATCATGTGGACATCAAGTTTAAATCAGTGTAGTTTTAATTTTACTAGGATTAAATTTGATGGTCACATGAATCTCATGTTCATCTTTTCAGACATTTGGATGATGGTCACACAAATGTCAATTTTAAGTTCATTAAAAATATTCAATGCTAAATGTGAGGATTCCACTTGGAATTTCTATGGGGCTTCCTAGGGTCTTAGTGTTAATTCACCCCATTGGATCAAGTGCCATGATAAAGTGACAGCCATAGGATCTTGATCCAGGGACTCACTATTGATTGGTGGTCATGTCAATTTGTCCCCTTTCCTTTTAATCCTTGAATGTGATGGTGCCACATGTCCATATTTTATAATTTTTGCATCCTTTTAACTTTTTAATTATGCTTCACTCCGTTTAATTAGGTCCTAAAGAGTAAGTGTAGGTCATTGGATTACCAAAGATGCATGTCAATTAACCCAAATTTTGGGTTATCCTTGCATCATTAGATCAAATCTAGTGATAAAGTTACAAACATTAGATCTTAAAAAGCATGAAGAAGTTAATGTTAGGACCATGGAGACAATAAAAATCTCAGGCTTGAGTTGCTAACACTAAGTTGGATCCTACAAAGCATGAGGAAGTTAATGTTAGGACCATAAAGACAATAAGAAACTTAGGCTTAAGGTGCTAATACTAAGGTTGTGATTGTATTAATGAATATGTCAGGGCTTTAGTATTAAATTATTAGGCTAAGTTGGTGAATATAAAATGACCCTGCATGATGACATTTAGCTAGGCCATAACAAACTTTAGAAAAGAGGGGAATAATGAAGGGGATTAAGTTTCTTAATCAACTTGTGGTAAAAAACATGACTAAACCTATAATATATGCTTTATATGTAAGTTTATAAATAAATTTATAAATGGTTCCCACCAATTTGGTTCCCACCTTTATTCAAATTTTAAATAAGGGTTTGTTAGGGTTTTGGAATATAAAATTCATGGGGATATATGCCATGGAATCTATAATTAACAGCCAAATGAAATTCATTAGCAATGTTAGTCCAAATTAAAGTAGATTAAAACCACATAAGCCTGTCTCTTAACAAAGTGGATGATCTCAATATTCTATAAAAGACCTTGAAATGTTGAAATTTCCATGTTTTATTCTAAGGGCTTCTTAGGGGTCCCAATTTAAAAAAAAGGGGTATGTTGGTCCCTATAGGACTTAAGCCATGAAAATAGAGTAATATGGCATTTAAGTGTTAATAGTAAAACTATTATCAATATTTAACTTTGTAACTATTTTTGTATAAATCATTAATTATTATAGGATTATTAATGAAATTCATATTCTATAAAAAAATTCAATAAAATTAGTAATGAAAACCTCTGAGCATTGTTAATAGATGTTGGTTAGAAAACTAGTCTTTGGCTAGCCAATATATGTATCTAAAAATCCTTAATGGAAAAATCAGATTTTTCAACATTAAAAAAATAAGAGAAAAGAAAATCAAATTAATAAAATAGTCCTTTTCAAACACCTTGATCATCATCCCTTCCTGCAACTGACACAATTATTTCAGCCCTTTCTAAGAAGCTTAAATTTATACATGTTTGTTATAAGAAGCAAATTTAGTTTCTACATGAAGCCAATTTAGTTAATACATGATTAAAACTTAGTTGATATATGATGACCAAAAATTTATATAGGAGGCATTTTGCATACTATAACACTAGTAGTAAGTGCTCAAGGACAATGGAATAATGAGGCAACTAGATGGAAATTCTCATTACCAATCTCTTCACTCTCACATGATGGGAAGTACAACTAATGACACAAGTACAAGTTAATTAAAAATATTATGAAATCGCTATAAGAAGATATACTTTCATGACTAATCTCTCCATGTCACCCTACTAGATGTTAGCAATAGTAGACCACCACACTACCATTTTTTCTCCAAACTCCACAAACAACATAACTTCAACACATGCATCATCAAATGGTTCAAAAAATTAATCATGATGTAATCAACATTATTGAATTTATTCAATCTCCATCACTCTTTTATGGTGTTTTCAAAAATATCCATAATGATGTATCACATAAAGTCAAGGTACTCATAATCTCTTTTCTAAGTATTGACCAAATTTGACCATACAGAGAAAATTAGGAACCCTATAGGAAAAAAATTATATTTGGAGGGTTATAGGGGGTTAAATATTATTTCATATGGTGTATTATATGTTAATTGATGTCATTTAATGTTATATTAGTCTTGGTAATTAGTCTTATTAGTAAATATGTCATTTTGAGTCATTTTAGGGGTTAAAATTGATAATTTAATGAATTATACATATTCATATGGAAATGTGAAGGTTCTAATAGGTGATGTCACATCCCATGTGTCCTCATATGTTTTAATCACCAGTTTTAAATTAAAATTGGTAGGTTATTCAGAAAAAGGGGTGGTTTTCTTGAAAACTTGAGCAGTTAATGAGGTGTATAGAATTGTATGGCCTCCTATAGTTTGGGATGTTAAAAGAGTGTCCCTTGGTCTTACATATAGTTACTTAAATTATCATTTTGATCATAAGATCTAAAAAAAGAAGAAACCCACTTATCTCTCCTTCCACTAGGCTTGGCAAGTAAAAACAGTCTTCAAGTTTTTACTTGGTATGGTCAACATGAAAGGTTTTAGGAAAAATGATCTTGGGGTGTATTTTACACTCAGTCATCTTTCATTTTACATTTGGTTTTAGAGGAATGGTGACTTGTTCTTTTTTAACTATTCCCAATAAGTTGACCTTTCTAGTTTGCCTACTAATTTGTGCACCCTATAGGTTTTTCCTTAGTTTGAGTAGTTACATACAATCCAATTAGTAATATTGGTTATTAAAATATTTTTACCTCCTCAAATTATTCCCATTTATGGTTTTAAGTTTCATGAAGTTTGGACGAGCAAAGTAGCTTAGGTTGCAAGAGGAAACACCTTTCTATGTAGCAACAATTTTTCACCATTTTCAAGATTTCATGATTTGATAATATCTCCTAGGGGTTATGTTAAGTTAATTATAATGTTTAAAAATTTATCTTTATCTCCCTTCACCTTCCAATCTCATTTTCCAAGCAAATTTTCTATGAGTTGCAGTCACAAGTCACCATATAGTCAGTCTGTTATATGAATGTCATATTAGTCAACTACGTGCATTCAAAAGGGTTAAACATTGATAATGAAGTGTGAAACAATTATTTATCTTGGAAACATATTTATAAATGCAAAACACCATTTAAGGGAGATAATTTCATTATCCAGACAATTTCCTTGAACATATGTTTCCAATCTATTCACTGCTTGCAAGCATCTTAGAATGCACTTGTAGATATCCTCATTGAAGTTAATCATGTTGAAAAAGAGATGCTTGATATAATCAAGGTTTGATAATGATGTAAATTTTATTTTAAATTTTTTATAAGGAACAAACATTATTGAAACCTATAAATCATGCTCGCTATCTATACTCAGACTTACTACCTATATGTAAAAATGTCTACCTGTATGTCATAACACAGAGATATAGAGGTGGTTGCAAGGTGAAATTAAATCATAATGAAACCTCTCCTAGATTCATAGTGATTTTATAAATCTTTATAGACCTACTTGAATATATATGTTGGAAAAAGGAATTGTAAACTATCTCTAAAGATGAAATGATTGAGTTTAGGTCCCTTTTCCTTGAAAATGTAAAACAAAGTTCCAAGAGGGTTTTGTGAATATCATATGATAGGGTTATAGGAAATTTTTATTCATAATTTTATGATTATATTGTATCCTATAGTAAAGATAATAACTTGGAAAATTTTAGAGGGTAGAGAGTTAACGAAGTCTAGTTTTTGAAGCCTCAAAGTTACCTCCCAAAACACTGAATTCCTTCATTAACATCTATAGTTGGAGCTCCAAAGAGACTTTCAAACTCAAGTTGTAATTAAAACCATGTTTTATAATTAGGTAAGTATTATATGGTTTATGAAATGTTTCATGACTTAATGGATCATCAAAGGATAAGGATACTATTGTTTTGCTTCCCATGTACACTTCCAATCCATATACTGAGGAAATGTTGACCTACAACCAAGACCTATTTTCCATAACTTTCATAAGGGTTTAAGCATTGAATAATTGAGATATTAATGATGGTTGATGAAATGGATACAAAATGGGTATGGATGCCATTATGAGAGGTTGATATAGACTATTTGGGGTATTTGGGTAACCTACAGGTGTCTTTTCTTCTCATAAATATACACATATAGCTACAGGCAAATAATGACCTAAACATGATGTTTAAGGGAATTAAAGTGGAATAAAAAAAAGAGAAAGCGAATTTTGACCTCAAATGATTAAAATAAGACCTCTAAACTTTTGGACCATGTTTTAAATAGGTAATAGACACCTACAACATTCACTTTGGTGGAGTGTCCTAGTCAAGAGGGAGGAAACTTAGTTTTGGATCTCAAAGTGCTTGCAAAGAGGTTAAAGGGAGGTTAACATCTTTAAAAAATCCATGATCACATTAATTAGGAACATGATGACCTCCATGAGCTAAAAATAATGGAAAACAAGCCTACTTAGACCTCATAAGGCCCTATTGGCAACTTACAACTAAGTGTTGACTATATACAGGTAGAAAATTAAAATAGGATATCTAAGTGAGAGTTTAGGCTAGTAAAGGTAATAAATGGTCCAAAAAAGGATAAAATTATTTTAAATTCTCAAGGTAAGATAATGAAAATGTTTTTACAAACTCCAACATGCATGATGACCTACATATCACTATTAAAAAAGGAAACACGGTCAGGGTTTGCACATATAGTTTTGAGAAGTCAAAGATGGGAAGGAACATGGAGGCTTGTAGTGACAAGAGAAAATTATAGCACCTTAATCACAACTATATAAAACTCATGACACTATCATGATGGAAATAAAATAAATAAATGGTTCAAACCAATCATCATATAGCCCACAGTCTTAAACCTTACTGGTACTTTCTTCACACAAGGTCTATTTTAGGTTTTGAAGAAATTTGAGGGCCTAATGATTTGATATAAATTTTTATTTTTATGTGGGAGGTCATAAAAAATTTAATAAGGCCTTTCAATACTCATGTTGCGTGAGATAATAAGGGATGTACCCCCTATTTTGTCTCAAATAGGGGGTACTTCCCTCCATGTATACACTTGTAGGTTTGGGGAGAAAGTGATAAACATCTAGACCATGTGATGTTTGAAATTCTCAAATATTTGTGTGGATTTGGATAGAATCCAAGATAATTTTAAAAAAAACACCTCATATGAGTATAGAACCTGACAGGATGATCTAAACCTTTATAGTTATATTCAAGCATACTAGGCATTTTTAGGCCTAGAGGCCAAATGGTGGGCCAAGGGATTGATTGAGCATTGTAGAGAGTTTTAAGAAGTTGAAAAAAACCTGAGGCATTATTAATGAAATTTCATATAAGGATGAACCCCATCTTGGATGTATAAAACTATAAAATTTGTAGGTAGGCTACAAGAGCAACATTAGGCCTAGTGTCCAAATGGAGGGTCATTCATACCTTATAGCATGAGATGAGATTTTTCACCTATTTAAAAAAAATTATGGGGTAAAATAATATGTGCTAATTCTGGTAAGACATAAAGGAAACTATGAAAAGGTCACTTTTGGCTTAAGCATGCAAGAAATTGAGAGATAAACTCAATAGGTCAAATTTAAAAGCTCACATCTCTCTTAAAGATATACATGGGGGAAAAATAACTTTGGATGTATTATAAGGTCCTTTAAAATCTTTTTTTTTGAGGATTATTTGTAGTTTGAATTTAAATTTTTTATGAACAATGCTTAAGAGTCAAAACTACTCAAAACCCTCACAAACCCTTACTAGTGACCAATTTAAATAAATGAGAGAGATAATGAACCAAATTAGACCATAATGTCATAAATTATTATTAAATGTTAAATATGACTCAATCAATCTCCCTACTATTAAAATTAGATATATGGAATTTGTACAAACATGGTATAATTTTTTTTTACCTTTTATGTGTGTTTTGCAGGTTTTAGAAGGTTTTAAAAGGTTTCAAGAGGTGAAAATCACATGGAGGGAAATATCAGGACATAATATAACCCCCCATATCAATTTCATGTCTTGAAAAAAAAATTAAGTGCCGTTACCAACTACTTCAACTTATGTAATCAAAACTGGCATAGTGGACAAGCTAGTGAGAGGGGTAGAAAACTTTAGGTGAGCTGATTTTAAGGTGTGACTGATGATTCTAAGGCCATGGAGGTTATTTAAAGGTTTAATTAACTAAATAACATATATTTCCATGTAAAACTAATGCCTTTTTGGAAGCCAAGTGTGCAGGGCCCATGAAGGAGAAGTTTTCTTGATAGCAGATGATGATATCTCATTTTGGAATGATTCTAAAGGACCAAGACTACAACCAATTCATGGAGAGGAATGTATGAAATAATTAACATTAATTCCAATAATTGGACTTGATAAAATTTATTTTTGAGGTTCTTAAGAAGCCTAGATCATGAAAGTTATTTTTTTGAGCCAGTTAAGATAATTTTATGCCACTTTGTAAGAGTTTGATGGCTTGGATAGCCACTTGTTCCTTCTAACCTTACATGGTTCATCAAATATAATATTCTCATGCACACTTAACTAATTTTTTTATCTTTAAAAGTCTCCTTATGACCCTTTGACTTCTCTTTTCCTCTCTCCCTCTCAAGTTCTATAAGAGCTACCATTTTTGACCTTTGTAATCTAATACCACAACAAGTATGGTGAAGCTCTACTATTTTTGACATTTTAATTTCCTTAGGTAATAAATTAAATATATTTTGAGTTCATATATCATATTTTAAAAGTGTGTGAAGAGATGTATAGTTAATGGTTAAGATATATTTACTTATCCTTTCTTTCTCTCAATCTTTCCATGTTTGATGCAAGTGATTCCATGCCTAACAGGTCATATGAAGTGTTGTTAAGTATATGGACATGTTATTAAGTATAAAAATAAGTCTTAAAATCTAAAAAATTATCTATTTTTCCACTTACCTTGGATATTTTTCATGCATGTCACCCTCATATTGAAATATTGATGTTAGTGCATTCTAGGATTCTTAGACTAGTGTTGTATGCCTTGTCTCAAAAGTGATGGAGTATAATAGTCTTATGGTAAACATATTGGTGAATCACCCCCTATAATAGGTTTCATTTCATGAAAAATCTAACCCTTTTTCCCAAAAATAATCTATTATTATAGGTGAAATCAATTCAAGGCACATCTAGGGAGCTAGCCCTTCATTCTAGAGATTCATCTCACCAAATTGATTACCCACAACAAGTGAAATGTTTCCATTATGCCACTTGGATGAGGAGAGATGAATAATATCCTCAAAGGGTAAAAATCCAAGTGATAAAACTAATTTAATCCTAATTTATTATCTAAATATAATCATAATTATATTATCATGTTAAATTATGTGAGAAACTATTTATATGGGCATAGCCTATGGATATTTAATATACACTTTGGATATTGGTCCCATACACCTTTACATCAAATAAACCTTGTCATTCCATGACTAATACATTGTATCTATTATCCATTCCCCTTTTTTTTGCATGGATATTATATTTTATCCTTCACTTGAGGGTAAGTGATGAGATAGTTGGGAGTGGTTTTCCATAAATATATTTAAGATAGCTACATTATTAATACCAAAAATAAAATGGTGAATTTATCTATGCAATCATAATTAGAAACTTTATGACAAATAACAGTCATCATGCATTAAAAAAGTATCTTATTATCCTAGCATACCTACAAAACTCTCTTAAATAATTAATCCCATGGGAGGATAGTATGTCCAAACAGACCCCATATAAAACACCCCATTATTGGAGTAATTGGATTTCACAAATATTTATAGATATTTAGGGTAGTTGTCATACTTTGATAAATTTATTAGGTATGATCAATAGGTTTCAATGGAGTTTGATAACACATTTAAAGATAATAAGGTTACTATGAAGGGACTGTAGAAAAGGGTTACTAAGAATTTCTTAAGTTAAGTAACTAGTATTCCATGAATATGGGAACTATGGGAGTAAAGATCTAGTGTTGAAATAGAGAGAAATATTTTGTGAATGGAAAGAGTGTTTCACTTTATCTAAGAAGGGAATGCTTTGTATCTCACTACATCAGGTATGGGAATAATTTACCTTATTTATTCTCAAATAATTTACGTGTGAGGAGTGACACTCAATGTTATATGCTACTCATCTTAAATTTATCAACTGTTTAAGTCACAATGTAGGGATAAATGTTCTTAAATTTATATTAAATATGTTGAAGAGAATGGCTAAAGAATATCAAAAAACCAAACCAAATTCATTTTCCAATCATTTGCTTATTCAAATCATTGTTTAGAGATGTCTGAGTAGACAGAGACCCAAATTAGATTGGGAAGAATTTCTACAAACACCATTGGAGGAATATAGTGATGGGGAGGAGGTAACATAAGAAATAGGTGATAAAGATATAGAGGAATATGAATAAGAATTAACACAAGAAGAGGATGTAGATATAAAAGAAGAGACCAATAGGATAGGTCTAGAAGAAATAATAGAATTAAAAAAAAAGTATACAATTGAAATAAGTGTCATGTAGACAAGAATAACAAAGAAGAATTTAATCATCACATCTGAATTATCTGAATCATAAAAAGAAGAGTCTCTTACAACTCATAATATTTCTAAAAATAAAAATGCTAAGGATACACAAATTTATATAAGGAAATATAATAGATTGAGAAACAAACCGTAGATTACATCTATCTACTTCAAATGATCCACTTTAATTCATATTAGTGAGGGTTCATTAGAATAGAAAATGGAAACTAGAAAGTATAGAACATCCACAAGTAGTAGCAATGGATAATAATTTTCTACTTCCCATGATTTTGAATCTACAGATTTAGATGAAAGGGGACATATAGATCAATCAATAGAAAGCAATATAGAAAGAGAAAATGAAGAGATTAAATAATTTTATGAAATTATAGAACAAATATTCTATACATGCCCACAGAAAACTAAATTTTGGACCCTATAGAAAGATCTTAAGGAAATTGATCTATTGAGGAGAAAATTTAAGTTCCTTGAATAGGCTAATAACTTGGATACATTGGTAGATGTGGATCCATGGATACAAGGCCTAGTTATATGAACTGAGTCCCATCCTACATCATGTGTTGTATAATAGCTAGTAGCTTAAGATAATATTGAGATTACTATCATTGAGAAGTTTGTTGCATCTATTTCTACATAGATAAATAAATCAGACCAAGCATTCCTTTTCTTTGAAATGTATCTAAATGGATACAATCAGTCTTAGAGTGCCTAAAAAAGATGGTTTATACATTATGGTCATTTGAGGAAAGAGAATATATAATTGAAAAATAAAGTCTATACAGGGATAAAACAAATCATGAAACTAAAATCAAAATTGAAAGATTTGGATAGGTTAATAAATTAGTTACCAGATTTTAGACCACCTACTTGAGTTTATTCCATGTACCTTGAAAAACAATGGCTTAAATTCTAGTTTACAAGGGTTTATTATGATCTATTCCACATGGTAATATATACTCAATATTTATTTGATATATATAAAAGTATCACTCCTAAGGTATAAGCTCAATTATGTGAATTTTATATACATAATTATGTTATCCCCCATAATGTGAAAAGGAACCCCAATCTTTATGTAAGAGATGTTTGACATATATTTTTATCTTCATATATAATAAATGAGAATAAAAGGTATCAAGATATGAAATATGATAGAGAAAAAGAAAAATAATATATTTTGATGATCAAAGGGGAGGCTACTCAGCCAAAGGATATATACATGAATGGGTTTCCTTGATGAAATGAAAATAGATTGCTTCTTGGTTTGTGAAAAAGTAAGTGGAATATTAGAACAACTGTGTCATATTATTAACGACAATAAGGAAAAAATAATTTGGGGCTTTCATAACTATATGGAAAGAGCCTACCCCTGAATTAAAGAGGAAATAAACTTATATAGATATAATCTCAAACTTACCCTTGATCATGTTCACACCTATATTTAAATTGTGAGAAGAAAGGGACAAAACTAGTCGACTATCATTTTTCAACCACCAAAATTTTGGTATCCTATTCTAGATTGGATAGGGGTAGAACTAGTAATAAGACAAGGGAAAATAAGAGATGGAAGATAATGGAGATAACCATGGATTTTATTGAAAATAAAGTATTGGGATATCTAATCCCTTTGACTTTAGATTGTTGTGTTCGCTTGGAATGAATAAAACTATTGATCGAGGGATTAAAAAATTAAGTTGGGGGTATGATGAGTTGTTTAATTGATATAATTTGAAGCCCTAAAAACCTAGATTCATTCCTCTCATTAATATAAATATTTATCCATGTCTTGTATATTTTCCTACTAAATCACTAAGAAAATATGATACATATATTATATATGTTTATGTGAATCAAATAGTTTTTATTTTTGATTAATAAACATTATAGTTATATTTTATATGATTGGTTTACTTATAATTTATGTGATCAAGGAATTTGAGTAAACATGACTAGAATAGATTAATTATAAGTAGTGACATCCCATAAAAAATTGGATAGTGATAGCTTGTAGTAACTTTGTAGTATTCGAGGTAGTGATAGAATATATGAAATAAGTGATGAGATTTTAGATTCTATAAGACTTAAAAAATGAATCCATAACAACTTCTAATAGCTTGTCTTTACCTATAATAGGTGTAATGGTACCATAAGGTTATTAATCATATGCAAGAAGTTGAAGAATGGATTTTTCATATCAAAATATGACAATTATGGTTGAAGGAAGCTGGTAATATAAATTCCTCATTGGACCTAATTTATGTTATCATTATCTCTCAAACATAAATTCTCATATTTTATTTTCCTACAACCATTACTGGTAACATTATCTTAGATTAGACTTATTCCTAATTTTGTTTTATACTCTTAGAATTTTTAGTTAGGATATAATAGACGGGCACCTCTATATATAATATAGTAGGGACTTAGGCCATGGAAATAGAGTAATAGGGAATTTAAGTGTGAACAACAACACTATTATTAATATTTATCTTTGTAACCACTGTTGTATCAATATTTAATTTCTATTGGATTATGAATGAAATTAATTTTCTTGAAGTAAGAACATTACAACTTAAGAGGAGGATTGGAACTCAACCCAAGTGAGGAGGTCCCCATTGGGAATATTTGTAGTGAAGATCATAGCTCATTCAAATATTCAATTAGAATTGCTATGAAATTATTATTTTTATCCTTTGAATTCTTCACATGTGTGAGATAATTATTGATACTATTTCTTGTATTATTTAATTAAGTTTGAATTATTGTAATTTATTAGAAGAACTTTCTAATAAATTCAATTCAATTCATTCCATTTCATTTAATTCCTACAAATGTGATTTACTTCCAAGTACTTCTTATTTATGTAATTTAATTTATGCAAGTGTGTTCCTATCTATAACTCATACAAGCCAAGAAGTAAGCTAAAAAAATATATTACTCTTTTTAAATATAAACACACCTTGGGTTGATAATTAATGAATCATAATATTTTATAAACCAAGTGTTTTACCCATCCTATAAGATCAAGTTGTATGTTTAGATATTGACCTACGTCTAATTGGTGGTTAAAATTTCAATCATTTGCTACATCAATGCTACTATTTAAATAGGATGTTAGTGCCCATTATATAATATCAAATGTATGTAAGTGTGACCAGTTGGAAAGTTTTGTGTTTTATATCACCTTTAATATGGTGTGTTAAGATCTCACACATAGGTTGTTGCTCTTTGTCAAATGATCAAACTCTATATTTTTCACTCTTGGGGTGACTATAGGAAAAATGGGTTTATGGGAACATGATGTTGAGCTACCCAAATTACCCCCTTCTCAATGGAATTTATTACATAGATAATACATTGAAGAGGTACTAAGACTTGTGTATTTCTCCCTTACATTTTGGTTTGTGTGTTCATAAGAATGAAATTTGTGATAATAAAGTACATAGAGTGACCTAGCTTGTAAACTTTCAAATATGACTCATATAGTTCTCCTTTAGTAATTTATACCTATATATGGTTGTACCTATTAATTATATTTAAATGGAAGATAATAGGGAATATTTTCTTACTTGAATTATTGATTGGGTACCTTTGATAAGTTGCCTTGTGAGTTGTTAAGTTTGTGATAGGTGAGAAATAAATGAGGATTTATATTATATATATATACCAACCCCTTTTGGAATTATATCATATTAAATCACTTAGGTTGACCATATATATATATATATATATATATATATATATATATATGTTTCATTTGAAATATTTAGGACTTTAGGGCATTGGACACTTACTTTGGCACAAGACACTAGTATCGACATAGGCATCCGACTGGTATGCAACTATGTAGGAAACTATAAAATAGGTACATGTCCAAAAATTACATAGGATGATAATAATAAATTTTAAAGGATTTTGAGAAATATATAAAGATTATTCACCAGAATAACATATGGTTAGAATAAAAGATAAGCAATAGGAATAATAGATAGAAAATGTGAGTCTTTTAATATCAAGAAGGTATTAGGAATCTAAGGGTGAAAATATGAGAAGTATTTACAAAGTATATAAGACGAAGGTGCTATATATTTTAGTTTTAGTGTTTAAAATCCCTCCTTTAATTTAGTAATGAATTTTCTAGTTTAAAGTAAAAGGAATGTGTACCTCGATGTGCATAACACACTTTATCTTTGCTTGAGTCCCACTTGATTTATTTTATGGTGACTAATCTACAATGAAACGAATGTTACAATATATAATTAGTGCATATAATCTAAAATTAAAATAACTTGAAATTATTGAAAGTAAAGAGAGCAAGGTTAGGATGACACCTATGTATTGATGTAACCATCATGCCTTTTGGCAATTTTATTTGAAGAGATGATTTTTTTTAATATTTGGATCTAACATTAGGATAATAGTAAAATCTTAAAGTGAAAATATTTACAAATATTGGAGGTAAAATTTCCCCCAACCTTAGGTAAAAGGATAGTTTCCACTTGAAGTTGAGATTATATCATCGTAAAACCCAATCATACTTATATCTTGGTGAGTGTGAGTGATCCAAGTCAACTCATACTATAAAAATCTTAAGAGTGTATGATTTGATCACTCCATCCTATAAAATTAGTAATATCGAGTGATGTAATCACCTCAACCTTACCAAAATTAAACCAAATACTATATTAGATTAGCTCAATAATATTCCATGAAATTACATGTTAGGTAATCATCCACCCTTTACCAAGGTCTATTTAAAATAGGTAAATGAGTCATCTAACCTTGTAAATGATATTGTTAAGAGTCATATCTTGGTGTCATGGTTTGGTCTTGTCAAGTTGTCTCAAGGTCTAAACTAGATATTATTAAGATGATAAGGTCTATGACATGTGTCTTGTCTAATTAATTTCTTTAACATGATCACTTATGAAGTCTTTTGAGAGCATCTTAAAAAAATTTAAGGTAACTTTTTAAAGTTTAAGGTTATTTTTTGAGAGATTAAGGTTTCAATTATTCTAGTTTTATTGATTTATAATATTTCAATGTAAACCCCTTAAGTAATATCAAGCGTGTATATTAAATACCATGGTAGAGGTCAAAGAGAGTCCTTTTAGGTCATTTGAAACTTGTTAAATACCATATTATATAACATTATATCCATACACATAGCTAATAAGTGTCAAATCCTCCATTTCTAAGGTACATTCACTTTTGAAACTTCTTTATTCATTTTTTTAGCCTCTAATTACACCATAACATGGCGAATGGTAGGAACAGAGGTATATCAAGGCATTTATCTAAATGAATAGTTTTATTGATAAATAATGATATGTGGCATTGAGAAAGTAATTTCAATATTGATAAAAGGTCTAATTGAAAGGTTTTAAAAGATTAAAAATTTATTATAATCCTCTTCAAGGCCAACTCTATCTTACCCAACCTAAAAACCATGTTCCCCAAGAGTTTGTAGGTCTAAAACAGAATAAAAACTAATCAAAACCTCCATTGGGTTACTAGCAAAGTGAAGGAAGTTAGATTTTTGACATTATTTCATGGAGGAGGATATGTAACAAGATAAATTATCTAAAGTTAAGGATACTACCCCTATGCCCTTCTAATCCATGGAAATAGTCTAGAGTTTTAAAGGATAGGCTTTATGAATCATCTCTAAGAAGTTTATGCTTCCAAAACCCCTTCAAAACCCTAACATCTTAGTTTTCTCTTGTTTGAATGCATTATTTATATAATTGATTCAAATTACACGTTTTGATAACTCTTTTAGGGTCTAATAAGTCTTACTACATCATCTCCAAGTGAGCATACAAGCATAAATAGGTTAAATGTGAAGGCACAGGTCTATAGGTGTTGAGAAAATACAAGATTTGGGCTAGTATGATACTTTCAAGAGGTTGTAGACTTATAAAAGAGGCTAAGATACATGATACACATTTTAAACATTACATTAAATCCAACTCCATGTTTATCCAAGCCTGTATTCATCTCCAAAGTGTTTTTCAAAGACTAATTCAAGTGGCCAAACCTCAAATGAGAGAGGGATAGTCTTATGGGTATGAATTTTTGATGTTTTATGGAGTGATCCATATGATATAAAGATTGATAAAAATAAATATTATTGTATGGGACACTTTAATATAATATAATAAGTTGGAAAACCCTCTGTGATAATCTTTGTTAAGGAATTCCAAGTACACAGTCTAAGTTTAATTCTTAGTTACAACAAACTAAAGAAGCCTAAACCCTACATGCAAGCATGGTTAACATGTTACATGTAATACTAAGAATAATGGGGGAAATTAATGAGTTTTTTTACAATATATTTGTGGTGTTATATCTCTTATTAAGCCTCATAACTCTATGAATGATCCTTAACAAGGTGACTATTTCTAAACCCTACCAAAACCTAAAATATGAGCATGATGAAGGGAATGCATCATTTTTGAGAAATTAAAAGATTTTTAAATCATGTAAATAAAATAATAGTAAATATAACACTATTAAAAACCTTACACCCTCCTAGATAATCTTGTTTTAAGGAGAATACACACATCTATGTATAAACAATTTAGAAAGCATAAGTTTTGGGCATATTATATACACTTTAGAGTAAAGAAAGCATTGAGAAGGTTGAAACACAAAATAAGGTATCTAAAAAAAAAATCATCTCCTTATTCCTAATTTTTATATTCTCTAAGAATGGAAATTAAATTTTAAAAAAGACAAAGAATATAGTTATTTGAAGGACTACGTGTGCTTAAACAAGTTGAAGATAGGCCTTCAAACATGAAAAATAACCCCATATGGTCTTGGAATACACAAATGGTAGATTAATTAGGACTATAAATGGTGGTGAAACTAAAAAACTACTAAATATAGGCATATATGACTCCATTATGCTTGTAAAAGTATAACAAGTAGCTAAGATAATAAATTGTAACCCTTTGAACACCTCATATGTTAACTTACAAAGATGGCCTGATTGTAGGTATTTTGACACCAAGAGAAGTGATAGGTAAATTTAACATGGTTCAATCAAATATAAGATCTTATATAGTGTAAAAACATACCCTAAAACTCATATCAATCTAGCTATAGATCCAAATTACCAAGAAGATGGTATGAACATGATGCATGCCCAACATGACTATGCCAATGCTATGGGTATAATAATGAGGAGAGAATGAATTTTTGTGTTGAAATTGAAGTTTAAATGTAATGAAGGATTTTAAATACATTCAATAAAGATTATATTATTTGGGATGAAGAGAAAACATCAGAAAAGAGTCATTAGGGCCAAAACTCCTAAATGGCCTACAAACCCTTGGTATGGGATAAAACAAGTTATAGGAGGATTAACATGTCATATCCATTTTAAAATCACCTAAAAATATTATGGGGTGGGTATTAATCCTATAATATACATTTACAAACCAAAAAAAAAAATGGAAATACCTTTTTTACACAAAACACCTTTCTTGACATTCACCTATAGGCCTAAAAGCTCAAGAAGGTCGTCATTCTCACGTGAGAAGTTAGATGAGAAATTTAATGGGGAAAATTAAATTATTGGATTTTAATAAGGTATGTATAATCCAATTTCATTTCATTTACCAATCAATCAAGGGGAAAAGATTTATTAGTAATTGTTAAGAAGATAGAGACCTCAAAACTATCAAGAAACCCTTAAGAGATCTTGATGACTAAAAATAATTTCTAATTGATCATAATACATATTAAATTAATTTTGAAAACCTATATGAAATATTTAAACCTCATTAAAACCTATTGGATCAATAATCTTGGCATGTTTGGAGTAAAAGCACTAGGATCAATAATCTTAGACTTATTCTAAAAATGCCTTTTCAGGCCTAATTTCATGGTTTTTTGGTTGTGCTAAAGCTTCTCAACTAGTTAAAGAGTGTTTAAACAAATGGGTAGAGGTATAATTAAATTTAAAAATAAATTAAATGGGTTTTCATGGTTATATTATATGTTATCATGAAATAAACCAGACCTAATAGATAGATAATCACTTGAGTATGGTCTACAAGCTATGTAGAGGTTACATGATCATCCATAAGTCACTCAGGAGGTTGTGAAATTGTTATGGTAGTATTCAAACAATATAATAGACTAAATATTAAGGTATATACATGTATTCATTAAATTTCATTGGATCAAACAATATTAGAAATTAATTTACAAGTTCTAGAGATAAGTGACAACTAATGAAGAAGTCTAAATCTCAAGTCACACTTTCATCAATATGAAAGATGCATTGAAAGAGTCAAAATGTCATATAAATATGATAAGGAGATTAATTAATCCATGTTTCAATACCTAATATTGTAATTCCTTAATAAATAAATGTAAATTTTAAGAGATCAATAATGAGTCATAGAAGGCCAACAATGACTCTTACACCACATTTCATGAGGCTATCATCAAGCAAAGTTAACATATGTTGAGGATAAGTGAAAGGAATTATTTTTGACCTTATATATACATTTTAAATATAATTATGATTGTATTAGAGCCATCATAGGATTCATACACATCCTTCTCTCTCTCTCTCCTCTCTTTTCTCCTATAATTACTCTTGTAAGTGAAGTTAAAAGGATATTCCATGTTAGTATGGAGAATCAATACTAAAATTAACACTTTTTTTTTCATTTTACGTGAATATAATATATTTACACATTCTTAATCTTACATATGATGTTTTTATGGTGAATTTTTGATTAATGATAGTGATAATGTTTAATTTCCTTACATTTTTCCTCTTCATTCTTTCCTCTTTATGAGTAAGTCATCTTATTTTAAGAGATATGGTGTGTGTCAAGTAGTTTTTAAAATGTTATTTGTGAAAAACCTTCACTAGTGTATCCTTATAAACCTCTTGATTATCCATCTTAATTGATGTACTGGCTATAAGCACCATATTAAAATACTTATGCTATAAATACTATTTGGAGTTGTGTAAATAGATTCAACATTGTCTTAGATTTGTTATGAAATGATATACAAGAGAAGGAGACCTATAATTTGGTTCATCACCCCTTTCTTTAATTTATTTCATATTTCTCTCTCATTTTTCTTTGAAATTTGAGTAGGTGTAGTGATATTATAGGTTTATCATCAAGGGAGATAACCCTCTCTTAAGGTTATCTTTTGTCATAGCCCACACATAATGTAAAGGAGTCCCCATTGTGTCAATTGATTAAGGAGACCTAAAACACCTCCTAAAAGGGTGTAACTCAAAGTGATAAAAGTTTATGCCATGTCTGGTGTGACCCAAATTTAATAGATTACTCAATATTAGTGTTTGTCTTGACATACGTGTAACTATTATAGTATCTAAATTTAGCATCTAGCAAGTTTAATGAGTTTTTAAGCATCCTGGTTACAATATTAGTGTTTATTTTCCATGCCAAAGGTAACTACAATATCCTATGCTAAGGGTACTTTTTTTTGAGTTTGTAGAATTACCTTGTCATTCAACTAAGAAAAAGAGATTTGATACTGAACACCCTTATCCATAAAGGTCTTTTTCTATAAATCTATCTATATAAAGTTTTTATCTTCCTCTAATTTTCAAGATGGAAGTGCCTAGAAATCTATTTTTTGTTCCTTTCAATGTTGGTATCCCCCTCAACCTAACTCAATATTATGATATCTCTATTTTTTTTCTTAAATTCATGCCACATTTTAGTAGAGAGGATTCCACCAATCCTATTGATGATATTTATTGACACTTAATTCAAATGGAAGGCTCTTAAATAGTGTAGAGTCTTGAGGCCTAATTCTATTACTAATTAGCATGAATTGGGAGAATAATTATGCAAGCTTTTTGAAGATAATAGTGATTAATATTCCTTCATGGAGTAATTTAACACTATGAATATGGATCCTCAATAATTCATGGTTTATTTAAACTATAGATTTAAAAACAATTAGGATGGAATCCTAGACATATTTAAACCCATTACAAACTATGCATTCTTGTATTAATTGAGTTATTTGAATAGTGACATAGTAGTAATCATTAAATTAATGGGGTGGAAACAAATTTTATAATGAATATTAGGTGTAAATAAGGTCTAAGAATTGTCTTATCCCATATGTTAATATTTATCCAACGCATCATATGGCTTTGTTCCTATAATTTCATCCTCCTACTTCTACAACTCTTGTATTTCCCACATCGGCTACTATTCCTTCACCAAAAAATCAATAAAAGGTTATATCTACCCCTACTAATGAATTAAATAAAGTAAAAAGTATTAGATAAATATTTTTAAATGATATTTTCATCATTAAGAGGTAGGAATTTCAAAACTATATGCCTTAATATCCCTACAACCAATTTAATTAGACCAATAGACCTTTTTTCCAAAGCAACTTCTAAGGTCAAGGGTCAATCACCCATGTTAAGACTTATATAATCCAAATTTTGTTAGGTATTCAAATTACATTATTCCTACTCAAAATAATCTTTTCCAAGATCAATCATGGTGCCTTCCTTATGATGAACTCCAAATTTTAGATTATGTACTCCAATGGTGCAAGGTGTTCAAGCTTCATAATGTGTTCAAGATTCTCAAGATCCACAATTTAAAGTGACACCACAATGATAATATAATCAAGGGAAAGTGAATCCTAATTCCACACTTTTAAATTAGCAATAAGGATATTATTGTGCAATGAATTATTTTGGAGGAACAAGTAACGTTGATACTCTTATGATAACCAACAGAAGGGATAAAAAGAGAGTAATAGAGGGTAATCAAGAGATACGTAAAGGACATATCCTAACTTATAAAATTTATCAAGGGAGAAAAGACCTAATGAAACCCATAAATTTTAACAAATGCAAAATAATTAGAATGTGATAGGTTTTCCTTTGCCTCAATATTCACAAACTCATAAAAAGGTTGGTAGTTATTATATCAACATTATTGATCAAATGAAGAAGGATCATGTGAATATATCAATTTGGGATACATTTTCCATTCCTATAAAAAATATATACTTCAAGAAGAACTACATAATTTTAGAGAGCATTCCTCATGAATGAAATTTAACCTAAAGGAGGGGAAAAAGTTAAAATTGATAAGCCTCCTCCTTTATATCTTTCTCTAATCATAAGTGAGTCAATGTTTCAAAATTATATGATTGATAGTGGTGAAATTACCTATGTAGTACCTAAATAAGTGGATGATAATCTAGGTATAAAATATGATTTAATCACCAAAGGAGTTTTGAAATTGGATGGGATAACCACCAAGGCCTTACGTATAATCAAAGGTCTAAACTTAACTTCACATTAGTTCCCCACTTTCTCAATTCCTCAATATGTTGTTGTAATATAAATACCACCTCACTTTTCCCTATGTATATCTAGGGAATTAAAAACTAATATTGGGGAATATCTATCATCAGATTGGTCTTACATGGTGTTTATAACTACGTATGGAACCAAATTCAAGATATAATTAGAACTAATTCTTAAGAGTCATATAGAATATTGTGTGCATAAATTATCCAATTTTAATTATACTATACTTGATGGAGACCTTCATATTGATCAATAACCAACTTATTTTATTGAAGGCATATCTGACCTCTTTCTTTATAAGCGGGGGAGTGAGCATCATTAATGTGATCCATATAAGCACATGGAAGAAGCAAGACTAGGAGTGTATTACTTACATGAGGAATATTATTTTATTCAAGAGTTTTAAAATCCTATGGAACTCATACATGGTTTATGGTATCTATTTTATGGAATCTATTATTTGATTGATATAGAAGTGATATTGGTGCATGAGGTGGTGAAATGTTGGTATCTCCCTCTAAATAAAAGTAATATACCACTTTTTGATTTCATTTTAGTTGTAATTTTAATGAATTAAAATATGAATAACTTGTACATGGACTCCAATGGGCTAAGAAAAGAGGAGTGAAGTTTTTGCAAGTGTTTGGTGATAGTGAGATAGTTGTTCATCAAGTGAAGGGTCAAAATGTAAAAAAAACTCCTTTTTAATGTCTTAAAAACATAGGGTGTGGGATATTATAAAGTATTTTTAGGTTTTAATATACAATACATTATAAGATAAGATAATAATCATGTTGATCGGTTGGCTAGAGTTGGATCTCAGTTTGATATCCCCAATGATGTCAATAACTCAAGATGTCAAACACATGTTAAGGTAGTATCAAGGACTTAAATTATTGATAATGATGTTAATTATCAAGTTTTTGAGAATGAAAAATATATATCATGTATTCTCTAATAATATGTTAAATTCTCTTCAATAAATTAGTCCAATTTGAAGTAGCAATATGTTATTATACAAATAAGGTCAAACAAACTTCCTAATGGTTTAGTGCAACTTGAAAGCATTTTTAATGATGATGATGAAATGAATAAAGAGAGATATGAATATTTACCAATAAATATAATAATGAGAGTGTCACCATATTTAAAGACAAACTTATTTCACTTGGAAAGGTATCTAACAAAGAAGAGAGACTTGCATTTATTGAGTTGTGCAAAGAGTTTACTGATACATTTTCTTGGGAGGATAATGATCTAAAAGGTTTTGATCCTAACCTATATCAACACATTATAAAGCTGTATACATATGCCAAACCAGTAATTAAAACTTAAATAACTATAAAACCAATAATAGAGCCCATAATGAGGAAATAATTGACTAAGTTGATAGAATCTAGCATCAGCTTCCCCATCAGACACTAATCTTGGGTTGCCAATCTAGTCTATGTAAGGAAGAAGAATGGAGAGATAAGATTTTGTGTATATTTTAGGGACTTTAATAGATTTTAATTTAAGTATAATTATCCCTTTAATTCCATGGAATAAATCTTATACATGGTAGTAGGTTCTGAGCATTTATCTCTCCTTGATGTCTTCTCATGATATAATCAAATTTTGGTGTAAGAGGAAGACCAGTATAAGACAAAATTTAAAATAAAATAATCAAAATATGCATATAGTTAGATTAATTTTGTATTATAAAATTTTAGAGATACTTTACAAATATCCATGGACATCACATTTCAAGGTTTGATAAATGAGATAGTGTTATCTACCTTGATGATATTACTATTTTCTCTAAGGATGAAAATAATCATTTAAATCATCTTAGATATATATTTTAGAGGTTTAGGAAGTTTTGGGTCTCTCTTAATGCTAAAAATTATGTATTTTTAGTCCATAAAGGTAAACCCTTGAGCCACATTATCTCTAAGAAAGGTCTATCCATAGACCCTGAAAGGATAAGAACTACCTTGTCTTTGTCATTATTTAAACACAAGAAAGGGATACAAAGTTTATTTGGAAAAATAAACTTAATTAGTAGATTCATACCTAATTTTTATAATATTTTCATGAATTTAACATAAATTTTGAATAATAATTAGGATTTTATTTGGACTAGATAAGGAAGGGATAGTTTTAGTGCCATCTAACAAGCCATAACTCGATCTCCAACACTTGAAAACCCTAATTAAAGGAAGGAATTTTCCTTGTTTTCTTTGATAAATGATTAATGAATCTTATAAATTTTGACATAATCAAGTGAGGAAGTTTTTAAACATTCCATTTCTTTATTTAGCCTAATTTTTGAGGACTATAAGGTAAGGCACACTTTTGTAGAGAAGTAAGTTCTTGTTTTCATAAGAATCCTTAGAAAATTAGACATATGCTCTATAATAGTGAATTTAATGTGATAATGTTTCATAAAAACATCAAATAACTCCTTTTTAGTATGTATTTGAAAGAGAAAAGAGTTGGTTGGATGACCAAGATAATGGAATATGATGTGGATATCAAGGTTACCAAGTCGGTGAGAGACAAGGGGTTGTGTGGGCACTTAACATTATAATTTAAAGAGAAATTGTTTTATTGGTACTATAATATGACACGCAAATAGTTACCCCTCCATATACCATGATTTTAACACAATACATGCCAAATTTATCCAAACATAAGTGTCCATTAGGCCTAGACAAGGCTAAAATAAGACATGTAAAATTACAATCCATCACATATGTTCTTAAACATGGGATAATATTTATAAATTACCTTAATGGAGTTCTTATAATGTGTTTATAGGTTGATTGGGTTGAGAGAGTATTGGTATAATTCCATGATGAATGATTATGTGGCACCATTTTACCAAAAACTACAATAATAAAAGTGATGAAAGCTAGTTATTATTGACCTAGCTTGTTCAAAGGCTCATATGCATGGGTAAGGAAGTGTTAAAAGTTTGATTTATTCATATGAGAATAAAATATTTCATTCCTCTCTCTCTATCCCATTCAATTAAACCAAATTTCATGTAGTGGGGTTTGGATTTTATAGGTATGATCAATCCTCCTACAAGTGTTAGTCATAAGTGTGTGTTGAATGTAACTAAATATTTTACTAGATGGATATAGGTTGTATCTCTCAAGGAAGCTAATGAGACTAATGTGTTGTATTATTATGAAAGCATAGTAACTAGATTTAGAGTACCTTCTACAGTTAGCTTAGATAATGTAATGGCTTTCCTTGGTAATAGAATAAGTTGGGGACATGTGAAGCATGAAATCCACCTAAGTACATCCTCCAACTACTATTCTCAATGTAATGGACTAGTAGAGTCCAAAAATAAGAATCTAATCAAATTTATCAAGAGGAATATGGAGTAAAATTAGATAACATAAAACATAAAATTGAATACAACTTTATGGGATAATATGATCACTCCTAAAAGAGCCATTAACAACACCCACTACATGCTTATCTATGTAAAATAAGTAAAGATACCCATATATATTGAGTTACTAGCTCTAAATCCCACACATAAACTTGAGATGATGGAGAATGTTTTCATGGAGATTAGACTAGCTAATTTCATGGAATTAGAAGAAATAAGAGATCATGCATTATATACTATGAAGTCTCACTAAGATCAAACTAAGAGTTACTTTGAAAAGAGATCTATTCCAATAATATTACAAGAAGGTGACCTTGTATTCAAATGGGATGAATATAGGTCCAAGCCTGGAAGACACACAATGTTTGATACCCTATGGAGTGGACCTTATGACATCACTCATTGAAAGCAACATAATTCTTTCTAGGTTTACAAGCTGAATGAAGAAGAGTAACATATCCCATTCAATGGGATACACCTTAAACATGGCTATTAGGGACATTTTCTCATTTTTTACATAGTATATCAATATTTTCTTTCTCTAAGTGATTCTAGCACATATTTGTTTAGTAGAGTAATTATTGTGTTCCCTAAATGCCTCTTGGCATAGTGTGTGTGTCTTGCTTTATTGTGTGTGTTGAATTTATCTTCATTTTTTACTTTGTTTCAAATTATAACATCATGTTAAAGTTAAATTTTGGTCTCAAAAATAAATAGTGTTCAGTGTCTCCTTACCTAATGAGTTATTTAAGGACACTAGTCTAAATTTTTAGTAGGAAAACTATCCTAGGAGATCACAAAAACTATTCACTAATTAGCTACCCTTGACCAAGGTCTATTCAAAATAGGTACTTGAGTCATCTAACCATGTAAATGATATTATTGAGAGTCAAGTATCAATGTCATGGTTTGGTCTTGTCAAGTTGTTTCAAGGTCTAAACAAGGTCTTAATAATATGGTAAGTTCTATGACATGTGTCTTGTCTAATCAATCTCCTTAACATGATCACTTATGAAGTCTTTTACAAGAATCTTAGAAAATTTTAAGGTAACTTTGGAAATTTTAAGTTTATTTATAGAAATACTAATGTTTCACTTTTTCTAGTTCTATTACTTGTTGCAATGTAACCCTATTGAGCAATATCAAGTGTGAAGAGTAAATACCATGGTAGAGGACAAAGGGGGTCCTTTTGGGTTATTTAACACTTGTTGGAGATCATACTATATATCATTATGTCTTTACACCTAGTCACGAAGTGTTAAAGCCTCCAATTATAACATAAATTCAATTTTTAAACTTATTTATTCATTGTTTCAGCCTCCATGCATAGCATGACATGGTAAATGGTAGGAAAAAATATACAAAAAGAAATTTTAATGGTTTTTAAAGTTAAAAATTATCTTATAATCCTATACAAGGTCAACTCTAGCTTACCCAAGCTCAAAACCATGATCCCCAAGATTTCATAGGTCTAAAATAGGATAAAAACCAATCAAAACACCATCAAGTTATTAGTAAAGTGAAAGAACTCTAATTATTGATGATGTTTCATAGAGGAGGATATTTACCAGGATAAATGATCTTAGGGTAAGTACGATACCCCTATTCCCTTCCAACCCATTGCAATAGTATAGAGTTTGAGGGGCTATAATTTATGAATCATTTATAATATGTTTATGCCTTTAAAACCCCTTCAAAACCTTAATATCTTGGCTTTATCTTGTATTAATTAATTTATGATCTTGTTTATTTAAATGATAGGTTTTGAGAGATGTTACAAGGTCTAACAATTCCTCTGACATCATCTCCAAGTGAGCATCCAAGAATGAATATGTTGAATGTGAATGTACAAGTCTATAGTCACAGGGAAAATGTAGGCTTTGGATGAGTTTGATAATTTTGATAGGTCTTGTGCTTATGGAAGAGGATAATATACATGATTAAAGTTTTCACTAGTCCCTCACATACCACTACATGTTTTTCCAATCTTATATTCATCTCCAAATTATTTTCTAAGATTGATTCAAGTACATAGTTCTCAAATGAGAGAGAGATAGTATTATGGGTAGGCATATTTGATGTTTTTCAGAGTGGTCCATATGATATAAGACTTGGGACACCTAAATGGAAGTATAAGGGACATTTGGAGAGCATTCAACAATTTGGCAAACCCTTTGTGATCATCTTTGCTAAAGAATTATAAATACATAGTCTAAGTCTTATTCTCAATTTAGAAAATTTGAGAAGCCTAAAACCTACATGAAATAATGGTTTACAAGTTGAATGGACTATTATTCAAAATGGGGAACATAAATGAGTTTATCTAAAAGAGATTTGTGGTGTTAGATTTGGTATTAAGCCCTATAACTCTATGGATGATCTTTAACAAGGTTATTTGTCTAAACCCTACCAAACCCTAAAATATGAGCTTGATAAAGGGAATGAATCACTTTTTTTAACTTAATGGTCTTATAAATCATGTACTAAAACTAAGAATCCATATCACACTCTAATATATCTTACACCCTAATAAATAATCTTTTATGAAGAAGGAGAATATACACAACTTTATATAGATAATTTGGAAAACATGAGTTTTGGGCACCTTGTATGCACTATAGAGTAAAGAAAGCATTGAAAAGTTTGACACACCAAATATGGTATCTCCAAAAACCACATCTCATTATTCCTAAGTTTTGTAATATTTGAATAGATAAATCAAAGTGTAAAAAGGCAAAGAATATAGTTGGTTAAAGGATAATGTGTGCTCGAACAAATTGAAGACTAGCCTAAAAACATTAAAAATAGCCCCATATGGTCTTATAACACATAAATGGTAGATTAACTAGGAATATACATGGTGATGAAACTAAAACTCTACCATAGATATGATTATATTACTCCACTAGGATTGTATAGTATAGTAAGCACCCAAAATATCTAATTACAAACTTGAGAACAACTCAGATCTTCATGTACAAAGATGGATCAATTGTAGGTATCTTTAATCCAAGTGAATTAATAGTAAAATTTAACATAGTTAAATTGAATATAAGATCCTATATAGTGCAAAAAAATCCCCATAAACTCATATAAATCCATCTATAGGTCCAAAATACTAAGAAAATAGTATGAACATGCATGCCCAACTTGACTATGTTAATATTTAAGTTAACAATGATTAGAGACTACATTTTTTGTGTTGAAAATAATTTTTTTAAGGTCATTAAATATTTTAAATACATTTAGTAAATCTTCTAGAGTGATTAGTTTTCTTGGGATTAAAAGAAACCACCATAAAAGTGTAATTAGGGTCAAAACTCCTAAACTACCTACAAACCCTTGGCATGGGATATAAAATGTTATAGGAGGATTAAGGAGTCTAATACTTTTTAAAATAAACTATATAAATTATAGGGTGGAGATAAATCTTGGATGAGACATTTCCAACCAAAAAAAATTATGAAAATACCTTTTTTGTACAAAACACCTATCTCGACCTTCACCTACGTGCATGTAAGCTCGAGAAGATCATATTTCTCATGTGATAAGTTAGTTAAGAAATTTCATGGGGAAAATTTCCATTATGGGATGTTAATAAGATATTTCTATTCCAAGTTCATGGCATTTATCAATCAATCAATGGGCAAAGATTTATGAATAATCATTAAGACAAACCTCAAAACTATCAATTGTAAATGTTTTCTAATTTATTAAAATTCACATGAAACTAATTAAAAACACATATATTACATATTCACATGTATGAACATTTTTTGGAGCAATAATATTGGCATGTGTGAAGTAAAATCAAAAGGAAGTGGTCTTAAAATTCATTTTAAGCCTAATTTCATGTTTTTTTACTATGTGGAAGCTTTGTAAGTAGTTGAAGAAACCTTATAGTCTTGGGTAGAGATATAAGGACCTTAAATAATATATTTAATAGGTTTTATTGGTTATATAATAGGTTATCAAGCAAGATACTAGCCCTAATGGATATGTATTTGCTTGAATATGGTCTACAAGATAAGTAGAGGTTGCATGATATTCAATAAGTCATTCAAGTGGTTGTGAAGATGATATGGTAGTATTCAAGTAAGATACTAAACCCAATATGAAGGGATAGAAATGTATTCATTACATTCCATTTTATCAAACAAGCTTATACATGAAATTTTAGGTTCTAGAGATAAAGTTTACAACTAATGAAGAGGTCTAAATCTCAAGTCCCATTTTCATCAATATGAAAGATGTATTGAAAGAGTCAATAATGTCATATAAAGATGTTGAGGAGATAAATTAAGACATGTGGCAATACCTAAGCTTGTAACTCCTAAATCAATAAAGGGTGGGTTTAATAAATCAAGAATGAGTCATATAAGGCCAATAGTCACTCTTATACCACCTTTCATGAGGCGATCATCAATAAAATTTAACACATGTTGAGGATGAATGATAGGACTATTTTTTCACCTTATATTGACATTATAACTGGACTTATTATTGTATGAGAGCCATCATAAGCTTCTAACACATCCTTCTCTTTGTTTCCTCCCTTTTCTCTTATATGTACTTTTACAAGTGAATTTGAAAGTAACCTCTATGTTAGTATGTTTAATCCCTATTAAAATTCATACTTGTTTTTTATTTTGAAGTGAATACAAGCTATTTATACCTTATTCATCTCAAATATAGTGTTTTTATGGTTAATTGTTGATGAATGATATTGATAATATTAAATTTCCTTTCATTTTTTTGCTTCATTATTACCTCTTTGTGAATAAGTCATCTTATTTTAGGTCATATGGTGTGTGTCAAGTAGTTTTTAAAATGTTATATGTGTAAAAATGTCACTAATTTCTCCTTTTAGACCTCTTTATTATCCCTCTTAATTGATGCATCAACTATAACCTCCACATTGAAATACTTATGCTAGAAAGACTATTTAGACTTGTGTGATTGGATTCAACATTTTCTTAGATTTGTTATGAAATCATATAAAATATCAGGAGACATATAATTTGGTGCATCACCCCTTTATTTAATTTATTTCATCTTTATCTCTTATTTTTCCTTGAAATTTGAGTAGGTGTAGTGATAAGATAGGTTTAACATCAAGGGAGCTAGCCCTCTCAAGAGGTTCTCTTTAGTCATAGGCCATTGATAGAATTAAAGAGTTACGATTGTGTCAATTGAGTGAGGAGAACTAAAATACCTCCTCAAAGGGTGAAACTCAAAGTGACAATAGTCCATCCTAGTGTAAGCTAAAGTTAGTATAAATATTTAAAATCTAAATTATTTGATTTTGAAATTATTATGTTCTTTTTGCATGGCATATACACCTCATATATGTCTCAAGTTGAAATATAGGTATAATAATGACACCAATGTATATAAGTGCTTATCAAAATAATATAACTATGGAATTTATCCAATTTTGAAATTTTACAAGTATGGAATACATGTTCCCATGACATGCCCCCACTAATTTATAATACTGAGAGTTGATATAAGGGTTAATAATATGTTTTCATAATAATTACCCAATGTAATCTAAAAATATTGAGTATTGGTATAGGTATGGATAACATGTTTCCATAACATGCCCCCACTATAATATGAAAATACTAATTATTGGTGTAGTTGTGAAGAACATGATTACATAACATGCCCCAAATACACTTTAAAACTTATAATTGGTATAAGTATGGAATCTATGCCTTTATTACATTCCCCCACTGATATTCTCACTACCCTTTTTAGGTGAGGGGAAGTAGAAATTGGTAGTAACCTTACCTTAAAAGGTTCATGTAGTTTTATAATCAATGAATGTATCGTGTAACATATAAGAGTGACTTGTATAGGTAGATATAGGAATAAGATACATAGTATGTGATCACATCAAGTCCTAAGATTCATGATGTGAATAATTAAGACATCTATATAGTAACAATACATGATAATCAAGAAATAAATCACACACACAAAATAAGTCAAAAGAAAATAAAAAACAATGGTCCAAGGAGACCTAAAACAAGGGTCATGTTCAAAGTCTGCACAATCTAAGGGATGTGACTTAGTAAAATGTCAATAAAGCATATAAATACATACTCAAATTTCCATATATAATAAATTATGACATATTCAAATGTCACAATAGGAAAACATAGACACATGGGCCATGATTAATGGAGCATATTCAAATGCTCAAACAAGAAATGAAATGAAAGACAAGATACTTAATGAAGTTCATAAATGGAAATAATGAAATATAATAAACCAACATAAACATGTAATAATATCTCTTGGATATATGTGTTAGCAAAAATATTTAAGTGCATAACATATCAAGTATACTACAAAATATATTAGCATGGATAAAGGCATCTGTAAGTATATAATCTCAAACATTATAATGTAAAATCATCATAGAATGATATAACCTAATGCAGACATTATTTATAAATTATATAACACCTTAGTATTGTACAATTTTAAATTTAGATCTTGGTTATTCCTCTTAGTTATAGACATTTCTCTCTTCTACAAGTCTTGCATCTACTCTCTTATGTCCCTTGGCCTATCTTTTAGTTTGAATAGTCTTATGTTGATGACCCATACCTTATGTCTTACCTATAATACTTAAAACACAATTATATTATGCCTCTATAATTTTTGATATTTTAATTCATTTCTTGCTCCTTAGATACTTGCCTCCTAGACAAACACCTACACCAATGTAAGTTTCCTTCTCCAACACAAGTGTCTAATGCCCTAAATTAATATAGTTTTAAATTAAACATATTCTAATGTTTTGCCTACATGATTTAATGCAATTTATTTCTCTGAATGAATTTGTATAAATATGAGAGAAACCATCATTCCTTTTGAACCTACACCCATCACAGACCAAGGAAACTTATCAAAAGCATTTAATCAAGCACTCAATAAATAAAATATTCCATATTTCCATATCAATCATAGGGATAACACATATAAAGGTCTAAATTATTTAAGGAGTATCCCAAGAGATTGATTTTAAATGTTATAAGCTAGGTCATTATTGTATTTTATTTACACATATTAAATGATTCACACACAAGCCAACACATAAGGAAGAACTACATAAGTTTGAGGCCCTCTTTAGAGTATTAGATAACTAGGTAATGATTATTGACATAGGGGTATTTTGGGTAGATTGACACCATGTGCCCACTATTTCATTTTAACCATAACCACTATGATGATGAAGAACTAAGATTTTTATATATGACAAGGAGTGATAATACATGACCTAGATATGAATGCACTAGAGGAAAGGCAGTAAAAAAATCCAAAAGCATCCAAGTGGTCACATTTTGTTCTAACATGTATTCCATATAGGACACATATGTCCAACCTAGACACTAGTATCAATGCAAAAATCTAAGGCTAATGGAAGTTTTTAAGGCTATAGAGACACTAAATCCATAATTTAGAAACTATTTTAAAATTTTCTTCCAATCTGCTTCTTGTCTATTCTATATCTAGATCTATATGAAAATCAAAACTAGCTAAGTACTTTTTTTCATTATTATTATAATATCTAGCATAGATGTAATTTCCATTTTTAGCATATCTTAGCATACTAAATTTAGTATATGTTTTATCTAATTTTTTTAAATTAATTATCCTACTTTAGATATGTTTATCACCCTTATGATTATTTATTTCTATATTATTAACCCTAGATCTCCCACAATATATATATATTTAGGGTTAAACACCTATATGTACCAAAATAAAATAAGTGGATGTCCATGTAGATGATGTTTATGGATTTTATAACACCTCAATATTATACACTTGTAAAAATTAGACATTGGTTGTTCTTTTTATTTCTAAACTTTATAGCTTTTGGAAGTCACATATTTGCTCTATCTTGTGCCCTTTAGCCTATCTCTTGGTATGACTAGTTTTATGTTGATGACCTAGACCTTCTATTTTTTAATAATAATTAAATTCTACTTATCTTCCACCTCTTCAAGTTCTAAATTTGTACATGGACACCATGTACCCACTATTTCATTTTACCCATAACCACTATGATGATGAAGAACTAGGATTTTTATATTTGACAAGGAGTGATAATCCATGACCTAGATATGAATGCACTAGAGCAAAGGCAATAAAAAACCTAAAAGCATCTAGGTGGTCACATTTTGTTCTAACATGTATTCCATATAGGACACATATGTCCAACCTATACACTAGTATCGATGCAAAAATCTAAGGCTAATGGAAGTTTTTAAGGCTATAGAGACACTAAATCCATAATTTAGAAACTATTTTAAAATACTCTTCCAATCTGCTTCTCGTCTATTCTATATCTAGATCTATATGAACATCAAAACTAGCTAAGTACTTGTTTTCATTATTATTATAATATCTAGCATAGAGGTAATTTCCAATTTTAGCATATCTTAGCATACTAAATTTAGTATATGTTTTATCTAATTTTTTTAATTAATTATCCTACTTTAGATATGTTTATCACCCTTATGATTATTTATTTATATATTATTAACCCTAAATCTCGCATAATCTATATATTTAGGGTTAAACACCTATATGTACCAAAATAAAATAAGTGGATGTCCATGTAGATGATGTTTATGGGTTTAATATCACCTCAATATTATACACTTGTAAAAATTAGACATTGGTTGTTTTTCTTAGTTCTAAACTTTCTATCTTTTGGAAGTCTCATATTTGCTCTATCTTGTGCCCTTTAGCCTATCTCTTGGTATGACTAGTTTTATGTTGATGACCTAGACCTTCTATTTTTTAATAATGATTAAAGTCTACTCATCTTCCACCTCTTCAAGTTCTAAATTTGTAAATTGACACCATGTACCCACTATTTCATTTTACCCATAACCACTATGATGATGAAGAACTAGGATTTTTATATTTGACAAGGAGCGATAATCCATGACCTAGATATGAATGAACTAGAGCAAAGGCAATAAAAAACCTAAAAGCATCTAGGTGGTCACATTTTGTTCTAACTTGTATTCCATATAGGACACATATGTCCAACCTAGACACTAGTATCGATGCAAAAATCTAAGGCTAATGGAAGTTTTTAAGGTTATAGAGACACTAAATCCATAATTTAGAAACTATTTTGAAATACTCTTCTAATCTGCTTCTTGTCTATTCTATATCTAGATCTATATGAACATCAAAACTAGCTAAGTACTTGTTTTCATTATTATTATAATATCTAGCATAGATGCAATTTCCATTTTTAGCATATCTTACCATACTAAATTTAGTATATGTTTTATCTAATTTTTTTAATTAACTATCCTATTTTAGATATGTTTATCACCCTTATGACTATTTATTTCTATATTATTAACCCTAGATCTTCCATAATCTATATATTTAGGGTTAAACACCTATATGTACCAAAATAAAATAAGTGGATGTCCATGTAGATGATGTTTATGGATTTTATAGCACCTCAATATTATAAACTTGTAAAAATTACATATTGGTTGTTCTTCTTAGTTCTAAACTTTCTAGCTTTTGGAAGTCTCACATTTGCTCTATCTTGTGCCCTTTAGCCCATCTCTTGGTATGACTAGTTTTTATGTTGATGACCTAGACCTTTTATTTTTTAATAATTATTAAAATCTACTTATCTTCCACCTCTTCATGTTCTAAATTTGTACATACTTTCATGTTCCCTAGACACTAGCATCTCAGATAGACACCTGCATCGATGCAGGTGTCTAGCTTCAACCTAAGTGTCCAATGCCCTAAAGTCATATAATTTAAAAATGAAACATATCATAATGGTTGGCCTAAGTAATTTGATGTGATTTACTTCTCCAAAGATATTTATACAAGTACAATATCAACCTCATTCATTCCTCACTAGGAAGACCTAACATTCATACCAAAGAGCATTCAGTTGAGAAAAGCTTCCCTATTTATTCTTATTTACATATCAATCATAGGGACTGCACATCTATAGGTATCAAGTCTTGAAGGAGCATTCCAAGAGATTAATTTTCTAAATTACAATCTAAGTTACTATTTTGCTTGCTTTAAAAATATTACATGATTCACACACAATCCAACATGTAGGGGATAATTAAAACTTTCTAAGTCCCTATTTAGAGTATTAGATATGTAGATAGTGCTCATTGTTAGATGGGTATTTAGGGTCAGCTCAAAATTGTATACCTATTAACCTATTTTCCCCAGATGTCAATATGATGATGAATAACTAAGGTTTTAAAATTTAATGAGGAATGACAATCCATAACCCATATTTGAATGGATTAAAATGAAGGTGAAGACAAACCCATAAGCATCTAGGTAGTCACATCCTTTTTTATTAGGTACTCCATATATGACACCTATATCAGGTTTAGATAGTAGTGTTGATGCAATAATCCAAATTTGATGCTATTGTCTGCATCTCTAAAGGTAGTTAATCCATAATTTGGTGATTGTTCTAGAACCCTCTTCTAGTTTGTTTCCTACTTATTCCATATCTAGATCCATGTCAGTAGCATAACAAACTATGTAATTTGTTTATATGTCATTTCCATATATTAGCATAGTTTTACTTATTATTTTTATCCTATCTTAGTTTATGAATTCAACATATGTTATATTTGAGTTTAACATCTAATTGGCCTGCTATAGATATAATTTATCACCCTTGTACCTTAAAGTATCTCTATCCACTTTAACCCTAGATAACCTATATATAGATTTATAGGGTTAAACATTTGGTGAACCTAATCCATGTGAATTCAAAACAAAATTGGTCTAGGGATTCCAAGCCTCCTAAGGTTTCAACTTTTTGTTATGGATTTTTAGATCTAAAACTTTACCCTAGGGTTTTACCCTCTATTGGTCACAAGGACTTCATGTAATTATTATTGAAAGAGGATACTTATTTTTTTTTTTAAATTTAGGATTATAAATATGTTCTTAAAATTAATCAAAGTTATTTTCTATTTAGGTTGATATACTAAAAACCTTCTTTTTGTTCACCAATATTCAATACGAATTTTTCATTTTTTATAATTTACTATTCTTATTAAATATTGGCATACAAAGTGAATGGTATACTTATTTTATAATTAATTTTTGGATTTTGTAAAAAATAATATTTTATTCAAAAACATCTCTTGGATCTCTAAAAACTATTCATTATTTATTTCAATTATTGATTCTTTATTTCAAATATTCTAGGTTTTTACATGAGAGGTATTCCACATTGTTTGGCATATTTATGATTCATAATAGATAAAATTTCAAATTACTCAATGGTTTTTTCATAATTATGTAGATATAAATAAAAAATTATTTTTTTCAAAAATATTATATGTAATTTTCAAAGTTAACATTTTACTATTTTTAGTAAAGTTAGACCTATAGGTCATACACTATACTTTTATTTCCTTATTTTTATGGTTTCATCTCATTTCCTTTTTTCCAAAAAAAAACTATCTCATATTTTCAAAAAAAAAAATCCAGTATTTTTAAATTGATATATACTTAATATATCATTATTGATTTTTCCCTAGCATTTGTGAGTATTTCTTTCTATTCTCATATTAAAATTTAGAACATTTAAAAGGGATACAAAGGAGCCTCTTGTTCCTTCTAACCCTAATAAGGGTGATATATCTCATACCTCTAACTGATACCATACTATCACTTATCCAATGAGTAATATGTCCAACCCTTTAGTTTAAAATGGAGGTAATCAATCTAAAATACCTATGGTTTGTGTTTGTGAAGACCTAAAATATAAAATAACCAACATGAAAAAATTAATAAAAGATTTAAAAAATAAGATTTCATACATGCAAAATACAACACCTGATAGTGTTAATTATGTGTTTTCATCCTCATTTACCAATGTTGTGCCAAATAAGGTTTCTTATCCAAATCCAAAGCTAAAATATAATACATCCAAAACAAGTGATTCCAAAAGTGACCAAAGGGACACTAAGATTCTTTGTGACATATTAAGAGAAATGATTAAGAAAAAAATGATCAAGTTACCTCATCTAAATCCCATACTAATATCCAAATAATATTGTGCATATCATAGAATGCATTGGCATCATATAGATCATTATTTTGTATTAAAAAAAAATACAAAGTCAAAAATGTGGTGGTGATTATATCATTGATACATCAATCAATAAAACCACTCAGACTATGAGTAACTCTCCTAAAGCACAAGTGCAAAAACAAAAAATATGTGTAGTAAAATAAAATTCAAAACTAGAGAAGTGTCAAATTAATAAATAACTAGAGAAAAATAACATTATAAAAGGAGCCAATAATAGTCAAACCACTAGAAACTAAATTGTGAGAGCTCTATTTATTGGTCAATATCAAACAATAAAAGGAAACAATTACAAATGATTATGATAGTGGTAATACTATTCCTAATACCAATATGGTAGATGACTAGTTGAGAAAACTTAATATTGATCTACTCTATACCTTACCACATGATCTATTTCTACCTAAAAGATCTATCACATATCAATTGAATCCATCTCTAGAATGTATAAAATAAAATATAAATAAAAAAGTAAACCATGTAGCTCAGGATGGTCATAAAGCATTAACATTTGAGGTGTACATAGATACAAATAATAGAATATCAAAAAAGTCACAATCATAGTATTGTGTGGTTATTTATTCATATATCAATACTTCAAAATATATGAAAAAAGTGAAACTAGTAGATTCATTACTACATGATCATTATATTTGAGCATTCTTATTTCCAACTAGATTTCATTACATATGGTGATCATATGATAGTTTTTATCTTCATATATACCAATAAAAATATTAAAACATTTAAAAATTAAAAAAAAAATTATGAAACCTACATAATCTATTAGATCCTTGTAATCTATGTGTTAGTTCCATGTTAATGGATGACATATTAGTTACTTCTACATACACATGTTTGACACACTTATATATGAGTGTGATATAGGTATACATAGATACATGATCTATTCTTATTTTAAATATTGGGCCTTCCATTTACTCATATCATGTGGACACTAGGGATATCTAATTCTTTGGTTTGGATATAAAAAGGTTATATGGATCGAGGATCACTTTACATTATAATGTTTGATATTATATGTACTTACACATGCCTTTATCCATGATTATATATATCATAGGGTACTTGGTATGCTATGCACTTGAAATTTTTTTATAACACATTTTATCCATGGGATAATATGATATGTTTATGATTCTTACTTTCCTTTATACACTTCCTTGAGTGTCTTACCTTATTATTGTTTTGATCATTCGAGTATTTGATTGTGATCCTTTGTTTGTGGGACTCATGCCTATGTCTAATTTATTTGAAATTATAATATGTCATTTTCTATTGTATGAAAATTTTAATATGTCATCCTTGATTTTGTATACATTGTACTAAGTCATGTGCTTTCAGTTGTGTGGTATTTGACCATGCCCCTTGTTTGTGGTCTCTTAAGACCATTTCATGTTAACTTTATTTTGAGTGTTATTATGTGCATAATTTATTTACTTGATGAACTTTTATTATTACTATATATACATTTCCATGGGAATCTTAGGCCTTCATGTAATCACATTGTCCTATGTACTTCAATACTAAATTTACCGAGACATGTTCTTTTATATACTACATAGTTACGTTCATAGATTATATAATTGTCTTATCCTTTTGAGGTGAAGTAACTATTATTTCCTATTATTAAATCACCTAAAAGAGGAGGCACATTTAGTGGGGGAATGTCATAGAGGAATGTTCTTCATATTTGATGCAGTTTTAGATTCAATGGGAGCATGCTTTAAAAGCATGTTCTCCATACTTTCTTCACATTTGGCATAATTTTTAGATTTAATGGGGGCATGATTTAAAAAAAAATTCTCCACATTTATTTACATTTGGCATAATTTTCAAATTTAGTGGGTATATTATTTGTAATTATTTTATACAAACTTATTCAGTATTCATTACACCCAAATTTAAAGGGGGCATGTTTCAGAATCATGTTCTACACACTTATTCAATATTCAACATCTCCAGATTATAGTGGGGGAATGTTTTGGAAACACATTATCCAAATTAGATATTATATTATATTAAAAATATTTCCATATATATTGGGGGATTTCTTTGGAAACATGTTATCCATACACAGTTTATAAATTGGCCAAAACACATAGTTATATAATTTAAATCCATAATTATGGAAGAATTATATACATTTGTACCATTTTTATACATAGTTTCAGCATGAGACATATTTAAGGTGCGTATACTATGCAATGTGTGCCTAATATTACAAAATCCAAATCAGTTTTAGATTTATAAACACTCTTAAGGACTATCATCACCCACTAGGATAGACTATTACAAACTATATTAAGCCAATATACTACAGTAATTAGTTCACTTTTAGTATGGTTGATGTGATTAAACCCCTCAATCTTTCCATGTTTTTAGGTTGGACTTGATTATATAATCTAGCCTCACTATTTTTATAGTGTTAGTTGACTTGGTTCACTCACACTCACTAGGTTATAAGTATGATTGGTTTGCATAATTGAGTTTATCTCAACTATCAGGTGGAAACTCACCTTTCTCCCAAGGTTGGGGGAATGTGCCTTACAATCTCTATCTCTATCTCTTTGGATATAATCAATTTATAGATTTATATATATTTTTCCTAATATTAGTTTTTTATCCTTAAAATGATACATTCTTCCAAATCAATTTTCCAATATGAAATGTGTTTACATCGATACACAAGTGTACTTTGAAGCCTTACTCTTTCAATTCAAATATTTTAAATACTTTCAATTTTAGATTATATACACTAATTATATAGTATAAAATACTCTTAGTTATATATCAATCACCAACAAAGCACTCAATTTGGAATCACATAAAGGCAAGATGTTTTATACACACCTAGCTATGCATTTATTCTCATTTAATATAATAATTTTGTTACTATATTAAAGGGGTGGGAAAATGTAGATGATATTTATGGATTATATACCACCTCAATCTTATATGATTGGAAAACTCATACCTTGGTTGTTACTCTTAGTTTTGGACCTTTCCCACTTTTATATGTCTCTTATTTACTCTATCTTGTTCCCCTTTGGCTATATCTTGGTCTGAATAATATTATGTTGATTACCCAAACCTTCTATCTTGACTAGAATTCTTAAATCCCAATTATCTTCCACCTCTATAATTTTTGAGTCTACACCTACTTTTCTATTCCCTAGACACTAGTTTCTTAAATAGACACCTGCATTGATGTAGGTGTCCTAATTTAACACAAGTGTCTAGTGCCCTAAAGTCATCTAATTTTCAAATGAAATGTATACTAATATTCACCATAATTTATTTAATGTGTGTTACTTATCCAAATGGATTGATATAAATACAAATCATCCCTCATTCATTCTTCACCTAGGAAAACCTAGCATTCATACCAAAGATTCAATTAAGAAAAACTCCCCTATTTGTTTATATTTTCATATCAATCATAGGGACTACACATCTAGAAGCATGAACTACTAAAGTATCATCCCAAGATCATAATTAGCCAAGATATAAGCTAGGTCATTTTTGTACTTGAATTACATATGTTTTACAATTCACACACATTATAACATGTACGAGATAACTACCTCACTCTAAGGCCCTATTCAAAGTATTATATATTTAGGAAACACTCATTGACAAAGTGGTCTTTAGTGTCAGATAAACACCATGTTCTCACTAACCCATTTTACCCCAAGGTCACTTTGAAGATAAATAAATAGGGTTTTGTAATTTAATTAAGAGTGTCACTCCATGACCTAGATCATAATTAACTAGAACAAATTTAAAGATAAGACCATAAAAATCTAGGTGGTTACATCTTTTTCTATTAGGTATTACACATAATAAATCTAAATTAAATTTAGATAACAACATCGATGCAACCATATAGGGCTAATTCTAGTATCCAAATCTCTAGATGTAATTAGTATATAATTTGATGACTATTTTAGAACCATATTCTAGTCTACTTTCTACTTGTTCTAGATCCAAAACTATGTCAACATCAAGACTAGATAAGTACTTTGTTTCTTTGTCATTTCCATATCTTAGCATATTTTTACTTAATATTTCTAGCCTATCTTATGATTATGAATTCAACACAACTTATATATGAGTTTAGAATATAATTGGCCTATTATAGAGATAGTTTATCACACTTTTACCTTAAGCTATCTCTATCCCCTTTAACCTTAGATAATCTAGGGTTAAATAATCCCCAATGTATAAATGACATGAGTGGAGGGAAGGCCCAACATCCAAATTTGCATATTTCATGTGCCTAGGTATGCATGTATCACACTCAAAATATGTGTGAAATATATGTATATATAAAATAAACAATATGATATCTACCAACATGGAACTAACAACATAGATGCCAAAGAGATATTATAACATGTAAAATATGGAATATTTTTAAGTTTTTTGAGTTTTTTAATTTTTTATATATTTTTTGTAATATTGAGAAGAAAAAAAATCCTATAACTCATCCAAAGGATGTTTATATGTATCCCCCCACTGTGAACCTGGTATAATAAATTGATGATACTACTACTAAGGAATATGCATAAGTGTAATATTTGACACTATAGAATCAATAATGATCTACATATGTATAGTAGGAGTTTATGGTCATGAAGATACAATGAAATGAATAGGGTTCATAGAACTCATCATTCAATTTCTAATGTATTATTTAAATTATTAGTAATAGGAACATGTTTATCTACTCTAGATGTCTGAATGTAATGTATAGTAGATAATCACAATGGAATACAATATATGTCTCTAATGTAAGGGTCTCTTAAGTATTGGTTATTTAAGAAATGGGATTGACTATTTCTTACTCCTTTTAAAAGTATTAACCTTATTAGTTATTATAATTAATTGAATTGGTATAAAATTCTTTGGTTCAAGTGTATTTTCATATGGAATTATATAAAATCTAATTACCCTATTTAAATTAATGCATTTAACAAAACCATGCATTATAAAATGCACTACATAGGTTATATATCCAAGGTATTCCCAAAAAAAATATCAAAAATATTTGTGTTAGGGATAATGGAAATATAGAAACCACATGTGTTGGGTCAACCTATAAAGGTAATGCAATCTCATCAAGAGCCTTATATGAGATCCCATTGAATGCTCGAACTAATTTAGTCAAAATATGTAAATCATTATGTGTATAACCTAAATTTATAAGTGATGCCATAGTGAAAATGGTTTCTATTATACTATTATAAATCATAATACTATGTATAGGTTGGTGATCAATGAATGCTTAAATTAATAAGGAATGAAAATCTGAGTCATCATCAAAGTAATAGAAGGTATCTCAACCATAGAAGGTGTATGTTACATATAAGTATCGATAACCCTATATAATGGGTGACCATAATGTGATGAAGGATTATGTGCATTATAGTAGCATTTTCACTTATATTTCCTTCATAAAATTGTCTTGAAAAGGATTGTTAAATATCTTTTATTTTTGGTGATCACTAAGTTGTGAACTTGACCCCTTTGGAGGATCATCAAATGTTATTTTTTAGTCATCAATAAGGTATTAAATCTTATGCTTTATCATAAAGCATCATTTCATATAATGCTAAATGATTTGGTGATAGTCAAAATAAGTATTTGAATCATATTATTTGGGTAAAGACCAACTCATATCAAACTTTATAAGATGAAGAAGAGATATGATATGGGACTCCAAAAGATTTGGAAATAACAAAGCTAGAGACTCAGTAAAACATGTAAATTGTCTTCTTTTATGCATTGGTAAGACAATTCGATTAGGTTATTGTGATATAACCTTAACTTTAGTATTTGTTTCCTTTTTAGGCTTTATTTACTTTACTTTATCACTTTGTTTGATACTAAACTTGGTATTTGATGCAGCTAGTGTGTTTTCTACATACTTAAATTTGTTCAATGATATAAGTTTCATTTCATGATCATAAATAATATGGCATATGTCATTAAAATATTTGATATATTTGAAAATAATGGACTCATGTAATGTGTCAAGAAAAATCTGCTTGAAGATGTATTTTAGCTCTTTATATACCATTGGATTGGTCATTTTATCTAACATTATCTTGTACCTTTAGACATATTCATTGATAGGTTTATTGGTTCTTTGTTTCATTTTAGAAATTTTAGCATAGGAAACCTTTTCAATAATATTTATAAATAAGTGTGTAAAATATTGATCTACAAGGGGTTTACATGCATTTAATTATTGGATTAATAAATAATATAAGTACATTAAATCATAGTCCTTGAGGATACTTGGAAATAGTTTAGTCATAATTTTATCATTGAAGGAATAATTGTGGTCACTATAATCTTACACCTATTCACTCAATTAGAGATTCAACTATAAAAATGGGATCATCCCCAATGTTTGAGACCTTAGATCTTTGGGATGAACCTATTGAGAAGGTAGGCTTCATTTTTAAACTATGTGCATCTAATATAAGATCAATTACATGCCTAATATAATTTTAAAATGGACCTATTTATAGCTAAGGCTATGCTTTCATCAAGGAAAATGGAGTATAAATAACTGGAATTCATAAAAAAGATGATGCACCAAGTCTAGAGAGCTTATCAACTTTCTCATACTAGCACAATAAAAACCTTTAAAATACCTTTTTTTAGCTACACACTCTCAAAATATAAGATAACAGAGGAATGATGAATAAAATACTTTGTATAAAGGTTATAATGTCTACAATTTCATTCAAAGTGAACCAAAAGAGACTAATATGCATTTATAATTGATCTCAAACTAAGAAAAAAGACTAGAATCCACAAAATGAAATTGAAATTTTAAATACACAATGAGACAACAAGAGAAGATAGGTAAATTAAATATTGTATTGATAATTCAAGGCATAAACTAATATTACAAGACTTAAAATGAGCACAATTTTTACATACCATAGAGAGTGCTCCTAAATAAATCATTGTCAACCCTATATATCATAAATATATACGAAAGAGAAGAGTAGAATAATTGGGAGAGATCATAAATGCTATCACTACTTAATCAATTCAACCTATGCAAGAAAAGAAGAAAGGAAAGTGGAGGCATTAAGCCTTATTCAACTCACTGTGCCTGCCTCATGAATATGTCCAAATAAGGTTGTCATAGTGGTGGACTAAGAGACCCTACTTTTTTTCTCTTTGTCATTTGAAAGGCTTGTGCATGATGGATATGCTTATTCAATACTACTATATTTTTAGAAAACATGGCACTCCTATACTTAATAACATTAAATAACCCCTCTCCTCTTCTCATGCATGAATGCTAGAGAGAATATATCTCAAGTTTTATTTGATTCCTTAACTATTATGATTATTAAATGTTTGGCCTAGAAATAGACCTCATATGCCCATTGAGATCTTTGGGTTGACTTTCCATGACTTCCAATATATGGAGATAGTTTCACATTTATAGGAATAGTTTTCAAGTACCTCCATAACTCCCTAATGATATTTATAGCCACTTACTCTATTCATAGTATTGATAGATATGTTGTAGGACCATAAAATGATTGAAATGCACCTTGAAGTTCATGTGAATGTATCTTAGAGGGTTTGAGAAGATAGTATATCATAATGTTTATCCTATTGGAAGCACAATTACTAAGGTGGGGGGGTGAATTAGTCCTTAAAACTTTTACAAATTTACTTTATCATTAATGAATTATCAAAATAATATAGTGAACTAGCAACACATTAAGAGCCATGAACATGAGACAAGAGAAAAACACATAGAAAACTTATTTGAGTGGGAAACCTTCAAGAGGAATAAAACCCATTGATTATGAAAATGGAATAATATCCTATAATATAAACATAAATATTTAGTGAATCACTAACTATACTTGGGGCACCAATCCCAACTAGCTAAGTACTAACTTGACTATGCTTTAACAAACACCCATTTCCAAGGAGGCACTAACCCTCAAGATGACATAACACCAACTGATCCACATAAATAAATTTTATCACATTAATATCAATTTATTTTTCATACAACATATTATTATCTCCTTTTTCAGATCTTCACACATTTTTATCCTTCTCAAACTGGTCTCTATCCTTCTTCACTCAATTAGGTCTCTTCAAGATAGATTAGGTCATTTGACCTTGATAGTCATATATAGTACCCATATTATATCTTAATTATAGTTTATATACACCATAAATATGTTTTATAATACCTCATTTATCTTTTTAAAATGTTATATATTTTTATTCAACTCTCATTCATGCTAACTAGTCAATTAGGCCTATTAGGCCTTGTTCTTATACTAGGATCATGTTCATACACCTCTTTATTTTCCATACACACTTGATAAATTATATTTTAAAAAAATTGGACTTATTTAATTCAAAAAACATTAATAAAACTTTAAAATATGTTGGTTATAGATTATAGGACCAACACCCCTTTTAGGCCTTAAGGAGACCTAATTCAATTAGGCCTTCATTAGCACACGTTACCCTTTAAACTCTTTGGAACACTCTAAAATTTCAAATATGGAATAAAAACATGAAATATCACTAAAATATACCTTATTAAACTTAAATTTATGTCCAAAATACCTTTTAGGTCTAACCACCACTTGAACCCCTTCTCAAAACACTATTCATAATAGGCTTGTGCATGCCCAAAAAGTCTATTTTAAAAAACTAAAGAAAAAACATAATTTTTCCAAAAAACCATGGAAAAAATCACTTAAAAATAATATAAATTACCTTAATATTATCACAATGTGTTTTATACTTCATAATTTATGGCAAACAAACTCAAACCCTTCTCTGCAAATAGCCCACTCAAAACTGCCAACTAGCCTCAAAACATAGTCATGGAAACATGAGCTTATAACACATGAAAGAGAATAATAAATAAATTAAAATACATGAATAATAAATTAAAACATACTAATAACAAACTAAAAATATATATTATAATCTCTAATAATAATATTGCTCTTGCAGATCAATCTTATGACCTCACTATACACATACCTCAATGAGCTAGACAAGTCAACTTGAGAAAAACTTTATACTATATAAAATGATCTCAAAATATTATATAAAAAATTAAAATGTATTACATGTATTTAAAAATATATCCATGATAACACATTCTTAATCACCTTTTCACTTTTGCCTTGTTTTCCCATTATTTGCATCATTAGGTCTGTTAGCAACTGGTCAACTTGTATTACTAGTTTAGCTCCCATCAGGGATATAAAATACTCATAAACCACCATTAACATAAAATACAAGTCTCAAAATTTAACCTTCATCCATGTATCAACTTTTACTTTATCAACTCTAACTACTACAATAAATCTTTGAGAAATAAGGCCTTTCATATAGGGTCCACTCATTTAATTGACAAGCAAATCATACCTAAATATTATTTAGAGATATTAATTCATGAAATAATATATAAAATATCCAAACTAATCCATTCTAATTAGTTTAGAATAATATATTTCACATCAGGTCAGTGTTAGGATTTTAGTGAGGGTTAACACTATTTATGGTGTTAAAAATTATTCATAAAGGATTTCCCCTCATTTTCAAAAATAATGCCTAGAGATATTATTTATGACCATTAAAAATCTCGACTCAACATATTAGATTCCAATTTATAGGTTACACATGCCAATGAAAATGTGAAAATTATTCTTGACTTGAGAACCCTCCATTTTATGCATTTGAGAGACCTTAAAACACTTTTATTGCCTTAACCTTAGAAATTTGACATAAAACTAGGTAAAAATAATTTAAAAAACATTAAATACCTATGAAATTTCTCATTTTTCCATAATTAACTATAAATCTAAAAATCATACCTCATTTGGCCACCATCTCTCTCTTTGTTTGAAATGACCTTGACCTACAAAGCACATTAGGCCTCAAAACTGATATTCAAGGATATTTTCATGCATTATCCACATCACTTAAATTATCACAAAACATATCACATGATTAGATAATATCAAACATCCTTCATATGCCTTGATAATATATCATGATGACTTATTAGGCCAAGTAGGGTCTAGAGGTGGTTTAGTTTCATAGCAGGTCTATAGGTCTTACCCATGTAGGATCACTCTAAGAATCTCATGAGTGGTATAATACATCATATTCAAGCTCAAACAACTTATAAAAAAATCTTGTGACTCTATGAATCCATCTCACTAGGCCACCAAGCTCATGCCTTCTCATAAGGTCTCTTCATGTACTGACTAGTGTCATGACTAGGCTTTTCAAGATCTTGAAACTTGATAATTGACCTTGAAACACTTATTGGTTATCTTATACCTTTCTCATAAGTATTACATGCTCCTTATATAGTTTCATACCTCTCAATGATGCTATCAAATAAGAACATTCTTTAATGACCTTATGAACACCTTTATTAAGAACCTTTGACATCAATGACAAACTTCAATAATAGAAACAATGATAAACAATCTCCCCCTTTGTCATTAATGTAAAACCATAATATATCCTGGTCATACTTATCTTATTATTCTAACCTTTCTCCCCCTTTAACATAAATGACAAAGTGATGTCTGCAACTCCTTGGATCACACTCATTGCAACCAAAATACTCAACACACCCGACTTATGAATTTATGAGACATAACAAAAACATGATCCTCCTATCTCCATGCATATCTTCTTGGAAAAACTCACCTATTATTGGATATAATTATAATTATTATATCCCCTTAAGTAATTGACTTTTTCAATGATTTCTAGGGGTAGGAATTACACCCAATTCCTATCTTAGGTATTCAAAACTTATCTTTGGAAGTGGTTTGGTCAAGATGTTTACAATCTAATCCTATGTAGAAACATATTCAAGTTTTACACTTTGTTAATTTACCTAATCTCTTAGAAAATGATACTTGATGGGAATGTGTTTTGTCCTTGAGTGCATAACAAGGTTCTTTAAGATGTTTATAACACTTGTATTTTCACAATAGATAGGCCTAAGACCATCATACTCCACCTTGTAGTATTTTAGGGTATATTTCATCCATAGGACTTGAGTGAAACATGAAGCTACTGTAATGTACTCAACCTAACAAGTGGAGAAAGAAACTGATGGTTTATTTTTTATTTTCCATGAAATTAGACACCCACTTAGGAAGAAGGCTCCTCTACTAGTACTCTTCCTATCATCTATACTTCTTACCCAATCTACATCTGTGTAGACTTTTAAATTGAATTCCTTGCTTCTTGGATACCATAATCTATACTCCATAATCCCTTTGGGATACCTGAGTATATTTTTTACTACTTTTAGATGATTCTCCTTTGGATCTACTTGAAACCTTCTTATAAGACCTATCGCTTGCATGATGTCAAGTCTAGAGGTAGTGGTGTACGATAAAATTCTAATTATTGACCTAAATGATGTTTTATTGACCTTTGAAGACTCATATTCATTTTTCAAATTAAACCTTATGATAATGGATGTACTAAATTCCTTTCAATCTTCCATCTCAAACTTCTTAAACATCTCTCTTATGTATTTATCTTGTAAGATGAATATACCTTTTTTAGATTTAGTGATTTTTAAGCCAAGAAAGAATGATAGTTATCCTAGCATGGACATATCGAACTCTTTCATCATCACTCTTTCAAAGGCCTTTTTTGTGTTCTCATTATTTCCACCAAATATGATGTCATCCACATAGACAAATACTATCATTTGATGGTCATCTTCTATCTTAATGTATAGATTATTATTTACAAATCCTCTTTTGAATATCTTATCCAATAGATACTTGTCTAACCTAAGATACTAAGATCTAAGAGTTTGATTTAGACCATAGAGAGACTTTTTCAATTTACAAACATAGTATTGTCATTTGATAGTGAAAATCTTCAAATTTCTCAATATACACTTATTCTTCCGAATTCCCATATATAAAGATAGATTTGACATCCATCTTGTATACCTTGAATCCTTTAAAACCTGCATATGCTAGAAATAATCAGATGGCCTCCAATATTTCTACTAGTAAAACTATATCCTTAAAATCTACCCCTTTAACTTGTGCATATCCCTTTCATACCAATCTATCCTTGTTCCTAATTACTTCTCCATCTTCATTCAACTTATTTCTAAACACCCATTTTTTGACAATGAAATTCTTGTCTTTAAGCCTAGGAACTAGTTCCCAAGTATCATTATTATCTATTTGTTATAATTCCTCATTAATATCACCTATATAAAGTTTGTCTTTGATTACTTCTATAAGACTCTTATGTTGAATCCTAGATAATAGAGAAAAATTCTCTTGATTTAGATTACTTACCAATCTTATCCTTGTATGCATACCTACAATATTGTTGCCAATGATTTGAGATTTAGGGAGATCTCTTTGAATCTATCTTGAGGGTCATTTTGAGTTCTATCTATCTTCAACATATTATTCCTCATCAACCTCTATATTCTCCTCTTAATTCTATAAGTCTAGTTTATCTAAAGTGTTCTTTGATTGCGAGTGAGATTTCTTTGTCTCATCAATATTCACATTGGTGATTTCCACTATATTTTGTAGTCTCTTGTTATAAATCCTATAGGTTAAGATCATTTATGAGTATCATAAGAATATTCCTTCATCATATCTAGAATAAAACTTTACCAAGTCTTCATCATCTTTTTTGCTGAAACATTTACTCCCAAACACTCTAAAGTGTTCCACATTGGTAGGTCTACCCTTCCATAGTTCACAAAGACTCTTGTTTACATTAGTAATTATTTATCCTCTATTCAAAATGTAGATATAATTACTTATTACCTCTCTACAATATCCATCAAATGGTATATTTTCATTTAGCATAATTCTATCCATCTCTTGAACTATCCTATTCTTCTTTTCTACTACCCCATTTTGTTGAGGTGTCTTAGTAGATAAAAATTATCTCCTTATTCCATGAACATCATAAAATTCATAAAACTCATTGGAATAAAACTCTCCTCATATATTAGGTCTTAGGCACTTTATCTTCCCATTATTCTCATTCTCAATAAAAACCTTGAATGCCTTGAACTTGTCAAGAGCTTCTGATTTCTCTTTCAATAATGTAACCCAAGTCATTCTTGTGTAATCATCAATGAGTAACATGAAGTATATGTATCCTTGAATGCTTTGAATTATTATAGTCCCATAGATATTAGTGTGTATTAACTCTAAGGGTCTTGTAGTAGAGTAGTCCATGGACTTGAAACTTCTTTTATTTTGCTTACCATGTTGACATGCTTTGAAAAGTATGTTTGTAGGTTTGATGATTTTAGGCATGTTATTTATAGACTTTTTAGTGATAATATTGACTAGGTTATCAAATTTAAAGTGACCTAACCTTCTTTTCTATATAAAAATTTCATCTATATTTCTCATGAAACATATCTCCTTCTTTATATCATTCAATACATATATGTTGCTCTCAGTCCTCTTGGCATTGGTAATTAACCTTCCTTATTTGGATATCCTTATCTCACACCATTTATTAGGAAAGGTTAGTGTGTGTCCTTGATTACACATTTGACTCACACTAATTAGGTTATGTTTCAAACCTTCCACATAGGACACATTTTATGTCTTGGTTTTTCCATTCTCCAAATTCAAGACACCCTTACCAACTAAATTGGTAGTTGTGTTGTCTCCAAACCTCACTATTCCTACAATATTATTCTTTAATGAGATGATATTGTTTTTGTCTCTTATCATGTGGCTTGAGAAACCACTATATATATACTATTTCATACCTTCATCTTAAATGTGAATGGTAGTCTGAGCTAGCATAGATTCCTCTTTGGCCTTCTATTCTTCCTTGGAAAATAGTCTTTCTTCTTGATCTCAATCTGATCCATCCTAGCTTGTTTTAGATTCCATACCAATGTTTGATACTTCTTACTCATTTTAGGATCTTTACATCTCTTGTTTAATCTTTTATAACTTTTAACTCTATTAGATTAGAATCTTTTAATGTGTCATATATTTTGATAAATGTAGCAAGCAACATTTATGTACTTATCATGATTTAATGATGAATTATACTTTATAGCATTGGGCTTTCTGATTTGTCTTTTCATGTTAGTACTCTTGACTTATTTTGACTTCTCATGCTCTCTCTCAAACTTTATCAATTTTTCTGAGTCGTTCATGTTCAAAATTCAAGTAATATAGCTCTATCTTCAACAAGTCATACTCAACTTCCTTTAATTTACACCTTGTGTTGACTTCTTCTAATTATCTCTTGATATCCTTGATAGTATTCTTTTCATGTTTAAAATCATCAAGGGTACTTATGAGCTCAACTTCAATGTCTACTTTAGCTTCTCCTTATTTACTATCATAATATACTTCTTCATCATACATGTTGTCTTATTCTTATTGATCACAAGACATTATTATGCTTCTTAGGATCACCTTAAAGCTATTATAATTGACTCAAAGGACTAGGATATGATACCAATTGTTAGACTCACAATGATTGAGAGGGGGGGTAAATCAATCTTCAAAATTTTTACAGCTTTACTTTATCATTTATGAATTATCAAAGTAATATAGTGAGTTAACAACACATTAAGATCCATGAGCATGAGGCAAGAACATAACACATATAACACTTATTTGAGTGGGAAAACCTCAAGGGGAAGAAAACCAACTGATGATGTAAATGGACTAGTATCCTATAAGACAAGAATCAAGGTTTAGTGAAGAACCAACTTTACTTGGAGCACCAACCGCAACTAATTAAGCACCAACTTGACTAGGCTTTATCAAGCACCCACTTGTAAGGATGCACCAACCCCCTAAATGACTCATTACCAACTCATCCATATCAAACCTTTGATCACCTTCATAACTATTTATTTCTCATATAACATATGGTGATATCCTTCCTCATATTTTCACATACTTATATCCTTCTCAAACTAGTCTCTAGCCTTTTTCATCCAATTAGGTCTCTTCAAGATAAATTAGGTAATTTGAACTTAATATTCATCTATAGTACCCATATTATATCTTAATTATAGTTTATTTACACCTTTATTATGGTATATAATACCTCCTTTATCTCTTTAAAATGTTATATATTTTGCCTATTAGGCCTTGTTCTTATACTAGGCTCTTGCTTATATACCTCTTGTTCAACCATACACAATGTATCACTTATCTTTTAAATAAAATAGGAATTATTTAATTCCACAAAAATGAATCAAACATTAATTTAGTTTGGTCAAAACATATAAGACCAAAACCCCTTTTATGCCTTAAGGAGACCTAATTCAATTAGGCTTGCATTAGCACATGTTACCCTTTGAACTCTTTATATCACTCTAAAATTTACTATATTTAAGAAAAATATAAAATATCACTATAATATACCTTACAAAACCTAAATTCATGTCCAAAAATTTTTTTAGGTTCAACTAACACTTGAACCCCTTCTCAAAACACTATTTATAATATGCCTATACATGCACAAAAATTATATTTTGAACAACTGAAGAAAAAACACAATTATTACAAAAAACCATGTAAAAAAATAACTCATAAAAATTAAACATGAAATTAATATCATCACCATGTGTTTTATACTTCACAATGTAGGACAATCTAACTCAAACCCTTCTCTATAAAGAGCCCACTCAAAACTGTCAACTAACCTCAAAACACAGTCATGGAAACATGAGCTTTTGACACATGAAAGAGAATAATAAATAATTTAAAATAAATTAATATTATATTAAAACATAATAAAAAAAATACATAAAATATATTATAATCTCTAATATCAATATTGTCCTTATAAACCAATCTCATGACCTCACTATACACAAACCTCACTAGGCTAGACAAGTCAACTTTAGAGCAAATTTTTGATATATAAAATTATATAAAATATTATATATAATATTAAAATATATTAAATATATTTAAAAACATATCCATGAACTTTTATTCATCCCTAATCCATGATAACACATCCTTAATCACTTTCTCACTTTCACCTAGTTTTCTCACTATTTGCATCATTACGCCTGTTAGTGACTGCTCAATTTATATGAATGGATTAACTCCCATGAGGGATAAAACCTAATTATATACCATCATGAACATTAAATAATATAATAAATCTTAAACCTTCATCCATTTATCAACTTTGACTTGGTCAACTCTGACTACTACAACAAATTTCTAAGAAATAAGGCCTTTTCTTTTAGGGTCCACTTACTTGACAAACTAATCATACCTAAATATGCTTGAGAGATTTTAATTAATGATTAAATATAAAAAATATAAAATCCAATCCTTTTTGAGTAGCTTATAATAATATCTTTCATATCAAGTTAGTGTTAAGGTTTTATAAAGGGTTAACATTATTTTTGGTGTTAACGATTGTTCATAAAGGATTGCCCCTCATTTTTAAAACTAATGCCTATAGATATTATTTAGGACCCTTACCCATATATAATCTATATATTATTTTCCCATGTAGAGGTTACACATGCCAATGAACATGTGAAAGTTATTCTTAGGTTTAGAACCCTCAATTCTATGCACTTGAGAGACCTTAAAACACATTTTCTTATGTTAAACTTAAAATTTTGACCTATAAATTGGTAAAAATATTTTAAAAAACATGAAATAACTTTGAAAATTATCATTTTCCATACATAAATTTAAATCTAAAACTCATACATCATTTTTCCACCATCTCTCTCTTTGTTTGCTTGGACCTTGACCTATAAACCACATTAGGTCTTGAAACTGACATTCAGGCCTCTTTTCATACATTATACACCTCACTTACATTCTCAAAAAACACATCACATTCTCAAACAATGTCAAAAATCCTTCATATACATTTAAAATATATCATGATGCCTTATTAGGCAAACTAGGGTCTAGAGGTGGTCTAGTTGCATACTAGGTCTATAGGTCTTACACTTATAGGCTTACTCTAAGACTTCATGAGTTATATAATTACTCATATGAATTATAAAATAACTTAATACATCCTCTCCTACCTCTGTGCATTCATATTACTAGGCCCATGCATTCTCACAAGGTCTCTTCCTTTACTAACCAATGTCATGAGTAGGCTTCTCAAACTCTAAAAAATTGATAACTGACCTTGAAACACTTATTTATGATCTTATAAATTTATCATAAGTCTTAAATTCTCCTAAAATAGTGCCATACCTCTAAATTATGATATTAAATAAGAACATTAATCAATGACCTTATGAACACTATTATCAATCTAGAGTGCACCATGTTTAAAGATGTGCAAGCACACCTTCTCTTTAGTTGATACAATTAGATCTTCTCAGAGTGTGGGTGAATATAAATTGAGAATAACCTATGGAGAGGGTTGGTTCCATTAAGATATAATAATAAAAATAATCTATTTTTATGATTTTATGGGATGAAAAGGGACATGGAAACTGAAATGGGAAATTCTATCGAATGGGGGGATGCACCTGAATTATTGGTATTATCTAAAATATTTTTGAAACTAAATAAGACACACATATGAATCTAAAATAAATTATTCAGTAAATATTAAACATAAGTGTTTCAAAATAAGGCTTGAAAGAAGCTTGCAAATCAAATTTTCTTCCTAGCTCTTCAATTGGCCTATAAAGGATGAGATTTTCATAGTAGGTGTAGAAAGGACCTACAAGAAGGGTATATAAATTCCAATTTTAGGATGGTACATATTCATAAATACACACTATTATGAGCCAAAACCATATGCAAAAATATCTTCTTTTACTTGATAATATGGTGTCAATTACAATTTCTTTTCTACCTTCAGGAATTCCTAAAAAATGGCTTCAAAAAGCCAATATATATGTCTAAAAACAAAGTTCCAAAAAATGTGGCATGTAAAGGTGATGAGTATTAGTATTTTTTAGTTAACTCAAGACCTAATCCCTTTACAATATTCAAATAATTCATCAAAAATCTCTAAACTCCATGAAATTTGTATGATCCTCAATCTTGACATAAGAATAAGGTGGCGGGGCCCATTTCACAAGTCAAATCCTCCTCATTCATGGAATGATATGCCAAACATGATGCCTTAACATAATATTTAAGTGATTTGGAAGTTTTTAAAGCCAACAATTAACATGTTAACCAAGGATAGGTGCATGACTTGTCAATTATTCAACTGAAGTGTAAGACTAGTCAACTCCAATTTAGCCTTCACTTCCATGAAAAGATACTTTGAAGGATGAATTATTAATTATATCTCCATGTAACAACATATATGCAACATAGAAACTCAAAGTTAGTTTCTTAGATAACCATCCAATGCCAAACTCCAACTTGACTATTTGACCAAATAGGCTTATTAAGCCAAAAAGGCCTAAAAGCCAATCTATGCACTCGAATTCCATGAAACCTAAAAAAAGACACCATGAAACTTGAGAAAAAAATTAAATAGACCTATAAAAATGTTTATCATCACAAGATATATGATTTTGATGAGAAAACTCTTGCATTTTAGTTAATAGGGTTGACTAGGACTTTTTTGCTCCATTTTCCTATAGATTGGCCATTTTTATTGAGTTTTTAGGGACACTTATAAGATTATTTATGACCAAATGAAGATTTGAGGATGAATAAAAAGTCTTAGGATTCAATCTCCACTGATTAGATTTCATTAAACTATCTTGTACTTCATTTTACATGTTTTTCTCCACAAAAAACATGATTTCTACCCTCATCTATATAGATACATGTGATAAATTGGCATTTATATAATCCTCTCTGATTTTACTTTACATTTGAAAATGTTTAAAGTTTATCCATGATTATTTGATGGAAATAAAATCAACTTTTTGCAAAACTAGTTTTTAGAGGGTTTTAAAGCTAAATCTTCAAAAAAATGATTCATGAAATACAAACCTCCAAATACAAAAATATTTCCATTTATGTATATCAAAATAACCCCCTTAAAATCCATGAAAATATTGGATTCCCATGCAAAATATATGAAAAGTTAATATATGGAAGAAAATTGCCTATGGGGTTTAGCTTGTATTCTGGGTTGCCTACACTCTTAAAAATTGTTCATAAAGCAAAACCCCTAAAATAATATAAATTATTCATGAATAATAAATAAGAGGGGTCCTAAAAACATAATATGATTGTTATTCCAAAATCCTTACATGGTGAAAGATATGAGCATCTAAAAAGGAGGCTTGGAAGGGTGTCTAGAATTGCAAAAAATGAAAATCTTCACCAAGATGAAAGTGAATATTCCCTTTCTTCAAAAATCCTGAAAAAATAATTACTTTACCTATACCATTCTATCAAAACACTCTGAAATCACATTTTTTCTCGAAAAGTCAAAAAACCCCTTTTTGGCCTATATGCCTATTTACTTGCATAAGCCTATATGATCATGTTTTGCATAAAATTTGGAGTTTTTACACTCTTTAAATGTCTTATTATGATGTAAAAAAATCATCCCATTATTATCAAACTTTTATCTAGACATAGAAACCTTTGTGGCACTCCAGAACACTGTCTACTCTAATGGTGATCTCAAATAGATAGGCTAAGGATTGTGATAAAAAAAGAGAGGAATTACACTCATATAATTTCTGAAAAAATTTTCTATAATATTATCCAACTCATTATTACCATATTTTAAAAATTTCAAGTCTTAACTCTACATGTATCTCCCAGAATCCTCAATTTACTCTCAAAATTAACCCCTATGCATGGATTGTCTACATGTTTGACTAAGTTTTGGATGTTTGAAAGAATTTTCATGGTATTTGTAGGTTTTAAAGGTAAAATATCATATTTATTTAGTATAATATTCCTTTAAATATATTTAAAAGAGCCTCTAACCCTATTTCAAGCATAATTTGATCACTATAAAAGGCATTCTTGGTTTCAAAACTAGCATATTCCATATACCTATTGTGTACTATCACATTATAAGATTGGAAAAGATTAACTAGATTGATCAGGGCCTAATAATATGAACTATTTCATTGAATTTCATAGGACATTTCATTAGTAACCTCTTGGATTAGGCTTACTTCAAATGACTCCATTTGTATACCTTGTTGTGCATAGTCCATACAAGCACTGTGGGTACATGCGGTAAAGTGAGTCAATGCTTAAAGATATTTGGAATGTCATTATCCATGTTCTAATTTATTATTACCAAGTATATTAAATATCATCATTGGTCTCATTTAAAAGCCATTGTATATCAACCTCCTCTAGTTTGTGGATAAGCCTGTAGTACTATAGGTTATAAGGTTTCAACTTATACAGGTATATGACTATTTTTCTCCCTTGAAAAAATCACTTAAAAATTTTATTATGGCCTCAAAAACCCTATTACTTCTTTATATACCTTTTAAACATGGAAACTAAAACATCATGAAATCCATCACAATTATCAATTTGAATTCAAGACCATGCTTCATATCTGTAGATGCAAGCCTTAAGTGGGTATATTGTAGCATATACTTGAAACTTCCTCATGATCCCCATTCATCATGGTTCTAATTAGACATATCCTTAATCATGTCATTATTAAGGACTCTATCTTACTCCTTAGGAACAAACCACATTATAAAATCCATGTTTGACTATACTTGACTGTATGGTATAGGCCTGATGGTTGTAAGTGTATGTTTCCACCTATAAAGCCTTATACATGCTTTGAACATAGCCCTCTCTTTAGTATAATACACTCTATAGACCTATCAACCCCTTAAAATATTTTCTTTAGGTCCCATGAAGGATTCCAAATTATCAATCAAACTTATGGCTATGGTTTCCTTTAGAAGCTTGTAGGTATACATTTGGGTGGTTGTAGGCTCTCATTTGACTACATACTTGATTGTAAACCCTTGATTGACTTTTGAGTTGATCCATAGATCACATTATTTTGATATTATTATGAAATAGTCTCATGAGTATAAAACCCTCTTAATAACTGAATTCAATCCTTTCCCTCACCTCAAACATAGAATATGGCTAGGTATGGTGGTTTTAGGTGAGTATTTGAGGTTATCAAGGTTGTAAGTGGTTATTTTGGATAATTGATGAATACCTAGACATAACATCATCCTTAACTTCCCTTAGATATTAATGGAATCTTGTAAATATTGAGAAACATATATTACTTGTTTACTCTCTTTATGAATAACTTGATGTCATGTCTAATCCTCATAAGGTTGGTATATGGCTATGTTCATTCCATTTGTATGGATCATGATTGTCATAATCCCTAGAGAGGTCATTAGATATGACTATGGATCACTTCCCCTCTCTTGTATACTACTTGATGATATCATTTGTATATTATAGGTCATTATACCCATGAATAAAATTACTATCATTCAATCTTTGGATTATGTCCCTCATAACTATGTCCTCTATAGGTGTAGGTCTCCATGCTAAATGTAAATGATGCTTGTAGGTGCCTATAATCTTTCTCATGGTTGAAAAATTAGGTTTAGTGCTCTATAAAATATTGGCTAAAGCTATATAGTCCATGCACTTAGTGATGTTTGTAGGGTCCCAAAAATCATTAGATGGTTATAGGCCTATATGGCATGGTTGCAGCTTAGTATGGCTAAATGATCTTGACCTTATTGAAACCCTCAATAAACCATTAAATTCCTTCTCCACTTTGAAGCATCATGAAACTAACAATATCAAATGATACTTATGCTTTTCCAATCAAAACTATCTTCCTTTAACCTCAAAGACTATTCTCATACTATTTAGGTCTCCTTAACTTTCATGGATTAGCCTTGGTTGTAGTATTTACATAGGGATAACTATAGCTTGTATTTGTGCCTCATTAGCCCTTAAATACTTCACACATTTTTTACCCTAGATTTCTCTTGAATGATGATCACCTTTTTTACTCAAAACCTCCTTGAAGTTTATGAAACCCTTAAAACTCTAAATACTTTCTTGAATATGTCACCTCCTTGGTGGTTGTAGATGATGATCTTGTTAGTTTACAGATTGAGTTTGATGCTTGATTGGTCTTCAAACTCATTTTTCATGATTTTATGGCCTTATTTACCCTTAGTATAAGTTGTTTTATCTTCAAGGCCTTGAAATCAAAAAATTTCCATTCTTGAGCCAAGATGGCCTTGAGAATCATAATTTAACTACACACCTCTATTATAGGTCATCATTTATGATTATAATATATCCTTGAGTGACTTTCACCCTCTTCTCATTATTTATGGTTTCTCTAACCATTGTTCTCCCATGATGATTTATGAGATGAAGTTGAAATTAGTGGTGGGATGAATGGAGAAGTTAATGAAAACATAAGAATGGAGATGGAAAAAAGTGAAAACATAGTGATAAAGGATAGAGTGAGACAGTGAGGTGGGGTGGGCGCGGTGGAGGTGATGAAGGAACATGGAGGAGAATGAGAATATCAAGTTAAGGAGTATCATATAATAAAAAAAATATGGACATCATACCATCACCATTTCAGATCCATTGGAGGAGGTTTTAGAGATTGAAAATGAACCCTAGTTTTCTCCAAAAACCTCAATATATGCAAAAATTCCTTAATTTGTGCTAAAAAGCTCCATTGAAATGCCATTTAAGCATATATATGGGCATTATTGGCCATGAAACAATAATATACTATAAATATTATTCCTGGAAACCATGAAAATTTGATATAAACCTAATTAACACAAAACTCTTGAAAATTTGAGGTTGCCTTTCTCCTCTAAGATTGTACAATTCACCTTTTGCTAGCATGTTACATTGAAGATTGAATAGCTGAGTTTTTGACCTTTGTTTAACTTTGAATTAGATTAATAACACCTAAAGGATACCATGTAAATGTAGAACAAGGCTTCAAGATTCTAGAACAAGTTGATTTTCCTTAAAACTCTGCCTAGGTGAGGAGAAAATGGAGAAAACCAGTTGCCTTTCTAGTTACAAGGCAATATAATTTGACATATTTTATATAATTGAGGTGCCACTTATACCATTAGGAATCCCTCTGATTCTAGTTTCTTAACCCCAAATTTTAGATATGTATCCCTCTTCAGCATAATATACCATCAAAAAACCTACCAGTAGGTCTCTTTGTGCCAACAAGAAAATTACCAAACGAGGACTAGTTTTGGGCCTATATGGCCATGAATTACCATGAAAATGTTCACGAAGCCTAAATATTCCCTGTAGATGATCTCCCATGACCTGGACTATATAGAATCTATACAAAATCTATACTTAACTTGAAAAATTAAAGTAAAAAAAGCTCTTTTTACCTTTAAAAGACCACCAAAGCCTTCCACCACTTGGTATATAACATTTGAGAAGTAATATGTGATAATCATGAAAAAATAGACTTTTTTATAACCTTTTTCATGTTTTAAACTTAGAAATTGGCATGTGTGGGGTGGAAAAGGACCCTTTTTGGCTTATAAGACGTATCAAATAACCTTTTCATGACTTGAAATTTTAGACAGGCTAAATTCTTGATTTTGATATGATTAAAGATAAATTGGATAATTTAATGACCTTTTAAAAGTAATTAATTCCCCTTTGTGACCAAAATTTGCATTTTTAGCCATAACACATAGGTTTGACCATCTACAAAGGGCTAATGATTGGTTTTAGGAAAGTTGCGAGTGATAAGGGTAGTAATTTGACCTTGACAGGTTAAAGTACTAACAATTTTGGTGACTTTCAAGGGTTGACTAGCTTGCTAGTCAAAGAACTCAAAAACTCTGGATAAAACTAACTTGGATAAACATCTATTTGGGAAATCAATTGTAGATAAAGACATAAATAAATAAAATAACACAAAAAAGAATAAGCATTTACATGTGTGCACTTAGAAGAATATACAACAACAAATTACAAGGGAAAACAATATTAAAATCTTGTATGAATGTGCACTTAAAGGAAATAATATAAGTAACTCTATTATGTACAAACTAACCTCTAACTTACTGGTCCTCCTAGATCAAAAGGAAATTTTTATAATTGTATAACATCATGAGATCAAGTATTGAATAAGCCATGAAACTTCTTGACCCTTGGTCTTGATACCTCCTCCTTTATTGTATTTTCCAATTTCATTAGCATGATGATCAATGAGAACTAGGTAGCTCCAAATAAATTATCTATATGTATCCAAATAATCCTAATTTATTCAAATGGTTCCTTAATTACAACTTCCAATAGTGGTCCCATAAGATAAAGCTTATTTATTTCCATGGTGTCCTTAGTAAGAATGTGATTCTTATTAGCTACAAGTTCTTCAAGATCATCAAAAAGCTCTACATATTCTACCCAATCTTGGTCATTTTATTCCATGGGAAACTCTTTGTCCACCTTCTCAATCACTTGATCTTTTTGAACAAGAGATATCTCAATCTCATCCATATCCTCAATTTGTACCAATTTCTTATAATAAATAACCTTATCATTTTGCTTGGGGATTCTCAACATAGCACTATCTTCCTGAAGCTCCAAAACATTAATGAAAACCTCAAATGGATATTTAACTTGTTGCACTGTCTCATTATCCAATTCTACCATATTAAGCTCAACAATTTCACTCATGAAATCATGGTACAACTAATGCCAATGTTATTCTTCCTATTGGATCTCACCTCTAGTTTACACTGGTTCCTACAATGCATCATCTTTGGCATCATGGAAAACTAAGTCATGCTTGTCTTTTCTAAGTGGTTTCCCAATAATGATTTCTTCTTCTTGATCACTAAAGTCACCTTCCTTTTCTATCTCTTTGGTTTCATATTCTTCACTTAACTTATAAAGGAGAGGATCTAGCTCCAAAATTGGTATGATATATCACTAAAAGTATTCAATATAATGTGAAAGGTCTATAGAAGTAACCATAGATACCTGATTTTGCTCATGAGGCTACTCTTCTTGGATCATGTTCACCTCATCTTTCTACACTTTTTTTAATGGCTTTCCATGAAGGAAAACACTTTGTATTCTGAGGAGAAATGAGTGGAGGATGACTGATCTCTTGCTTGAGTTCAACATCACTAATGATTCTTGATTGTTCCTCTTTCTTGCTTGACTCTTGAATCTACTTCCAAGTCATGAACTTGGGTTTATGAACCTTTGATTCTATACTTTTACAGCCATGGGTGTGAAATAAATAATTTAATTTGGTGTTGGCTTTACAGCTGCCATTGAATATTGGAGATGCTAATTTGCAAGCTCAATTTGCTTGGCTAAATTAGCCTCAAAAGCATGGATTAAATCACTAAAGATTTATTCCTGCAAACTTGAATATGTAGGCTCATGTATGATCTCTACAATCTGAAAATGAGATTTCTCATAACAAACTTTTTCAACATTATGAGACCTCTCTTAGATAGACTTCTAGGTAGGAAAACTATGCAAGTTTTGGTTTAATTCATGAGGGATATGATAAACATTAATTTGTTAATCATAAAGGGAAAAAGGTAGTTCTATGGGAACATACTATTGACTATGATAACCCTTAGGTTTCTTATAAACCACCAACCTCTCTTCAATGTTTACTATTAGACCTCTAATATCTAAAATATCAAAACTATATTTTGAGTGACACTGCCTTATAAAAGTTACACATACCTCTTTATCCCACTACAAATTTTATCTCATAATCTAAATTTCATACTTATAAATTTCCTCTCTATATCTTTTTCTAATGTCTGTACCTATCATCTCTTTCTCATATCCCAATAAATTTTTCTTGAAGCTTGAGATGGATTGGGTAGATGCAATATGGCCATGATTAGGTTGGATAGAAGGGTAGGATGGCTCATGATAGGGCTAGTAAGGATAAATATTATGATGGATTAGTTATTCATATGGAGGATTAGGGTAGTATTCTTATATATATGATTGGTATAGGTCTTAATACTACTAGTGAGGATCATAGTGTGGTTTCTTTTACTCATCATAGTGACGATTATATGGATCCATACTAAAATAAGTCATTAGAGACCATTAGTAAACCAAGTGTTGAAAGTAGTTAATATTTGAAATGATACATGATATTTTGAATTCCTTCAAAGGCTAGTATGTAGAATAATGTCCCACTAGGCATGCCATAAACTATTATCACTCTAGAGTGCACTTTTTTTGAACATGTGCAAGCACACCATCTCTCCAGTTGATACAGTTAGATCTTCTCAAATTTTGGGTGAATCTAAATTGAGAATAACCTCTAGAGAGGGTTGGTTCCCTTAAGATATAATACTAAAACTAATCTATTTTTACGATTTTATGAGATGAAAAGGGAGAAGGAAACTAAAATAGGAAATTTTATCTAATAGGGTGATGCACCTGAATGATTAGTGTTCTTTGAAATATTTTTGAAATATAATAACACACACATATGAATCTAAAATAAATTTTTCAATAAATCCTAAACATAAGTGTTTCAAAATAAGGCCTAAAAGAAGTTTGCAAAGCAAATTCTATTCCTAGCTCTTCAGTTGACCTGTAGAGGATGAGATTTTCATAGTAGGTATGTAAAGGACATACAAGAAGGGTATATATATGCCACTTTTATTATATTACACAATCAAAAATACACACTATTATGATCCAAAACCATATGCAAAAAGATCTTCTTTTATTTGATAAAATGGTGTCAATTACAATTTCTTTTTTGCCTTTAAGAATTCCTAAAAAATGGCTTCAAAAAGCCAATATATATGTCTAAAAAAAGTTACAACCAATGTGTCATTGAAATTTGATAAGTATTAGTCTTGGTTAGTTAACTCAAAGACCTAATCCATTTAACATTTTTAAACAATTCATCAAAAATATCTACACTCGATGAAATTTGCATGATCCTCAATCTTGGTATAGGAATAAGGTAGTGGGGCCCATTTGACAAGTCAAATACTCCTCATGCATGGAATGTTATGATAAAAATTATGCCTTAACACAATCTTGAAGTGATTTGGAAGTGTTGAAAGCCATCAATTAACATGTTAACCAATGATAGGTACATGACTTGTCAATTAGTGAACTAAAGGGCAAGAACAATCAACTCTAATTTAGCCTTCACTTGCATGAAAAGAGACTTTGAAGGCTGAATTATGAATGATATCTCCATGGAACATTAGATATTCACAATTGAAACTTAATTTTAGTTTCTTAGACAACCATCCAATGCTAATCTCCAACTTGACTATTTGACCAAATAGGCTTATTAGGCCAAAAATGCCTAAAAGCAAATCTATGCACTTGAACTCCATGAAACCTGAAAAAATAATGAAACAAACTTGGAATAACTTTTATCATCACAAGATACAGTATTTTGATGAGAAAACTATTGCCATTTAGTTAACAAGGTTGACTAGGCCTATTTTGCTCCATTTTCCTACAGACTAGCCATTTTGATTGAGATGGCATAGACAACTCCAAGATGATTTCTAACTAACTGAAGATTTTAGGATGAATAAAAAGTCTTAAGCTTCGAGCTCCACTGATTATATTTCATTGAACTATCTTGTACTTCATTTTACATGTTTTTTTCATAAAAAACATGATTTCTTCCCTCATCTTTATAGATCCATTTGAAAAATTGACATTTATAGAATCCTCTCTAAGTGTACTTTAGGTTTGAAATTTTTTTAGGTTTATCAATGATTATTTGATGGCAATAAAATCAATTTTTTTCAAAATTAAATTTTTGAGGGTTTAGGAGGGTTTTAAAGTTTAATCTTCAAAATGATGATTAATGAAGTACAGACCTCCAAATACCAAAATATTTATATTTATATATATTAAACCAAACCACTTAACATCCATGAAAATATTGGATTCCCATGAAAAATATATGAAAAGTTACCACATGGAGGAAAATTGCATATGGGGTTTAACTTGCATTCCGAGCTACCTACACTCTTAATGATTGTTCATAAAGAACATACCCTCAATTAATCTAAATTATTCATTAATTATAATTACATATGGTTCCTCAAAACATACTAAGATCATTTGGCCAAATTCCTTATGTGATGAAAGATACAAGCATCTAAAAAGGATACTTGGAAGGGTGTCTAGAACTACAAAAAGTGAAAATATTCACCAAGATGAAATTTACTCTTCCATTTCTTAAAAAATCCTTAAAAATAATTATTTTACCTGTAACATTCTATAAAAACACTCTAAAATCACATTTTGCTTGAAAATTAAAAAAAAACCCTTTTTGGCCTATATGCCTCTTTGCTTGCATAAGCCTGTATGAGCATGGTTTGCATAAAATTTGTAGTTTTTAGAATTTTTAAATGTCTTATTATGATTTGAAAACATCATACCATAATTTTTAAACTTCTACCTAGACTTGGAAACCTCTGCGCCACTCTAGAACACTGCTTGCTCCAATGGTGATCTCAAATGGATAGGCTAAGGATTATGAAAAAATAGAGAGAAATTAAACTCATAAAATTTTAATTAAATTTTTTCATATTCTTATAAAAATAATTATGACCATTTTTACAAAATTTCAAATCTTAACTCCACCTGTAGCTCTTAGAATATTTAATTTTCTCTCAAAATTGACCCCTATACATGGACTATCTACATGTTTGACTGAGTTTTGGATGTTTGAAATAATTTTAATGGTATTTTAGGTTTTAAGGTTCAAAATTAATCTTAAATTATTACAATATTCCCTTCAAGATCTTGAAAATAACATCTACCCCTATTTCAAGCATAATTTTATCACTATAAAAGGCATTCTATGTTTCAAAAATGGCATATTCCATATACCTATTATGCACTATCACATTATAAATTTGGAAATACTTAAATAAATTTATCAGGGCCTGATAATATGAAATTTTACATTTAATTTCATAAGACATTTCATTAGCAACCTCTTGGATTAGGCTTGCTTGAAATGACTCTATTTGCATACCCTATTGTGCATAGTCTGTATAAATGGTTATGGGTGCATGAGGTAAGGTGAATGAATGATTACAAATATTTTCAATATCCTTATCCATTTTATAATTTATTCTTACCAAGTATATTAAATATCATCATTAGGATAACTAAAAATCCATTGTATATCAACCTCCTCTAGTTTGTGGATAAGCTTGTAGTACTTAAAGCTATATGGTTTCAACTTATTTAGGTATATGACTATTTTTCTCTCTTGAAAACTTCAATTTAACCTTTTATTATGGCCTCAAAAACCCTATTTATTCTTCATATACCTTTTGAACATGGAAAATAAAACATTATGAAATCCATCAAAATTGTCAATTTGAATTAAAGACTATGCTTCATATCTATAGATGCAAGCCTTAAGTGTGTATACTATAGCATATAATTGAAAATTCCTCATTATACCCATTAATCATGGTTCTCATTATACATATCCTTAAGCATGTAATTATTAAGGACTCTATCTTACTTCTTAGGAATAAACCACTTTATAGAATCCATGTTTGATTGTACTTGACTGTATGGTATAGGCTTGATGGTTATAAGTGTAAATTTCCACCTATAAAGCCTTATACATGCTTTTCACATATCCCTCTCTCCAATATAACACACTATATAGATTTATCAACCCCATCAAATAATTTTTTTAGCTACCATAAAGGATACCAAATTCTCAATCAAACCTGTGGCTATGGTTTCAACTAGAAGCCTCTAAGTATACATTTGGGTGGCTATAGGCTCTCATTTGACTTCATACTTGATTATAAAACCTAAATTAACTCTTGATTTGATCCCTAAATTAAATTTATTTTTATTTTATTAATCATAAAACCCTCTTAAGAACTCACTTCAAGCCTTTTCCTCACCTCAAACATAGAATATAACTAGGTATGGTGGTTGTGCGTGAGTATATGAAGGTCTTACGGTTGTAAGTGGTTAGTTTGGATAATTGATGACTGCTTCCTTGAATTCCTTTAGATATTAATGTAATATTTTTAACATTTATAAACATATATTTCTTATTTACTCTCTTCATGAATGACTTGATATCATGTTTAATCCTCATAAGGCTAGTATATGGCTATGTTCATTCCATTTGTATAGATCATGATTGTCATAAGCCCTAGAGAGGTCATTGGATATGACTATGGATCACTTACCCTCTCTCTTATAATACTTAATGAGATCATTTGTATAGTATAGATCATTATACCCATGAATAAAATGACTGTCACTCAATCTTTGGATTATGTCTCTCATGGTTGTGTCTTCTATAGACGTAAGTCTCCCTGTTGAATGTAAATGATGCTTGTAGGTTCTTATACTCTTTCTCATGGTTTATAATTATGCTCAATTATCCTAAAACTCTTGGCTAGGGCTATATAATCCATGCACTTAGTGATGTTTTTAGGGTCCCAAAATCATTAGATGACTATAGGTCTATATTACATGGCTATAACTTTATATGGTTGAATTCTTGACCTTATTGAAACCTTAAATAAACCTTAAAATACCTAATCCCCTTTGAAACATCATGAAACTAAAAATTTCAAATTCCAATTATGTTTTACCAATCAAAACTGGCTTCTTTTAACCTCAAAGACCATTCTCATACTATTGAGGTCTCCTTAACTTCCATGGATTAGCCTTAGTTGTACCTTTACTTAGGGCAAGCTGTAACTTGCATTTGTACCTCATTAGCCCTAAAATACTTCACATGTTATATAACCTAGATTTATCTTGAATTATGATCACCTTCTATACTCAAAACCTCCTTGAATTTTATCAAACCCTTGAAACTCTAAATACTTTATTGAATATGGCACCTCCTTGGTGGTTGTAGATGATGATCTTGTCAATGTATGTACCGAGTTTGATGCTTGATTGGTCTTAAAACTCATTTTTCATGATTTTATGGCCTTATTTACCCTAAATATAATTTTATTTATCTTCAAGACCTTGAAATCAAAAAATTTCCATTCTTGAGCCAAGATGGCCTTGATAATCATAATTTGACTGAACATCTTTGTTGTAGGTCATCATTTATGATTGTACTATGTCCTTGAGTGACCTAAACCCTCTTCTCATGCTTTATGGTTTCTATATCCCTTGTTATCCCATGATTATATATGATATTAAGGTGAAATTAGGGGTGGGATGAATGGATAAGTGAATGAAAACATGAGAATGGAGATGGAAAAAAGTTAAAACATAGTGAAAAAAGGCAGAGTAGGATAGTGAGTTGGGGTGGGTGAGGTGGAGGTGATGAAATAACATGAAGGAGAATGAGAATATCAAGGTAAGGAGTATCATATAATCATAAATATATGGAAATCATACCATCATAATTCGGAAGACATTAGAGGAGGTTTTAGAGACTGAAAATGAACCCTAGTTTTCTAAAAAAACCTCAAAATATGCAAAAAACCTTAATTTGTGATAACAAGATCCATTGAGACACCTTTAATTATATATATGGGAATTATTGGCTATGAAACAAGAAAAAAAATCTTATGATTATACCTAAAAACCATGAAAAATTGATGTAAACCTAAAAAACACAAAACTCTTGAAATTTTGAGGTTGCCTTTCTCCTCTAAGACCGTACAATTAACCTTTTGTAAGCATTTTACACTGTAGATTGAATGGATAAGTTTGTGGAATTTGTTTTACCTTGAATTGGATGAATGAAAAATGAAGGATACCATGGAAAGGTATAAAAATTCCTCAATATTTTGTAACAAGTTGATTTTCCTTGAAACTCTACCCAGGTGAGGAGAAAATGGAGAAAATTGGTTGCCTTTCTGGTTACAAGGAAATAGAATTTGACCTATATTTAACTAAATGGTTTAAGAGACTAGATAATCTAATTTAGGAGCCTCTTAGACTATTATGAATTACTATGAGTCTAGTTTCTTCACCCAAAATTTTAGATCTTTACCCCTCCTAAACAGACTAGACCATCAAAAAACCTACATGCAAGTCTCTTTGTGCCAACAAGATAAGTACCAAAAGAGGACTGGTTTTGGGCCTACATGGCCATGAAAATGTTCATGAATATTTATTATTACTTTTTTATGATCTCCCCTAACCTATACTATACGTAATCCATATAGAATCCATACTTGAAAATGTGAAGGAGAAAAGTTCTTTTTTGCCTTTAAAAGACCACCAAAGCCTTCCACAACTTGGTAAATAAAATTTGAGAATTAATACGTGAAAATAATACAAAATTAGACTTTTTTAAAACCGTTTTCATGTTTTAAACTTATAAATTGGCATGTATGAGGTGGAAAAGGACACTTTTTGGCTTATAAGACATATCAAATGACCTTTTCATTACTTGAAATTTTAGACATAGGATAAATTCATGTTTTAAATATGATTAAAGATAAATTGGATAATTTAATGACCTTTTAAAATAAATTAATGCCCCTTTTTACCAAAATTTGCATTTTTAGGCCATAATACATAGGTTTGACTAGCTACAAAGGGCTAATGACTGATTTTAGGAAAGTTTCAAGTGATAGGGTAGTAATTTTGACCTTGATAGGTCAAAGTACTAAGAAAAGTATTTCTTAAGAAATTTTGACATCAATGACAAATGTTGGGAGAAGAAATAATATAGTAAAGCTATGTAGGATATTCTTCTAATATTCATACATTATATATTCAATTGTGAACTATATGTATATTTTTTCCCATCCTTCATTACTTGTAATAGGATTAGAATATGAAAAAACTTATATTTTGGCACCAAAATATGAGAAGAATGTGAATATGAATATATATATGTATGCTTGTATGAAGAAGAGAGTTTATTGTTTGTTGATACCAATATAGACTAATTGGTTATGGTTACTTGTTGTATTTCTTATTTTTTCCTTGAATTTTCTTTCATGGTTAATATTTGTCTTATTTCCATCTAATTGATTCTAAATTCTCTATAAACATTAATAAAGTATTGGTTATTCCTAATTCCTATCTAACACACATTAATTCTATTTTCCCTCTTGAATATGAATTCTCTGCACTATCCTTTGCACTTGATTAAAATTTAGATATCCTTGTCCTTAGCATTTTATGATGATTCAAGAACCTCTACTAACAATGGTGTGGTGAGTGTGGATTCGCTCCTTTTGAAGTAAACTATGCTAAGATGGTTACTGTGGTAGAGATACATTAAGATGTGGTTAGACCAAAAAGTATGGAATTTTACAGAAGAAGAATCTAAATGGAATGGTCTTACCACAAGTGAAATCATTTGATAACACATATATGGAGAGATATACGAATTTTTTTGGTGAAAATTACCTTAATTTCTAGGTAATTGGTTGAAAATTTTGGAATATTATTATTCTTAATCTTAGAATGAAAGAAATAATTACCTAGACCAAAGAGAAGATAAACTAGTTGTAGAAATTAGAAATCAATTAGATGAGAGTAATAGACTATTGGGTTGCTACGACCATAGATGGATACATCACCGAGTTTTCAATACATGGATATATAGTGTTTAAAGCTACATAGGACTTATTTGTCTGAGGAATTAGAGGGAAATTTTTATATTAATCACCTCTCCTTATGAAGATATTAGTTGTGGATAAGTCCATCGTGCCTACTTTAGCCAATATGAAGCAGTCACTTTGGGCATATGGGGTTATGTATGACATGATGGTGAATGATGGTTAGATGAGTAAGTAAGGATTGAATATGAATATAGAATGGAAACATGAGGGAAGAAGAGTTAGTAGAAAAGTCTATATTTAGAATGTGAACTATGACAATAGAATAAGTGGAATAAATAGAAGAATACCTAGGTAGTTATGAGTAGAGGTAATAGTAGTAGTATATTAGATGATGAATAAGTAAGAGGACATGATGAGAGAGATTACAAATAAGGATGAAGAATGAAGAAATAATATTACAAATGTTGACAAATAGAGATAATTAATGAAGAACAAGATGAAGATGAGATGTTTGAAGAATAATGTGAGAATAGTTTAGAAGTAGAATAGATATATTATAAAATGTAGTACATAAATATAAGAAAGGGTGTTATCATAAGAAGAATAATTATGTAGATAAATTGATTGAGGCATCAATTTAGGTGACAATTCAGGTGACAGTTCCACCCCAATTAATGACAGAACTTTCGGGAGCCATAACTTTTGCACCGTAGCTCCAATTGACTCGTCATTTGAACCGTTGGAAAGATAAGAATGAGGATAAAATCTTGAAATGGCATGAGATATGCTCAATGAATGTTAACCCCTTAAAATCCAATGAAAGTGCCTCAAATTTCAATTTTAGTAGTGCAGTCTAAAAATAATAAGTTTCTAAAAATAGTAATTCCTCAAATTTTATATTGTTTTAAATATTGGAAGTCAAACCACTTCATCTCCCTCAATATTGGTGACCTTCCACATCCTCCCCATGCTTTAAAATTGTGTATAAAATAAGAGGTAACCCAAAATGTGAAGTTAGACATCTCTTCCCAGAGATAAGCATATATTTGTATTGTGATCTTGAGTAATACTACATCTCTTCTCAGAGAATTCATTGTTACTGTGTTATTTCTATGTAATTGTTATATTTATCAACCAAAACTTCTAAGTTTTGGATCAAAAATAGAACATAGTCATAGGTTAATCACATGTTCAAGCATAGTAGAAGAATAAGTAATAGGAAAGAACCATTCACTAGAAGAGCACACATCCTCGTAGCCCAATCTTTTATATTCTAGTAGAAGTTTTGAGTTAGGTGGATATGAATATTATTTTTGGGAAGGTCCATAATTATAATAAATGCAATTTTGGTGTACCAAAAATCAAACAAGATACATTAGAAAGGCTTTGAATTCTATAGAGCTTATTTAAACCAAGAAAAACACAAAAAAATATTACACATGTTAACTCACCTAGTGTACAGAGTAGTATGTAGGTAAGAACATCTAAAATGCAGCCTCCTCTTATAACACCTATTCAATAGATTCCATCAACACTAGTTTACACAATGGGTCATCTAGGATGATTTATAAACTTAGTAATCTATGATGGGTCTAAAACCCTAAATAATACCTACTAATCTATAAGATGAGATGAGAAGCTAAGGGAATCATTGACAATGTTGTTAAAAAGTATGATTTAATAGGGACACTATCTAGAAGAGTGCCTAAGTTCATATACCAAAGAGATGTACAATGAAAAAATATATAAGATGTTAAGAACTAGATTATCACACTATTCAAGATAAATAAATGTACAATCCAAACCATTTAAGACCTAAAGGAAATAAGGAAAAAATTTAGAGAATCGTTCTATAAAAATGACCATCAATTCTATAATGTGATGAATAAGGTATAATTTTCCTTAATAGATAAAGACAAAGCTATATGATTCATCAAAGGACTACATTCCAAAATCATTACCACTATACAGACTTAATATGCTATAAAATTAGATGCTAGAATTGTTGCCCTACATATAGACCAAATTGACGACTATGGTGAAGCTCATGTTCCCAATTCCAAGATTATAAATACGCTACAAGATTTAATGAAGAAAACTGAGCAATACCATGAGCTAGATAAACCTAAATTGAATCTATAGTGTATGGAGTATAGAAAGGAAGGACATCATATAAATTATTGTCCTAAAATCAAGATATAATTATGTGAAATATATCAAGTAGTGGGGAATGTAACAATGTAGTGCCATCTTTTGTAATAATATGTCAAGAATCCATAGAATTTGTAATGTAATTTTTTTAAGTAAAAAAATCATGATGAAAATAATTGCAAGGATTTATAGGATCTTAAGGAAGGCATCACCAAAAACATATTCACTTTTATTATACAAAAAATGTCCTTAGTAAAGAAGATGATTCTAGGCCTAGAGGTTGATAAAGGTTGTGCAACCTAAATAGGTCCACAATGGATTCCTAGTTCACCATAATACTAGCCTCAAGGTCTAGTAGAATGGACCCATCCTTCATCAAGCTGGACACCACCATCTCCATAGTACTAGTATGTAGTACCATTGAGCTCAAACATGATGTAGCAATAACAAATGAGTTAGACCCCACCAGTTGTACAACAACAATATAGAATTGGAGATGATAACTAGTAGTACTAACATTAGAACACTATACAATAATGATGAGGATATAATGGAGGATATAAATCTAATAGAGGAGGATCTAAGGGTGGATATTGAGGAGGTTACCAAGGTGGTAGAGGAAATAATTATTAATGGCATCCTTTATAATGCTACATGTGTAGAGAATACAATAATGTACAACAAAATTTCCCTATGAATCCTCAAATATAGTCTTACTATGCATAATACAAAATATTTGACCAACATAACACAAATATTATCCTATCATAGAGAAGCAAAGAAAGGATAAGGCCATCCATATGGTGAGTGCACAACCTAAGGAGAATACATTCTTGAATGTTGTCATATAATAAAAACATGTAAAAAAGGGTTTGCATCCACTTGAAATGCATTAGGATTAGGGAATATGAAAATTAAAATAGGATAAATACCTAGATCTAGCTATAGAAAAAGGGGCTTATGTATGAATATGCTGAAAAACATCCAACATCAAGATACCACTAAAGGAGATGCTGCAAAAATAGATGTGAAAATGTATGGCCAGATCATGCACATTATGCATCAGGATGGAGTTATCATTGTCATGACATATGTTCTAAAAAATTTAAGCACATTTCATAATCAAGACATCTCATAGAACATCAAAAACATGTTACATAATATACTATAGTGTGCACATCATGGATAATAGAAGATAGAAAATCTGGTCTAGTATGTCAAAATAAAAAAGCTTTGGGATGTAGAGACATGAATCGATATTAAGGTTGTAGGTTATGATATTCCAAATGTTGTCTTTAATTTTGGTAGCATAGTCAATGTGATTCCTAGGTTTACATGAAAAGATATTGCATGATCGATTGTAAGTTACAACCCAATAACTTTGAGCTTAGCTAATTATGGACAGGTTGAGCCTATTGGTAGACTAGAAGATTAAGTTAAAATTTATCGAATTGACTCTATGAAGTGACTTTGAAGTCATCAACATGAAGACATTAACAACACATTACCCTATGTTGATCAGTAAGAAATGGGCATATGATGGTCAAATGACTATCAACATGGTGTAAAACCAATTAGAGGCACACCAAGGAGATAAGGTTGTTGTCATTCCTTTGAATAAAGCACACAAACCTTACATAATTCTAGCTAAACCAAAATATCCATATGTTACATAAGAAACCAGCTGGATGAAGGTGATATTGGAGGAAAACACAAAATCCTTATGTATAGATGAGTGAAAAATATTGTAAGATCATACTAAACCTAAGGTATAATAATTACTTACATAATAGATAAAGATATCAGAATAATGGAGGCCCAAACTAGTAGTTATGTAGCCACTATCAAACTAGTTTATTATAGAAGATTGTGTGTCAATGTCTAAAAAATCCCCTACTCAATCCATAATTGACTTCCTCTATCATGATAGGACTATATAGAGCCCACCAAATAAGGCACTCTTATGTGGGAAATAACTTCATCTATCAGTGGAGACTTAGACACAGACCTACTCAATTGGGCTCAAGGTGATCATGAACTCCAAATGATGAGACTAGTTTTTGTGCATAAGTGATAACTTCCTATGTACTACAAAACTAAGGATATCAATGAATTCATTATACACTTAAAATTTCATGTACACACCATCATCCATCAGGTTAGTTCTCTAAATTATTCTCTACTGGGAGTTTTTGTGACATGGTGGGCAACTCATCAAAATGACTAGCTCGAGTGGGATGATGCATGTGATGTCATGATTAGTAGGTTCTAGCTACTGCAATTTATCCAAAATAATTGACCTTTCTTCCAAGAAGGTGAGTATCATAAAATTCATATTCATAAATGTGTTGAAGCATAGACTAAGGAATTTATGGCACCAAAGTACTAGGTTCACATTTTCCATTATACACTTGCTCCATTACCATCACCATGGTATATGCACCAAGATCACATAAGGGAAACAAAGCATTGGGTGCAAGTCCAAGGTGATTTTATTAAAAAAATTGTTTTTTAAGATGATAACCCCTTATTTCATAATTCACTATATAAAATCAAAAAATTATTAATCCATGGGTGTGTAGAAGACTTAACCACCATGATGGAATCCACTACGAAGAAGAATGCATCCTCTAATCTCAACTCAATGTTAAAATGATACAAAGCTATTAAGAAAGAATAATAACCTCTTAGAAAGCATGACATTCAATATAAGATGAAGGAGAGGATATTTAGGATTTCTATTTTGATGGTGATCAAGATTTGATTGATTTATTTGCAACTGAACAGCCTACAAAACTAGTAAAAGACATCGATGTAAAACCTGTTGAAGAAGACAAGCTACATAACATATAAATTCTAGAAAAGGAATGTAAATGGATGGTATATGAATATATTGATGAATAAAATTGCAATGATTACCAACATCCCACTAAAAATCATTTATAAGACATAAAAAATGAGGAGGTTCCAAAATTGGTGAATATAGATGATTATTGGACAAAATCCAAAATTTCAAAAGCTATACAACTTCTAAGAGATTATCAAGATGTCTTTCCCACTAAATTCTCAAAGGTTTGAATATTTGACCCATCTCTTGGTGAGATGCATATTTAACTTAAGGAGTGCATATGGAATACAAATAAATGGTCATATAAGGTAAATCCAAACATGAAACTCAAAGTGAAAATTGAACTTGATAGAATGCAGGATGTAAGAATAATTTATCTAATAGAAAAGGTAGATTGGGTAAGCCTCATGGTAGTGTAGCCTAAGATATCAAGGGAGATATAAGTATGTGGGTATTATCATATTCTAAATGATGTCTATGTAATTGATACATTCCTAATTCCATTCACAAATGAATTTTTGTAATCTATTGCAAGACATGAATTTTACTCTTTCATGGATGGGTTTAGTGGATATCATCAAATACACATTGTAAAAGAAGATAGATCCAAGATAAATTTTTCCATGGAATGGGGATAGTTTTCATACAATTTCATGCCTTTTATCCTTAATAATGCACTTGTGGTGTTCTCTCATGCAATGGTGACTGCATTCTAGGACTTCATTCATGACTTCCTAAAAGTATATGTTGATGATTGGGTAGTCTTTTCCTTATTTAAAGAACATTTGTCTAAGTTACACCTAATGTTAGAAATATGTAAAGATCTATACATTTCTTTAAATTTAAATAAATTTATATTATTTACTACATTTGGTGTTTTTGTAGGACATGTAGTATGTAATGAACGCATTCTGGTAGATTAGGAAAAAATTGTAGTAATCTTGAGTATGTCTCCACCCATTAGTTCCACTAAAGTGTGATATTTTCTAGGCCATATAGGCTAATGTTGAAATTTTATCAAAGGCTATGCAACTATTTCATCTACATTTTAATCTTTACTATGTAAAAATGTGAAGTTTGTCTAGACTTTAGAATACCAGGTAACCTTCATCAAGTAAAAATAGAGATTGGTTATTATGCCCATCTTCATATTTATAGACTAAAGTGAGCCCTTTCACATACATGTGGATTATTTAGGTATCTAAATTGGTTTTTTACTTGTGTAGCTAGGAGGTGGTGGACTCAACAATCTTATTCATTTTTCTAGTCAAAAATTGTCTAACATAAAGAAGAATTGCATAACCATTAAATGAGAAGCACTAGCTATCATGTTCACACTATAGAAATTTAGACACTATCTACTTGTGACACTATTTAAAGTCTTCACTGATCATCAATGCCTATGATACCTTGTCAGTAAGTTGATGCTAGGAGGACATATCTATCGATGGTTGATGTTATTTTAAGATATCCAAATCTGCATTAATGTAAAGTTAAGAGAAAATATGGGACCAAATCATCTCAGTCACACTTTTAATGGTGAATAACCAAAATAATTACAAGAATAATATCTTGATGCTCACCTCTTTCACATTTATGTGATTCCTAAAAATTTCAAATAAATTTCCAACTTCTTTGAATAAGGGGTCTTTACTATGCATTATCAGGAATGTGACAACAAGTAGTTTGTTACTAGAGCTCTACCATATAACATCATCAATGAGATTTTATTATCACTTATAGAAGGATGAAGTTATACATAGGTTATTAGATAACATGAATGACCCCAAATTTTGTAGGAGGCACATCAAGGAGTTGTAGGAGGACAGTTTACAGGAGAAGCTACTACTAGAAATCTATTATAGAGTGGGTTATGGTGGCCCAATCTCTGTTAGGATGCATATAGACTAGTTAAACACTAAGATGTCTACCAACACATGTGTAAACCTCTATAAAAAAAATTAAAGGTAATTACAACCTCTATTAGCTGAGCAACCTTTTGAATAATGAGACATTGATTTTCTTAGACCAATTAATCCATCAAGAAACCACAGTAAAGCAAGATATATCATTACTACAACTAATTATTTAACTAAGTAGATTAAAGCTTCTATGATACCTATCTATGGTGTGAATGATGTAATGAATTTTATTTATTAAAAAATTATTACAAGGTTTAGATTCCCCATAAAACTTGTTAGTGATTGATGAATACACTTTTTTAATAACACCATCAAGGCTCTGACTAAGGAATTTATGATTTCTCATCACAAAATCACTGCATACCATCCACATGCCAATGGCCAAGCTGAATATTCTAACAAAATATTTGGTAAAATACTAGCAAAGATATATGATGTCAAGAATGTCATCTAGGAGTATTTCATTCTTATGATCCTATGGGAATATTACATGCACTACAAGAGATCCACATGTTTTACACCTTTCTATTTTGTGTATGGACTTAAAATAGTTATGTTTATGGAATACTTAGTACTTAGTTTATGGATTGCCATGGTCATGAGACTAGGGGATCATGACTCTCTAACCAATATAATTCTTAAAATGAATAAGATGTATGAGTATAGATGTAGAGAAACATGAATGCAAAATGTTCACAAGCAGAGCTAGAAAGCATCTCATGATAGGAATTTGTGCTAGAAGTATTTTAATAAAGATCGACCAGTCTTACTATATGACAACCATTTTAGAGAATTTCCAAGTTATATATTTTATGGAAAGGGACCTATATTATACATGAATTAACACAACAAAAAACTATGGTTTTAATATATCTCCAAGGAACCATTTTACTAGGGTGGGTAAATGGTTGTAGGCTTAAGCCCTACCACCACTAGTTGAAATGATATCATTCTGCTAAGTGAGTGGGTGTTGAGTAACACCAATCAGACTATGATTCCCCTATTTTTCATGTTTTATGTGTGTTTATTTTCTATCAATGTGTTTATAGATAATCTCTTTAACAACATTTAATAACCAAGTTACCGAGCATAGATTCCATCATTCATGCATAGGAGTATCCACATGCACCATCACAAATGCCAATAAGGAGAAAACCAATGAAATAAAGTTAAAAAAAGGTATGCAAATGTCCCATAAACAAGATCTCTATGATGTAATGGTCATCCACCAGATGCAAATGCTAGATCTAAAGTTTTATTGACATAAATAATCAGCAAATAAGTGGCCCATCAACATCATCTATTCATACCCCCATAAGGACACCAAAGAGCATAATGGTATAACTCCACACATGTTTCAATAATTAACTACCTTAGTTTCTATATTAAATAAAAATTTTCCATATCCACCATTAAATTCATGATGAGTGGATAACTAACTATGACATTCATATGGAATCCAAGAGGCACCAAATATATAAAGGCTAAGTTTAAAGACTCAAGTTAACATGTCATCCTTATGCATATTTTTCATGATTTACAAATTATAAAGAGATAATCTAGTTTTCTATCATAGAGATCTGATATCTTTCTAATTCCATCACTTAAAGAAGATATGGATACTTTATGACTCATCAAGGGTCTAACAAAGGCTCAAAAAGAGGCAATGGGTGTCAACATAGTGCTCAAGAAAACTAAGTTCAATGACCCCAAACCATTTGACTACTTCCACTAAGTTGTTTTGTCTAGACCCTATTGATGCTATAAAACCACTCACTCTCACATATCCCCACTAATTCCACAACATAGATGTTGAGCAGCAACTATAAATGCCTAATTTTTGTGACTTGGGGGAAATAATATAAGTATTGCTCAACCAATACAATGATGAAAAAATCTATCTCAATCTAGATATCACCATTATTATCAACACAAAAGCCATGGACCAAGTTTTGGGCATGCCTACGTATAGAGATTCCTTATCTCCATACAATATGAAAATGCCTCCCATCTTATAATAAGTAAAAGATTTATATGTGTGGATTAATAGAGGGATTCCCATTAATTAAATCCTAGATGAGATAGTGCACATCCTTATGGAGTGCATTACAAGAAGATTATGGTAGATAACCAAGTCTATAAATCAAATACTAAAAGTGGTCATGGATATCACCCACTAGATGATCCATATAAATGAACAATTCAACTAGCTAAATTACTTCATCTAGGAGTTACTCACCAACATTGAAAAGTGTCACACCTCTCCAAGGCAAACATTTCAATAGTATTTGCTCATCTTCCTATTATACTTCACATAATGGAAGACCTCAAAAGGAGAAGTACACCCTAATACAGATTACTAGATGGTGTAATAATTCCAAAATCTTATCTAGACATACGAACATGGAGCCTTAACACATGAGGGTAAGATCAAAACATGGCAGAAAGAGTGTCTAAAGATGATTACAACACATCTCTAAGTGCTTCTAGATGTCATAAAATAGTTGGGCCAACACATAGACATCAACTTACTATCAAAGGGAGTGTTCATCAACATTCATGAGTTACCATGGTTACCCTTCACACTTCTCCCATTATTTATAATAATGGATATGGATCAGGCCAAAGTCACTATATAAAAATCCTTTACAACCAAGCATGCAACCCCACTTCAGGCCATACCACCTACCATAGTTGTACCTATAGCATAATAACTAGAGGAAATTACTAGCTCACAATAGTAAAAGGGAAAACACAAGATGCCAATGAAACATCCTTCAATGTACCCTCGCTTGAAGTATAAGACATGAAACACAACAACCTAGATGGATGATTTGAATGTGCCTCAAATCATGATCTTGTGTGACCTTATCTATATGGGTATAGATGAAGAAGAAGTCTACCAAGTCATGATGGTAGACATAGTTGGGGATTTTTGTGAGGAGGAGGAGAAGCAAATTTTATTTTGAAAGGTTGTGTGCATGGTTCAAATGTGGAAATAGGTTCCCCTTTAACTATGGGTGGACCTTCCATCTTGCCCACCTTTGATTGCTATTGATATTTTTTGGGAAGAAGTAGATCAATTACAAAGGAGGATCAAATTCTTCTAGCCCTAACCTATTCCTACATTTATAGCCGAGGACATATTTTCACCCCCCTTAATGAGCCCACCCAAATAATTTATGTACAGACCTCAGATAAGGTAGGAGGCCATGGTCTCTCTTAAACTTAAAGAATGTAATTTTTCACAACCAACCACTATGTAAGAATCACAACCTACCCCTACCTCTACTGCACCACCACCAAAATGTAGACTGGTGATGATCGAGAGAAAGAAAGTACATGTTTCCATCTTGGAAGTGTGACCAAGTGATTCAGCACCATCAACCTAGGGCCAATAGGTTGAATATATCACACTAGATTAGCCCATAGAAGAATAAAAACAAGCCTTAAGGGAAAAATTAGCTCATATAATAAAATGATGAGTGTAGAAGGAAGAGAAAAAGTGATAGAAAGAAAAAAAAACAACAACAAACCACTCAACAAGTTAAAGAAGTTAAGGCCACATAAAAGGCCAAGGACATAGAGGATGATATACACAGGGCCATAAATGTGGATAATAAGGCTCAAAAAGTGGCTGATGTAGCCCAAAAGGCATAAGAGGAGCAAGCAAGGAAGGAAAAGGAAGCTAAGATCACTACTAAACTAAAGGTAGAGGAAGAAGAGAAAATAAAGTAAGATGTAGTGGCCCATGCATAGTAGGCCATAAAAGATAAAAAATGCACACAAAAACAAGTAGAGGAAGCTACAAGGAAATAAAATGAGGATGAAGATGAATCCCTATGACAAAAATAGGCACAAACTCAATCTTAACCATAAGCACAAGTATAGGCCTAAGTTTCACAAGAGCAACCCAAAGCTACATCCTTAAAAGAATAAAAGAAGAAAGGAGAAGAATAATAATGGGTAAATAAATTTAAGGCCTAAGAGGAATAGGAAATGATACAATCTATGTAGTAGGATTTGAATAATAAAAAGGAGGAGGAGGAGGAAGAAGAAAAATGCAAGTAGGCTGAAGATGCTAGATAATAACTCAAGTTGGTAGTATAGGCCATAGTGCAACATCGATAGGCACTAGAGAAACCTAAAACACAAATATAGTATCCCATATAGTAAGAAGCACTAGCTATAGGTTTGAAAGGTCCTAAGCTACTCGAGTTTCCATTAGGAAGTGTCTAGCTCTGGGATGTCCTAAAATTTGGTGCTCACTGCACCACTTTCTCGCTCTTAGTTTCCATAATTCCATGAATAAACCCTATAGATTGTATAAATACATTAGTCACACTCCCAATAAAGCATGAGGCTTGTTTGGAAATCTCCAATATTCCATTGAATAAATAATTGTAGGGCAGAGTAGCTTTCTAAGAATCAATTATGTAAAATGCCACCTCCTTAGAGATAAAAATGGATCAATCTAAGGTGAAGAATGTGTAGTTGAAGCTTTGCCTTTACAAAGCTACAAATATGTTTCATTATACTTTCCCAAAGTTGGTCACATGAGTAATCAAGGACCAAGTTATGTCTAACTAATGCAAGCTCAAGTCATTGGTCTTGAAGCTCACTAAGGATTGGTGTGTAACCCAACAACTCCACACAATCAATACATTCAGCTAGAGTTTGAATACTAAGGCAACCACATTGATATCCTTATTAAAGGAATACCAAAGTATTCTAGACATTATATCACTTTAAGCATATCAAGTCACATAAAGTCTATTGGACTAGAAGCATCACTTTGGTGACTCTCTTACTAGTTCCAACAAAGATTTTTATACAACTATAACCACCAAAATAACCATGGAAAACCATATCACATCAATAGATGAGAATAATATAGATCTCTAAGAATAATTTAATGCATAGGACAATGTGCATGATAAACTTCTTAACTGGTAGAGTGAATCTCTACATAGTTCATTTGTAAGTATCTAGGCTAAACACCACATAGATAAGTTAGAGTAGTTAAGTGGAGATATCAAAAAGAGGGTCAATAATATGAAGGTAGCCATGATCATCAATTATTATTTGACCTAAAGCAACTCATCGGCTATCATGCATCACTATGCATGGTCAAAGAAAAAATGATCAATTAACATACATATAATAATGACCTATCTTTATTCTATAATGAGGTTTCCTAGATCCTCAACATTTTAATTTATAAGCCACTATCTGAGCTCCATCAAGTCATTATACAATGCAAGGTCACATAGTTTAGGGCCAAGGATCTTGCTGGCCAGTCATCATCCACATCAATGCCACCTCCTTCAAGCTATCTACTATGCAAGGTGAAATTTTTTATAAAAACAAATGATTTTATATTGGGGATGACTATTAAAAAAATTAGGGTTAGGATGGTTGAAATCTCATAAAGGGTGGTCACTAGTTATGCTAGCCTTTTAAAAATATAATAGGGTAGTAGGTTGGTATGCTACTTAGTTGAAAACCCAAAAGGGTGGATAAGTAGTGTACAAGAGGTGAAAACCAAAAAAAAAACCCTAAGCAATTACTATGAATCTTAATAGTCTATCCATTTCTTTAGATTCTACCCTATGTGTACATTTAAATCATCCTATGATGTTGTCTCAGGATGAGATAACATTTTAAGTCTGAGAAAGTGTTGGGAAAAGAAATCAGATAGTAAAGTTACACAATATATTCTTTAGATATTTGTGCATTATATATTTAGTTGTTAGCGATATGTATATTTTGTCATATCTTTCATGACTTTTAATATGATTAAAAGATAAACAAACTTCTCTTTTGGTGCTAAAGTATGAAAAGAATGTGAACAATCAAAGCTTATAAATGACTATATATATATATATATATATATGTATGTATGTATGTATGTATGTATGTATACTTATATGAAGAAGAGAGCTCAACCTTTATTGAGATCAATATAGACTAATTGGTTGTGGTTACCTATTGTATTTCTTATTTTGTTCCTTGCATACACTTTTATGGTTAATGTTTGGATTATTTCCATCTAATTTATTATGAATTCTCTATAACTATTAATGAAGTATTGGTTATTCCTAATTCCTATCTAATGCACAATAATTCATCTCTATTTTGCTTCTATTTTCCCTTTTGAATATGAATTATCTATACTACCCTATGCACTTAAGTAAAACCTAACTATCCTAATCTTTAGCATGTTTTGATGCTTTAGGAACCTTTGATAATAAAAATAACAATGCTCAACATGTCCATGAGATATTTATGAGGAACTAAGAAATATTTACTTTCATGCTTGAAATCCCCATTTTATCTTGTCATCCTCCTTTAAAACCTACAACAAGTTTGTTATAAGTCATTCTCCTCATGTATTTATAAACATATAATCTCATTCAATGAAACTTACATGTTTCATGTAAAATCTTGATCTCAATATCTCGTAATCTCTTGACCTATTTGAAAACTTACTAACATTACCCTACAAAATAAGGTTGCAAGCTTGCAACTCCCTTGATAAATCCTAGAACTCCATATCTTAGCTTTGGAATTAAACATTCAGACATTGAAAACCTATAGATAGTTTTTAGAAATCATCTTTATCCTATAATATGGTCTTGAAACCCATGGAAAATAACATTTCTTTATGGAGGAAATTTGAATCTTGATCCTTTGCTTGCATTATAAAACTATGTCCTTCCTCTCATTTACAAACTTGAAAATTCAACCATGATGTTGGTAGTATTTTAAGATCACAAAATATATTTTTTATCCCTTAGGAGACATTATAAACTCCTCATACCTTTATGAAATTCTTCTATCCCATTAGAGTACTTAGCTTATCTCTTGTTATCCCTATATCTATCAATAAATCATTAAAACCTCTTTGATAAAGGTCCAATTTTTCATTATAACATTTTATAGCTATAGACTAGTTCAAATCTTATTAATAAATCCTACAACCTAGTTATAAAATATTTTAACATGCCCATAGGCCTATAGGTATGCTTGGTTGAACTCAAGAAATCACATCTGCTTCTTCAACATCATGAAGATCATATTCAAGACCTATAGACTTGTTTATAAGAGTTATAAAATCTAATGGAGACCCTTTTCAATGTCTAAAGAAATTTAGGCATTTAGGTGTTTGAAATCTCATCCACATAGACCTACAAACATGTTTGTATGTTTGATACTTGTAGGGAACCTCATGAAACTCTTGACATAGACATGTAAGCATTTATGCCATGGTACTTAGAGAGAATGATAATATTTGAGGGGATGACAACCTTGAGAATATTGAAATATATTCATATACTTTTAAATCTCTAAATCATACTCAATAAACCTTTCTTCCTTCCTAACAGACCTAGATCATACCTTGAAGAAGTGATGCAATTGTGGATACTTTAAAACCTTGGAAATATAAACCTTGTTTTTCACTATTGTATATGTGTGTGAATTTTATAAAGATTGAAACTCTCTTAATTGTTTGAAAATTATTATAAAACCTACCAAAAACATTAAAATCATCCATTATATCATTGTAACTAATTATATTTGAAGCTTATCAACCCTATTAAACTTGGAAACACTGTAACCTTATCAGATCTATAACTTTATCTAAATTACCTAAACTTTTATGTGTTTCCATGCTTGATAGAGGTGATAAAACCTTGAAAACTAGATTAAAAACCTATGTTATAATTTTAAACCCAACACTAAGAGACATTCAAGAAGTTTTTATAATCTCCAAACCCTCAAGCTTAGCATTATAAGACAGAAAACCTTGAAAGACCTTGCCTTTATTAGAAGGATCTTGAAATTTGTAAAAATGAATCTTAGAAACATTTAAAACTACCTAAAACTTCCTCCATGAAGGTCTTGAGACTATAAAAACATGTTTTAGGACTTCTTACTCTTAAATCATGTTTAATAATCTTGTATCAACATTGCCTTATCATGAAAACCTTGCATGTTTATCTTGAAACAATCATAATATTATTCTTAAAAGACCATACTAGGACCTTGTAGGGGTTTTGGGAGATTATGAAAACTCTATCCCAATATTATAACATCATGGAATCCCTTACACATTAATATGAACCTGTAGATGTACTCTAGGGGTTAAGAAATCATGTTTTACTCTTGATTAGAATACTTAAATAATTGCATACAAGCAAATTTAGGGTTTTAAGAATATTTTTTATTTTCTACAATCTTGTTTGGTAGATCCATGTGATATCTTAGTTCTTATATGGTCTCAATACCACCAAAGGGGTCCTTTGAACCTTGTGAAACTTCCCAAAAACCCTTGTAGACACCATAAAAGAATAAAAAAGGATAAGGAATGTGACTAATGCTTATGCATCACACCTATAAATGTATTATTATTTTTATCTTAGTAGGGAATTCAAACCTCTTCCTCCTCTCTTCAAATATTTATGACTTACCATGAATCCTATAAAACCTTGACATCTTCTATTTCTTGTCTTGAATCTTCATCAAAACTCTAAATAGACCTATAATCTTGCTCACAACCTTCCTTGTTTTTTTTAGGATTTAGAACTTAGTTTTAAGTCTCCTTTGCTTGGGTTTGTGAACTTAGAATGACCCTTAATACTTATATATTCTAGTAAACCTTCCTTTTCATACTTAACAATCTACAATAGAGATGGATTGTCATAAAAACCTATTTTGCTTCCAAAACATGGAAACACTATTTTTTATGTTTGTAGATCCATAAAAATAGGGCATTGTCTCCCTACCCTACAATCTTGTGCAAAGGATTTAACATATTTAAGTAATTTTCTAATACATTTATCATGCTTATAAAACTTTTTGATATACTTGTATATTCTAAATAAGGTAATACAAGCTTGAAAATATCTCTTTGAAGATAAAAACTATTGGAACATGTCACTACCTTCTTGAAAACCTCACTATGAACCTAATAGACATTGTACAAACATGAAAAATTATTTAAATTACCTAGATCATCATGAGGAACTTATAACTTTCCACTTTTACTTCTTACATATCCTACCAAAACTTTGTTTATTCAATTAAAAGTTTCTAAACATTCCTATGTGGTTTTTGGCCTCTTTTTCCATATGCAAGTGGCTTTTTTGGAATTGCAAGATCATACAAATCTATTTAAAACTTTGAAAAATCATCTTGATGATATTTAATCTTTGAAACAATGTGAATTCCTTGAATAAGAGCTTAAATATAGGTAACAGGGTTTGTCATGGTCTAATTGTACTTTTCCCACATTGGGTGATGAATAAATCCACCAAGAGCTAGGAATGGAGTGAAAACCAAGTAAAATATGCCATTTGAACAATAAATATCGACATATGGGCTTGAGAAAGAGTTTTAAACCTCTAATAGATCTTAATGTCTCTTTTTTAAATGTTTACAATGACCCTAATGAATGAATTTTAGACCTTTCATCCCTTCTATGATCTTATGAGTTATGTTTAAGACCTTTTTGTTATATTTCACATTAAAAAGTAATTTAATAGGCCTATATAAGGCTAATATGACCTTAGTATTTAAGAATTCTTGTTAGGTATTTTAGTAATATTTTACATTTAAACGTAGATTGGATGCCTTTAGTCATGAAATGGAACTTGATAAGGGTAATAATACCTCATATAAGACTAGTGATACACATTTACATTGAAAACCACTCCAATAGGCTTGATACAAGGCTAATGTCAACATATGACCTTAAAAAATGATTTTTAGATCTCAGATAATGAAGCAAAGTTATTAAAAAAATATCAAAGACTCCAAACATACCTATATTTAGGAAAATATAGTAATTAAAAAGGTGTTTCTAAGACCATACTCAGTGCATTTTAGCAAAAAATATTTGTCCCAAGCATATCATGTGTCAAACATCCAAGGTGACTTGAATAGTCTACATTTTGGTGACCTTTGTGGACTACTTGTCTAATAAGTAGTGATCTAATAGCCTTATGCATCCATTGGGCATAAGAATCACCTAATATTCAATAGAACTAATTTTAAAATTGAAACCATGTATACAACATGCTAGAGAAACCCTTTCATGAACTAAAAATTCCTCAAAAATATAATAAGAAAGTAATGAACAAGAAACAACCATGTAATAACACTTAGAGGAATGAAAAAAACTACACTACCCAAAAAATAATGGGGAAAACACTTGGAGGAATAATAAAAATAATATAATATGTAAAAGGTATAATAATGACTTCAATAATAATGCTTGAGATGGATCCCATTGATTGGGATAATCAACTCCTCTTCATTCAACTTTGAGAGCTAAAAAGCATTGGCTTGATTATAACTAGTTATGATGTAGGGGACAATTCATATATAATCAAACTTAGTGTTTTTCCTAGACTTTTACCTATATTCATCTTATTTCAAAATATATCTCCTTTTAAATACCTATAAATATCTTTCCTATGAAATATGTTCTTCATTTGAGCTTGATGAAGCTCTATGTTATGCATTTCATGGTTCTTAATTTCCTCCAACTCCTTTAAATTTCATAGTCTCATTTCCATGGAATATTTTATAATAAATTCCATATTTTGGGTGAGCTCAAGTCCTATTAATGCAAGTGACAAATTCAAATTTACTTCTCTCCCATAGACCAACATGAAAGGGGAACTAGAAACAACCCTCTTAGGTGTTATGCTATCAATCCACATTGTTGTTTATAACTTGGTATACTAGTTTTTTGTTCTCATCCATGTTTTTATTGATAATCATTATTAGGTTATTTTTTTTAGATTATACCAAGCCATTACCTTGGGGGTGATAGTTGGAATAAGTTTTGAAATGAATACCATAGTTGACTTCCCATTCACTAATTCTAGTTCCATCAAAAGCCATAATATTATTAGATATAATAGTAGTTAGGACACCAAATATAATAAAAATAGCTTAATGTAAGTGCAATATGGATGTCTCATTTTAATATTTGAGTGCCAATACTTCTATCCACATTTTGAAGTAATCTATGGTAGTTAAGACCCACTTTTGACCAGCACTTGAAGGTGGGTTAATCATCCCAATTAAGTCCAAGCCCCATTTCATGAAGCCATGCCTTAACTGGGTTAGATGAAAAGGGAGATATGATAGATATTTATTACCTATAAATAAGGCACACTTATTTTAATTTATAACCCATACATTTGCATCTCCAAATAGATTTGGTCATTATTAACCATCCCTCATGATTTTAACAATAGTAGTTGTGGGTGAGAAATGGCCTCCTGATGGGCCATCGTGAAACTCTTCTATCACCCTATCTACTTTTTTAGATTCTATGTATCTTAAAATTATTCCATTGATATCCTTTTTAAATAATATAACTTTAATAATGACATATGGGATAGATTGTATTCTAAAATACCTTATTTAAGCTTTGTTGAGCCATGTGGATAATCACTAGTTTTCAAGAAGGTAACCATGTCTCTAGTCCAACTGTTAGGAACCTCATCATTAACTTGTTAACCCTCTTGTAACACAAAAACTACCCTATTATCATCTTCTAGCTACTAACATAGCCATTTTCCTCTCACATTATTTATGACCTTAATGTTAATGTCATACTCCATGACCTTAGTTATCTAACCAACTCTTTTTTCACCTATATCCTTGTTCAAAAAGAGATCATTCACTCTTGAGTGTGAAACCATGACCTGTATTTTGTTATTATAATGCATGTATCTAAATTTTAATGGATATTATGATAAAAATGACTTGTTTTCATACAAAACCATACCTCATCTCATAATCCTTAAGTGCTTGGCTAAAAAAGGAAATGGGATGCTCTATTATATCACTATTTTCCTATACCAATATAATTGATATACTCTCATTTACCCCAAATTCATAAAAAAATTATTATCATATCATGGGTTCATAAGTGTAGGGACTTGAGAAATTTCTATTTTAATTGATTCAAAGTTGTTCCTACCTTCTCTTGTCTAGCTAAAACTATCATTCTTCTCGAGCATAGAAGTCAGAGGTTAGACCAAAGTATAAATGTTTGTGATGAATATTCTTACAAATTTCATCTTACCCAAGAATATTTGGAGACCCTTATTGTGGATTAGAATTGAAGGATCCAAGATTGATTCCACCATTTTTAGATCAATTACAAGGTCCTATTTGGAAACAACATTCCCTAATAACTTGACTTAATGGAAAATAAACACACATTTGTTTGGGTTCAAGGACACCCCAACCTTTCTACACCTATCAAATACTTGCCGAAAATGATCTAAGAAATCAATTACATGATTAGAGAAAATAATTATATCATATAAATAAACTAATATCATATCATTTATAAGGTCACTAAATTCTATATTGATGGCCCTTTAGAATATTTCACTAGCATTGGTCAACCCAAAAGGCATCTTCTTATAAGCAAAGGTATCCCATTTGGTGGTAAAAGCTATTTTGAATTGATCATATAATTATATAATTATTTAGTTATACCATACATAGCCATTTAGGAGTGAAAACCTTTTATCCCTTACTAATATTTGAAGGATCTACTGCATATGTGGAAGGAGGTAATGATATTTAAGGATGCTCTATTCAAGTCCCTAAAATACACACATAACATAATCTCCCCATTATTATTTCTAAGTGGGACTAAGTTCAAATCCCAAGAGGAATGTTTAATAGGGAATATAATGTAGGATTAAATGATTTTATTTAGATCTTTTCTCATTAAGGGTTCAATCTTAGGTTTTATTGGTCTTTGATTTGTCCTAACTAGTTTTTCATTAGAGTTTAGCTCAATGTTGTGTTGGGCCAAATTTGGGTCAAAAACTCTAAGGTATTGGTAAATACAAGAAAATATATCATCATATCTCCTAAAAAGACCAATAAAATCTCCATTTTCATATTGAGTACATACCTTACTAGCCTTCAAAAGTTTACCATTGAAGATGGATATTGGTCCATATTTCTCATCCTTGATTTTCATGTTCATATTCTCACCTTTGAACTAATCATATGATTTATAAATAAACCAACCCCTTAGGTAACTTGTTTCCTTTTAGATGAATATTGTGATTCTAATGTTTCTCTTGAAGCTTATGATAGTTTTTGGCTAAGAATTTTGCCTCCTCTTACATAAAGTTGATGAATTTATCATCATTAGAAAACACTTTGAAACTAACATTATTAACAAGAATTTTAGTTTGACCATAAGCTTGACAATATAGTCAAAATCATTCATAACATCATGGGCAAGGTTATACTAAGACCCCATAGTAGCAATCCTATCAGCATCAATATTTTTTGCTCTTGGTATAGATTTAATGTTGAAGGCATCAAATCTTTCAATGATATCCCACACTCTTTATTCATAGGCCTTGAACAATCTAGTCTTGGATACATTTTGGCCACTAACCTACTTTACAACTAGTTCACTATTACCAAAAATTTATTCATATTTTATATGTGAATTGGAGGCCTTTTATTAATGCCTCATATTCAGATGTATTATTAGTACAATTTAACTATAGCCTATATGAAAAAAATTACTTCTCCTTTTTAGGTGAGATTAATACAATACCTACACCAGCACCATTTTTTCTCTTTGTATAGTGAAAATATAGTTTCCATACACCTATAAGATCCTCTTGTGTTCTCATAATAATTGTTATAATAAAGTATAATGATGTGGGTTTTATGCACATCATAGAATAATCATGAGGTAACCTATAACATTTTAGAATCTCAGTGAAGTTTGACTTCACTCCAGCACATGAGTTATAGGTATTGGGTATTATAATTACCAATGGTGGAATTTTGGTGAGTGAATCAAATATTAACTAGGATGGTTTATATATGGATATGGATCCTAGATTCACTTGGATTGAATGGAATGTATATAAACATAACTAATGTGGGAAAAATAAAAAGAAACTACAAATAGAGGGAAGGGTAAGGCAGGAAAGAGTATCTATAAATAGAAGACTAAGATTATTTCTAAATGGCCTTAGAATAAGGACAAATTCCAAGGTATAAATGCTTTTAGATTATTTCTTTGGCACACACAACTGAAAAACATAGTAACGAGGTCTAAGGAATATGATACAATTAACTCATAGTCATTAGCTAAAGGTTGATTTTATTAACACTATTGTAGCATTTATTAACAAAATATTATAGATAATACTAAAGAACACCTTCAAATAACTATGGCTTAGTTTAGGAATTTGTTTCTAATGGTACTTCTATACAAACTTAGAGAGTATCCTAGCAAACTTGTTTCAAGAAAATAAGATCTACCAACCTAGAATTGTTTATATGCATTTTAATTGATAAAATACCTTACTAACTAACTAAAATATAATTGAAATTGTTATATCATATATCAATAAAATAAGTTACTATTTAGATAAAACATCTAACAACTATAACACAAACATGAAATATAAAAGTACACAACATATATTTTTTTTAAAAACTAAAAGGTTTCTATCTATATTGAATATTAAAATTTCCCTTTCCTTTGGAATGAAATAAATACATGTCTATATAGGTTTGGGATGGGAATGCCTAATCTTTAAATCCATGCTCAAATTTTCATCATCACTAGGATATACATGCCCATGATGTATCCAATCATTCAAAAAGGACAAAACATTATTACAATAACATTCAGTTACAAATAATTAATGTAACTATAAGTGGAAATGCCTATGAAGAGGTTCTGGTAGTTGTTGATACATGGGATTTGGTAGTTTTTAAATTTGTAACCTGAGTTATATCTATGGTTAGTCTAAGAATTTGAGAAGTAGTTGAAACTAAAATAACATGTAGAGGTATGTTGGCTAGAGGTGCTTGCCTACTCACCTAAATTTTTAAATAGATGGATTCACTCACCTAAAAATATATTTCAATTGCCTAAAATTCCAACATATGTATTTTAAATAGATGGGGGAGTTTATCCATCAATTGTATATCCTTTAATGTAACCCCAAGCTCCATGTAAAGGGTCTCTATATTAATGACCCAAATTCTAGCAAAATTTATCAATTGTAACAAGTCTTCTTGGGTCTTATATACTAGTACCTAAACTTCTACCTTAAAATTATCTATTTTTGTCTAAAGGAGGTATTCAAAGGTGGCCTTGAGGACCAATTACCTACTGGGGTTAATCACACCATTTATTCTCATTTCCCCCAAAATTATAATGGCCTAATCCTCATAGTTGGTGAGTTTTTTATCTAAATTTTTCATTTATTAATTCCATCTAATCAAGCTGACTCTCCTCAAAGCTACATAGGTCAAGGACCATGCTACATCTAGAGTAGTTATTAAATTTAAATAGTCATAAGCTTTGTTCCAGGATGCTTGTCATAATAAATTGATTCTATCATCCATTACCTTTATCATATCATCAAGGGTTAATACATATCCCACTTGGGCTATGACTCCTTTTCTTTTTTTATTAATTGGATAATGTCATATAGCTTCTAAAATGTTTCTTCAACATTATCCACGATATCCCTCAGAGGTTTTATGGTACGCTTTCCTTGAATTAACTCCATGTCTTGATCAAATCCTCTAAAAATTTGTTTTATTACCCCCTATAGAGTCTAAAAATGTGTAGGGATCCTCTCTTAAAGAAGAAATTTTCTTCTCTCTGTCAAAGAGAAGACATCTTATCTTTACTCCAATTGCACCTTTTTTCCTTAGGCCATTATATTTTTCCTTGTAAACTTAATCATATTCTTCATCTATCTATCAAAGTGAAACTTTACAATTGGATATTCAACAATAACTAGGTCCCACCTACCATATTCTGCCTATTGTATTTTTTGGATCTATTCAAGGATGTTCAAGGCAACTAGTTATTATGAAGGTTTAAATTTTCATACAATATTTTCAAATGAGGATTACCCTAGAGGGATCATAGTATTTGGATATGATTTTTTTATTTGATGGAAAGAGGGAATGGAATTTCTCCAACTAGTGACCTTATTTGGGCTCATTGTGTCAATCACTAGCTTTCTTTTCTCCACCTCCTTCTATGTTATAATGGTTGTAGCTTTTGTTTGGACTGCATGACCAATTGGTATTCCAAATTGATTTAATGGTTGGGAAAGAGTAAATGGTAAATAAAAAATGGTGGTGGAGACTACATCTTCAAAGTGAACTTGTTTATTGAGTTTAGAAGATTGAGAGCTTGAGGAAGAAAATAATGAATACATGGGAGGGGTACTGAACAAATTCTATAAATAATTCATCACTAAGGTGAAATTAACCTCAATAGAATATTTTGAATGTTGTCTAGGTAGAGCCACAACCTAGATTATTTGTTTTATCATTGGGGCTTATAGAATGGGATTTACAGTAGATGCAATAACTAGGATAATAGTTGAAATAGTAGTGAATAATGCGGAGATCATATGCCTACCTATTGAGAAGTAATAACCAATGAAATTAATTCTACAAGTGTCATTATTTTGATGGGAGATACTTAGGCTAGAGATAGGGTCATAGATTACCCATCTATGGAAACTAGGGGATTATACTCTACTTCATCTCCTTTGTCTCCATCTAGGTCTTGAAGTAATTCAATTGAGATTGAGCTAGTCTTCAGGATCTCAAAGTCACCTAAGGGATCCTCCCATAATAACCATTCATCATTAGGGTAATTTCCATAGTCTCAATTATAGTTTCAACCAAGGATGTCTCTATTTTATCCTCCCATTCCTCATTGATAAACCACCCCTTTTTAATTTTTATTATTTTTATAGGTTTTGATGCTCTATAACCTTTTATTTTATCCAATCCTCCATTTGAACTTTGTTTTTGGGCATCCTTTAATAGGGTGCTCTGAGGAAAAATTAAAATAGCTTCATAATTCCTCTTGTATATAATCGGGATCCAATAGGAGTCTAATTTGATGCTAGAATCGGTGAAATAGTAGAAGGTAGATATGATGGGAAAATAAGTGGTGATAAGGTGAAGGAATAGTAAATTTTGGGGGTGAACTTGGGGAAGTTAATGTTTATCCCAAAGAAGGAGATGTTGATGGAGGTGATGGTGCAATGGTTTGGGCTAGGGGTGACTAGATCCAAACTAGAAATAGGCAAGAGGAAAAATGGGAGACTCATCTACTAAACTACTATGATTGAAGGAAAGGGATACATATAGAATATTCCTCTCAATTGATTGAGGAAGGGTGGATTCTAGGGTGGTTGCTAAAAATATCACCACTAAGATGAGAAATTAGGGAGGACCCTGGTTGATTTCCTATCCATTTTCTAGAGATGTTTGTCTTGATGGGCCAAACCATTCTAATTCCTAGGCTTGAACCCTTGGGAAGGTTCCTTGAGGGGGTATTAAAATCCAATGATCTTCCTCAAATTGTCTATACTTTTCCTTGATTATTGTTAGATGATATTTTATGTACATATCTACTATTATAGACACATCTAACCATTTCTTTCTAATGTGTACCTTTGTATCATTTAAATAATTCAAAAACACTTCATCAAATGGATATGATACATAGATATAATTAATCTTCACCTTACCCCTTGACTATGTTCAAATTTTTCTTGACCATTTTCCTTGGGTCCCATTGCTTAGGTGCCTAATTGAAATCACAGTGGGTTCTGTATACACATAATATTTTCAAACTTTTATTAATTATTGATACTGTGTATATTATAAGAACCTATTAAATATCAATATCTATGAGTTCATGCCTTAAGGGGTAGACTAATAAAGGGGTGGGTAGACCATCATTGATTCATAAGATTTTTGTCCTTTTTACCACTTGTCATTTACACACTTGTCTCCTAAAAACATTAACCCTAAGCTTATTCTTTTTAGTTATACCCACTCCATCCATTTTATTCTTTTCATCCTCATTTTATTACCTTAACACCATTTGAGATAGTTGGTTTTACTAGGTTGATTGGGTTGACCTATTACAATTTATGGGAAATTTTCACTTTCTCAGCTTGTTAGCCTTTCAATTGACCTAGCTTAGACCTAGTGAACTGTCCCTAAAAAAGCACTAGGTCGACTAGGTCGACCCTATACAACTAACATTTTTGGGAGGATTTATGGAAATATCCACCTATATATACAATTTCATTTCCCACAATTTCATAAGAGAATAACTATTAGTGAAGAACTGTGAGCAAACATCTGCTTCTTGACCATTTTACTTGAGAAATAAAGTTTAAGGTTTCATAATTTCTTTAGAGATACAAATCTTGTCTTGTGGAGAATTATTTTGGATGATTAGATAAGTTGTGTAGCCTATATTTTATTTGTCTTAATTATCCTTGAATACCACAACAATTTCTTGTGAAACACCTTGGCCAAGGGAGAGATTGAAGCTCAGCAAGTTCATCTTCAAAGGTAAGTATTCCTAACTTTATTTCTCCTTTGTAAGAGTACATAGATAATGCATTTATATTATTCTCCCATGTATTATTATTTCATATACATTTATGTGAGTATATTTATTATAATACATTTTTAGTTTATTTTTTTTATTGTTTCTAACCCTCACTTTGTGCACACAAGCTTTGGTGTGCACTAGAGTAGATTTAATTTTTTGTTATTAAAATAGGTGAATGTTTTAAACCTTAGGACTCCATTAGGTTTTTTGTGTGATTATGTTATATTTTAAGATTTAAAACCCTTCCTATCATGATATGTTGTGACAAGTTATCCACTAATTGGGTCTAATGGATCCCCATATTGGTCATGCTCCTACTTAACAAGTGTATCCCCAATCAAAAGTGTAGGTATACTCTATCTTTTTTGAGATAGGATTGATTTATAAGAATGATGAATTTTTGATTTCATAGATTCCAATGATACCAATTTTAAACTAACCTTTTCAATATTTATTTCACATTTTTCCATTTTTTAATGCATTTTTTATCATATTTTTATCATACTAGATTGACTCTATCAATCTAGTTTTCTAACTTCTATGTGCAATTTCCAAGAACATGCAACTAGATCGACCCAATTGACCTAGTATAGGTTTTTAGCCTTTTAGACATCCATTTTAGCTTATTAAGTCAACCTAGTTGACTCTATACATTTTGAGCACTCTGTAGTAGGTTCTTGTACAGCTTGATCAATCATGTCGACCTAGTTTACAAGTTTCTCAAGCATTATTCAAGGTTCTTCATCAACAATATTCCTTCATTGAATCTCTAATCTACCAAGGTTCCTTTCTATGTCTGTATTTATTTATTTTATATCTTTCCTTTCATAGTTTGAAATATTTAAAAATACCCTTGTATAGTCAATTGGTTCAACCTTACCAACCCAGTTCTATATTTTGTGTGTTGTCTAAAATAATTGGATTGACCCTACTGACCTAGTTCATTTTTATACCTTACTTCCATAATACAAGTTCAACACTATACATTGTTTCAATTTGGAATTAACCTTATATCTACTAGTAAATATCTCACACATTTCTTTTTCTATTGTTTTCATGCTTATAATAGCTCACATAGTTTAATTAGGGGATTTTTAATTAATCATTCAGTTTCACTATTTATATTTTATGCACACATGACCAAATCATAAAATATAAATAATCACATTAAAATTTTATCTACCCTAGGCCAACCTACTTGTATTTAATCACCAAGGGGGAAGATGAATTGATGCTCTAGTCAAGTATAAAGCATGGTTAATGGTATATTCTAGATAAGCATGTTGGCAATATTGTCATTGATGTCAAAGGTCTAGCATTATTGGTGATAAAGGCCCCATTGTATTTAATGATATTTGTAATTGATATATCTTGGCTACTGTGAGTTAATATTTATTTAATATTAATGAATATATTATTAGTTGCATATGAGACAAAAGAAGGGTCCATGGAGAAGTCAAAGAGCCATGGGGTAAAGACAAAAGAAGGATGGGATGCATTTTCCCATGAAGAGTCATCTTGGGGAATTCCAAGAGTCACCAAGTGAAGACAAAAGAGGAAGGGTGCAATTTATCATGAAGGGACACTTTGAGGAATATGAAAAGTCACCAAGATAAGGACAAAAGAGGGAAGGACATTTTTTCTCATGAAGGGTCACCACATGACTTTTCAAAGGCAAGGATATGAAGGGTCATACAAGTTTGGCACCATTTTCCATGAGGATTGAAGGGTCACAAAGGGGGAAGGCCAAAGGTCATTTGGAAAGATATAAATAAAGGCTTGAGAAGCCATTTGTAATAAGTGTGAAAGAGATAGATTTGATATTGTAATATCTAGCTTAGAAGAGCAATTGTGAGAGATGAATATGATTTTTATTTGTTATATCTAGCAGAGAAGAGAAAAGGTGAGAAAGAGGAAAGAGATGTTGTAATGAACTATCATTTGTTGAGATAGAAATATTGAGAGATAGTTGTGTGGTATACACAAAGGGGTTGGTGCTCCTAAGGGTTGGTGCTCACGAATAGTTGTTGGGTTGGTGCTCAGCAAAGAGGTTGGTGCTATTGAGGGTTGGTGCTCTTATGGGTTGGTGATCATGAATTGTTGATGGGTTGGTGCTTGGCAAAGGGGTTGGTGCTCCTATGGGTTGGTTCCCATGAATAGTTATTGGGTTGGTGCTTAACAAAGGGGTTGGTGCTCCTATGGGTTGGTACTCATGAATAGTTGTTGGGTTGGTGCTTAGCAAAGGGGTTAGTGCTCCTATAATTTGGAGCTTGTAAATATTATTTGGGTTGGTGCTCATTCATATACTTGAGATTGTTCTCTATGGTTTTTCCCACATTGGGTTTCCACGTTATATCTGGTGTCTCTCTCTATCTTATGTGGTGTTTATTATTTTAGTTTTATTACATATATTGAATGTTTGATTAAGTGTAATTTGATTAAGGGAGAGTTTTATAAGATATATGATATAATGATTCACCCCCCCACTCAGTATATCCCATTCTTAACAATTGGTATCAGAGCAGGTTCCTTTTTGAAAAATTTTACAGCTTGAAGGTAGATTAGGAAAGCACGATGGCTGGGTAATAGGAAGGATTTTCTACAAATAAGTCACCTTTGTTTGATGGGATGAATTATGATTTTTGGAGCATAAGAATGAGTACTTATTTAATGGCCCTTGGATTCGATATATGGAAAGTAGTGGTGGAGGAATATGAAGAGCCACAAACATCTACAATTACTCCAGTAGAAAAGAAGACAAGTGAATGCAATGATAAAGCTTTAAATGCTATTTTATGTGGTTTATGTGAATCTAAATTTTTTAAAGTTATGCAATGTAAATCTACTCATGAAACTTGGGTAAAAATTGAGAATATTTACAAATGTGATGGAAAGGTTCAGCAAGCTAAGCTTCAGACTTTTAGAAGACTGTTTGAAAGTTTGAAGATGGAAGAAGAATAAGATATAGCAAGTTATCTTTTGCAAGTTGATCAAATCATAAATTAGGTTCAAGGTCTTGGAGAAATGTTGGAAGAGTCAACGGTGGTAAAAAAGGTTTTGAGATCTCTACCAATGAGATATGATGCAAAGGTTTTGGAAATCAAGGAGATGAAGAATTTATCCAAGCTAAAGATGGATGAACTTCATGGTATACTAATGGCATATGAGATGTAGATAGAACAAGATAAACCCTCAAAAAGAGAAGCATCTTTCAAGACATCAAAGAAATAGAAATCTAAGATTCAAGAATCAAGTGATAGCTCTAGTGATGATGAAGATGGCAATGGAGCACTTTTCATTCGTAAGCTAAAAAGAGGAATAGGTAAATATCAAGGAAAATTACCTTTTAAATGTTTTAATTGTTGAAATATTGGACATTTTTTAGCTAGATGCCCAAATAAGGGTAATTATGATGAAGAAGAAAAGCCTATATAAAAGAAGAATTTCAAAGGCAAATACAAGAAGGGATTTGAGAAGAAGAGCCTGTATTCTAAGGATCCTAGCTCAGTCAAAAATAGTGGAGTTAGTGATTCAGAAAAAGAGATTTTATTCATGGCCATACATGAATATGATCAAGAAGAAGAAGAGGAAAAAGCTAAAGTGAATATGGAAGGAGAACTCATTTGTGCCCTAGAAGAGTTAAAAGTTGTTGAGAAGAAGAATCAAAGATTAAAGTGCCAGATCAAGAAAAATGAACAGGAGTTAAAAGAAATGACTGAAGATCTAACAACACACTTGGAAGAAGTTAAGAAGAATGAAGAAGATATAATATCATAGTTGGAAATAGAAAGAAAAGATTGTTAAATGTATGTTATTTAAATTGCCTCTTTAAAAGAAAATATTGAGAAAGTAGTCAATGATAAAGTAGTTAGTGATTCAAAATTTGAGGATAACACTAACATGCTGAATAAGATATTGGAAAGTCAAAAAGAAAATTTAGATAAGATAGGGATGAAATTTGAAAATAAAAAGAGCTATCCTGAAGCTCTTACAAAAGAGAAAACAAAAAGGGGAGAAGTGCAGAATACAGAGGACATTTCAAACAGAGGAGGCTAGAGGGAACAAAGCTACAAAAGGTATTCAGGTCAGAGATAGATAGACAGGTCTTATTTTTATGTCTATTATTCTTATTTTAATGGATATGGTCACAATAAATTATAATGTAGAAAAAGAGCTAACAATTTTAGAAATAAGGAGAAGGAAAGTTAAGTAGAGTCAAATAGAAGCCACAACTCTTTAACTCCTCTATCAAGCTTTGATGAAGAGACCATAGTATGCTACAAGTACAACAACTTTAGACACATAACTCAATATTGTAGAAGCGTGTTTGAGTCAGTCAAGAAGGATCAAAGTTTCAAAGCTCCATTCATCAACAAGAAGGATAAGAGTTTCAAAGCTCCATTCATCAAGAAGAAGGTTTAGACATGTTCATGGTAGAAGAAACAACTTGAAGATTCTATGATGGTTCAAACAACTTTGCATGTAAGAAATAAAGATCAGATATGGCTCATTGATAGTGGATGTTCAAGGCATATGACAAGAGATAAAAGTAAGTTCATAAATCTAAAGAAGATCAATGGTGGCATAGTGAGATTCAGAAATAAAACCACTGCCAAGATAGCCGAAAAAGGTACCTTGAGTTTGGATTATGGTAGAACTAAGACTAATAATGTTTTATATGTAAAAGGTCTTAAGCATAATCTATTGAGTGTTAGTCAAATATGTGATCAAGGATACACATTAAAGTTTCATAAAGAAGGTTGTGAGATTAGAAGAAAAGATTCAAATGAGTTGATTGCAGATGCTCAAAGGATAGGGAATAATGTGTATGTATTATCAGATATCTTATAAAAGGCATGATAAAAGGATACATTCAAAAATCTACAAGAGGATTTGGGAGTAATTTCTATTACTTCTTTCCATTTATGTTCAGCATCAGTTATGGGGGAGCTAAGCGTTAGCTCTGGGTAGGCCCTTTGTCATTGATGTCAAAGGGGGAGAATAATAGGTATAGGTACATGTGAAAAAATAGGTATATGGAATAGGTATAGGGTGCTATATTAAGGGGGAATTACTATATGTTTTTAGATGATAGGATGTGTAGGTGACAAGATGTGGCAGTTTTAGGATTGAGGTTGCCATCAATGACAAAGGGGGAGATTGTTGGAAATATTGTCATTGATGTCAAAGGTCTAGCATTATTGGTGATAAAGGCCCCATTTCATTTAATGATATTTTTAATTGATATATCTTGGATAATGTGAGTTAATATTTATTTAATATTAATGAATATATTTTTGGTTGCATATGAGACAAAAGAATGGCCCATGGACAAGTCAAAGAGCCACAGGGTAAAGACAAAAGAAGGATGGGATGCATTTTCCCATGAAGAGTCATCTTGGGGAATTTCAAGAGTCACCAAGTGAAGACAAAAGAGGAAGGGCACAATTTCTCATGAAGGGACACTTTGAGGAATATGAAAAGTCACCAAGATAAGGACAAAAGAGGGAATGACGTTTTTGCTCATGAAGGGTCACCACATGACTTTTCAAAGGCAAAGATATGAAGGGTCATACAAGTTTGGCACCATTTTCCATGAGGATTGAAGGGTCACAAAGGGCAAAGGCCAAAGGTCATTTGGAAAGCTATAAATAAAGGCTTGAGAAGCCATTTGTAATAAGTGTGAAAGAGATAGATTTGATATTGTAATATCTAGCTTAGAAGAACAATTGTGAGAGATGAATATGATTTTTATTTGTTATATCTAGCTTAGAAGAGCAAAGTTGAGGAGAGGAAAGAGATGTTGTAATGAACTATCATTTGTTGAGATAGCAACATTGAGAGATAGTTGTGTGGTATACACAAAGGGGTTGGTGATCCTATGGGTTGGTGCTCATGAATAGTTGTTGGGTTGGTGCTCGGCAAAGGGGTTGGTGCTCTTATGAGTTGGTGCTCATATGGGTTGGTGTTCATGAATTGTTACTATTTTAGTGCTTGGTAAAGGTTTTGGTGCTCTTGTGGGTTACTGCTCATGAATAGTTGTTGGGTTGGTGCTCAGCAAAGGGGTTGGTGCTCCTGTGGGTTGGTGCTCATGAATATTTGTTGGGTTGGTGCTCATCAACGGGGTTAGTGCTCTTGCAAGTTGGTGCTTGTGAACATTGTTTAGGTTGGTGCTCATTCATATACTTTAAATTATACTTTATGGTTTTTCCCACATTGGGTTTCCACGTTATATCTGGTGTCTCTCTCTATCTTGTGTGGTGTTTATTATTTCAGTTTTATTACATATCTTGAATGTTTGATTAATTGGAATTTGATTAAGTGAAAGTTTTATAAGATATATGATATATTGATTCACCCCCCCTCTTAGTATATCCCATGCTTAACAAAGCACCCAACACCCTTATCACTATGGTGTGTGAAGTGAGGGTGTAGGCCCCAATACCAATCCTATAGTATTGCCACTACAGTCCCTTTTATCCCAAACTACTTGAATCCATCCTTAGATCGTTATCTAGTTCCTTACTTTACAACCAACTTCTCATCACATTTAAAATCATTTCTTAGTTATCTAATAAACATTTAGGTTGACCAATTACTTATCTCTTTACTTTTAAATTTGATTTCTTTCTCTTTGCTCAATTGTGTGTGAAAAATATTTCATTAACCAACATTGTTAAAATATTTAGTTTTGTGTGCCTCAATTGGATTTAATAGCATTAATCTAGTTAATTGACTATTTATTTTTAGTACTTACTACTTTTCATTACTTGAAAGATTATCTTGTTTCATTTTTATAATCTATTTTTAGGCTTCTTAAATTTCCTATCTATTGTACTATATTGACCCAATTAACTTGATGCAATTTCCTAACTTTTGTACACTATACTAGATCAACCCAATCAACCCTATACATTTTTACAATCCCTATTTCTATGCTAGGTCAACCTAGTCAAACCTATATTATTTTAGTCCCCTCTTTATCCTTTGCTTCCTCATCTCTATTATTTTCCCTACATCATGGACTTTTTATTTGGTGATGTCACTAAGTTACAGTCAATAGACATGATGAACTTTACCAATCCTAATAGGGTCTCCCATAGATAGATTAGGGATCCTCTTTTGGATGATAGTAATGTTTATATTTCAAATCACACAATGAAATATGGGACCCCTCCTCATACCTATTTTTAGCATAATCCTCCTCTTTTCTTATAGGATCAACTTGAGTTAGTGTATACTCCTAAAAAAAAAAAAATCATCACTGAATTTCTTCAGCATCAAGGAAAGGATCCTTCTACATTTATAACCTCATGATTAGTGGTCAAGTTGAAGAGCTTCATTCATCTACTCCTACATTAAATATAGGATTTGGGGGTAATACTTTCCTTAATTCACAACCTCTTCCTTAAATTTTGACTCCTTATGCCATGATATCTTCTTTTCTAACCTCTTTTAACTCTATGCCTAGTATTTTAACTAACATGGTAAGTTATACATCTAGTGGGCCTCTCAAAATATCCACTATCCTTAATCCTTCCACTAGTTCATTGTTTTCTACCGAAGGCAATCATGATTCTAGTGCTTATTCTTCTCAACCATTCACTAGTCCATCTTTTTCTCCACAAGTAAATTTTGCCACTGGTGCCTCACATTCTCATAATTATTCTCAAGCTCATATCAACACTAATACTGGTACCCAAGCCATTAATACCAACACAATTACCAATTCTAATGCTTTCAATGCTAATCAAACATACCAAGTTTTTTAAAAAACTCTCAATAAAATGAATAACTTTTAAGCACATAATATAAATCAAATGATGAGAATGAAAAACAAACTTATTAATCTTCAATCTCATTTATAACCAATGACTTAGGGCACACATAACTAGAATGTTACCCCTCCTCTTCAATATTCTCAAGGAAATATCATTCCTCAACCTCCTTTAGTCAATAAAACCATCAAGCATCTATAAAATTAACCTCTGACTACTCAAATTTACAACATTGATATTAGAGGTATAACACCTACAATTTATTATAATGGGTCAACCAATCATGGCCTTCACCTAAAAACATTTGGAAATATTTACAAGGATTGGGTCAAATTAAACACCTTTACTGCTACCAAGATCCTAGCCAAAACCCTCATGGGTGATGCCTTGGATTGTTACAATCAACTTAGAGCTCATTACATTTCTAGTTTGGAGGACTTAGTAAATGCTTTAGTACAAGAATTCCAAAATAATGATCTTATTTAAAACACTTTGGCTCATTTCATTAATTGCAAATAACATGAGAATGAAACTTCCCAAGTTTTTGTTAAAAGATGGAAGACTTTGTCGAACAAATTTGAACATAACATGATGGATGACAATCTTTTTCATCTCTTTACAAATTCTCTCTTTCGTAAATTATAATATCGAATCCACACTCTTTCTCTACACACTTTATAGGAGGATATTGAAAAAGCTAAATGACAAGATTTATTAATGCATCAATTCGAGCCACCCCAACTTTCTTTGGGTCCTCATATATTACTAAAGAATAAAAACTACAATATTAGTAATGATGGTGTTACCAATTCTTATGATACCATTCACACTGTTCAAGTTGTCATTCCCAACCAATCTTCAAAACCAACTCCTTCTTCTCAATAATATACTAATCCTTATTTATCTTCACCCAATAAAATTAATGTCCATAAACTTCTATCCTTGAATTATTAAAGCATCTACCTATACCTATTCCATGAGAGCTTGACCCTACTCGACCTATGAAATCATGGTATGATCCTAACAAGTTTTGGTGGTTTCATTAGGGTCATTCTCATGACACCTATAGACAAATTCATAATTTAACTATGGATTTTCTTCTTGGTCCTAATTTTGATCATGATTCCATTATTTTTAAATGTTAACAAGCCTATGAGATTAATTTTTTGGACTATAAAACACATGACAAAACTCAATCCTTAAATCAATAAAATGTTCATTTATCTATATATAAAGATCATTTACCTAATCATCAACTGATTCAATACAATCAAGACAAGTCCACCCCTTCCACCAATAATTTAAAAAGTCTTATTAAACCAAATTTTGAAGAGAATGTGGTTAGCATGACTAATATGAGAAGGGTGGTTGATTTCATTAATTCCCAAACTATCTACATTCCTCCCTCACATAAGTCATATCATGTTATCTAAGATTCTTCTCCAACTCATTTAAATGAGTTGGGGCAAGATGACCTTATTACTTTTGATGATCCAATTTTTTATTCCCCCTAGGATAACACTTCCCATTCTATTTCTACCACTCTTCCATCATCTTCCAATACTAATGATAACCAAGATTCTACTAACACTTATTCTTCCAATTCTCAAAATAAACTTGAACCAACTATTTCATCATGCCAACATGATCTACCACCTAATTCTAAACCTTCTTCTTCTTTTTATCAACAAAAATTTTAGTGTACTTTAGCTCCTCCTTCCAAGGACCTCCTTAAACATTATGCACCTATATATAACAACCTTATTATGGGCTATGATGAATGGGATCCCATTTTAGATATCACTAATCTCCCATCCCAAATTTCATTTCTCAAGTTTATAAGGACATTCCCACATCATAAAAACTACCTCATCCAACTCTTATTCAAGATGAATGTCCCTCATCTTCCTCTCTTAGGATGGGAGGTAGATTTATCTAGTTCAAAAGATAGTATTTTAAAATAATGTGATGAGATTTCTATCAACATTGATGAAACTTTATACATTTCTCTTTCTCTATGATTTCCTATTGCATCGATGATTCTTGATGAGATTCTACTTCATGAAAATGTTCCTCCCTTATTTATTAGCATCCAAATAGGTGATATCCAAGTCAAACATGCATTAATTGATTAGGGTTTAGGTACAGGTGTCACTTCTCTCAATTTTAATAAGACTCTTGGATATTTAGAATGAAATATCAAGTCTACTTTTAGTACATGCCAAGGATATGATAGAAGGAAAATGCCTCCTTTAGGTTATGTGTTGCTTCCCATTGCCATCCCACCTATCACTATCAATGTGAAGGTGATGATATTTAAATTCCATCTTTCTTATAACATATTTTTTGGTAGGCCATCGACTAACCACATGAGAGATATTGCTTCCTTTGCCTATTAATGTATTAAATTCCATCATAATGGATCCATTTATAAGATTCAAGGTGACACTATCCCTTGGAATTTCAAACAATTCCAAGATCATTATGTCTTCAAGATTCTTACTCTTGAGCCCTTACCTAGCATTCCATTTCATGAGACTCAGCATCTCAACTTTCCCATTAAATCAACTTTAGGTTATAATGGCATCCTAAGCTCATTGGTAATATTAATCCCAACCTATTAGATTATGATGATGATGAGCTTGATGAAATTAACTTAAAAATCAAAAAATTTGATCTCTCACCTCATCTCATCTTGTAACTTCTTTCTTCCTTTAGACCTTCTTCTTAGAAACCTCCTTGTGATAACATTCCCATAGCATTGACCAAAAATAGGCATTTTATTCACCTTTCTTCATCGAATGACAAGGTTATCCCTACCTGTGTCATTAATCTTCACACCCTAGATTACGATGATGGTTATTAGTTAGATAATCTATTGTGAGGTAGTCTTATACAAGCCCATGATGCTAATATTATCCATTATTTTTTTTTACTTGATTATTTTCATGCATCTCATCACTTTCATTCACTTATAGTCCTTTATTTTTGCATTTTTGCCCTTTATTATAGGGTAGAGATGGTGCCAACACCTCCAATTTATAAGGAGCCATGTAGGACTATGATCATGGATCATGTTATGACCAAGCCTTACTCTTTTTCTAAGTACATTGACCCTCACAATTGGTTTACCCCTAAGGTTAGTGAAACTCTCCTAAGACATTATATAGATCATGTTCCTCTTTTAGTAGAGCTTGTTATAGTTGAGCATCTTCCCACTCTTGCTATAGTTGATCTTATTTATGATCCTACTATTGTTGAGCATACCCCTATTTTTGATGCTATTTCTCTTTCTATTGATCCTAATTTCATTCCTTCTTCATCATCACCCTCCCTTGGTTATGGTTTGCTTCCTTTACCTAAGATGGTTCCTCTACCCACCAAATGGGCTGAAGAGTGATCTTTGACTTCTTCCACTCCTAATTTACCTCCATCCATGAGTTCTTCTTCTAAAATAACTCACAAGCATATATGTTGCTTTTATGGGACATATAACCATTCTTACACCCATTATTGCAAGTTATGATAATATATTGATACTTTGCATCCTTCTTCCTCATCATCAGACAAAGCCATACCTCCCCCAAAGGTACTTATTGAGTACATGCCTAAGTATGGTGAGGTATATTGTCTATACTATCTATTTGGCACCAATCACATTGATCTTTTTACATCCTTTAAAAACATCTCAAGCATAACCTTATAACCATTCCCAAATCTTCTTCCTTGGATATCACCTATTTGGATGCTAATCAATTAATGCATTGGAATTAAGTGATAAGCATATGGTTGTCTTTTTTTTATCACTGCTTTCCCTTTTTCCTTTGAATTTTTATCAAAACTATCATTTCTCTATCTTTATGATTGTTTTTAATTTCTTATCCCTCTTTTTCACAAGATAATTTATCATGGTGACTTGGTTATACAAACCTTGTTCCCTTTAGTTATTTTCTCCCTTTACCATGTGATCAGTTAGCAAAAAATCTCATTATTGTCTCCTTTTACCAATCCACTTTGTATCTCCTTTGTCCCTTCTTTCTTTTTTGAAAACTAAGTATATACATGGTTGAGAATTGATATCACATGCTAGTTATTATCAAGCCTAAGTGTCTTAGTCAGTCATTGTCTTTGGTTACTTATCTTCCTTTATCCTTAGCCTACAACTCATTCATGTGTATCACTATCTCTCTCATGATTGGTCATTCTAAATCCATATAAAGGAGGAATCTTTAAAAAATATTAAAAATTTAAAAACTAAATCATTTAAACAAAACGCAAAAATATTCTTAAAAGTCAAATCACATTAAAAGATGTGATTCAAAGCACATCTCCTTCTTCTAATCAAACCTCAAACTATATATTTAGCCTCATAGTAGAGCTGAGGTCCTTTGGCGTATGGTAAGCTAGTATATTAGAAGCGGAGAATGAAACAAAATCTTTTATTGCTACCTACTTTCTCTTGCAAGTACCTAATCTTCATAGTAGATTGATGGCTTTATAAGGGGTCTTAAAGAATATGGAACACATCACGGGAAGGTAGGTCCATTTTAATTTTTCTTTTACCAATCTACCTTCATGAGTTGATCTTAGTAGCACACTTATTTTCATATAAATCTTTGTGTCTATATTGAACAAGTTCCCTTTGTATATAGATGACCACTAGTCACTTAGTGTCTTCTAATGTCCTTAGTATTCCTCTTACCCCCTAAGGTCTTCTCATAAGACACCTAAGTCTTGTTTTTTACACTCCCTTTTTCACTCCTTATATTCATTATATTTCCTTTTGAGAAATATTTTTTGTCTATTGATCACTCCCTTGGGGATTTCATTTATGAGTTACTTCATAAGATCATGGATAGGACCTAGCCATCCTCACAAATTAACATATTTTCCTTCCTATTACCCACATCCTTTTATTACCAGATCTTTCTATTTATTCCACCCCAATGGTGTTCTTTTTATCGATCTATAATTTAATATTGTAAATAGGACTCAACCCTCCTCACAAAATTTTTCAATACCCAAGTCACCATCCAAATTACATGTGTCAAATATGAGATAAGATTCGATCGATTATGAAGTCACATCTCATTTTACATGATTCCCATCTTGATTCAATATGTTTTATACTTACTTCATTTTTCCTTTACCTTTTATCTTCTTATTTTTTGAGTGCATGTAAGATTACAACCATTTCTTGAATTTTTCCTACTTCCCAGCTTGAATTAGTGTGATCAATTTAAGACCAATATTTTGCAATTTTGTTTTTCTTTTATAATTCCAATCAAGATTTAGTATGATAGATTAATTTAATTAATTTTTTTTATACCATTTATGCCATTTTACATACCTTCCTGAAATAGTGTGTAGTACATTTTATTGATTGATTATATTTTACCAAGTCTTTTTGCCTATTTCTTTTTAACCATGCATGTGTTTTTCATAATGATAGAAAATAAACCACATCTAATATATTTCATATAGCATATACAACAAAGCTAAATACATGTGATAGAAATAAATATATCCAGAGCATCCAAAAATGCAACCATCATAATGGAAACATACACATCCAACAATAAATATGCAAAAATGATCCTATATATATCATGAGTTTAATATAACATATACAACCATATAAAATGTTATACCTCTATGGATGGGTTCCATAATGTCTATCTCATGGCCTATCCACACTACCTATTGAGGTATCTATCTAACTTCTCTAAATAATATGCTATATGGAGGTCATCTGAGATCTCAATCCCTCTACTTGTCCTTATAGGTGTGCTACCTACATCTATGACTATGTTAACTAAGTCCAAATATCTATAATCTACACTAATATATCTATATGTACAACTCTTTTTATTCTATGTCATTTCATGCTTGCATCTCCCCTACACCCATCACTACTAGTGGTTGTATCCTCTCCCTCTATGCCCATATCTTTCTCATTACCTCTCTAGATATTTTAAACCAACTTGACTGAGTTGAGGTAGATGGTACACTCAAATCCTCAAATGTTGTGGGGTAATGTGGATATAGAGTCTCATCCATGATGTCATGGAGTGCTCCCCTTACTAGAGACCCCCATCTCTCCTCTACATTCCCAATTGTGCCTAAAAAATCACACCAAATAAATATTAGATCACTATTATATCTCAAGATATCTATCTATCTATAATTCCAAATAAAAACTTAAAGTAATAATTTAAACATCTTTTCTTACCTATCTATGTCTTGATTACTATGGTCTTGCCATCTATATGACCACCTATCATAGTTTCCCCATCTATACGGCCTCTTAGCACTTCCCCTATAGGTCACCTCCTCAGCTCAAACCTAATTTTCATGGCTTGTGTTAGTCTTAGTCTACATATAAGTGGTATCTATGTCATCTCCTCTAGCTCACCTATGGGCTCATCTAGGATGGTAAAAGTCTTCACTCTCTCCTCCTCCTACCTTCATTAAAATCATGTCCCTAGTGGCTACATCTCATCTCATTATAGAGATGGTAATGGTACATCTAGTATCTCTACCTCTACATCCCTATCTTCCTGCTCAGCTCTTTATCATGCTTAACAAGTCCATGATCACTCTTGATGTGGCCATAGTGTTGGCCTCACCACTAGTGGCCCTAGTCCTCTCCTCCTTTATGGGTCCCTCACATGCTGAGCCCATTGCTTGAGCATTAGTATAGGTGGTACTAGATGAGGTAGGTACATCTACCCTAGCATCCATGCCACTAGATGTGGATATTTCCACCATAAATAGTGTTCAACTACCTATATCATAGTTATCATTAGTGTAATTGTGTCCTAACTCACCCATATAGCTAATATGTGCTCATATGGATGCCACACTATGTCTTCACATCTCACTAATTATAGCACTAGCATTTGGGGCTTAACTTATGCTACCTATTCCTCTCTTCATCTTCATAGTCAAGGTAACCTATCATCAAACACATAAGGAAACCCAACTGATTGATACATAGGAAACCTCTCATATATACAAACTATCAGCACTATAATCAATCACATAGTCCTCTACCTTTTAACCAACATATCATATATATCATATACCATATAGACTTATATGATAGATCCTATATCATATATAACTTACTCCTCCAAGATCATCTTACTTAAGGATACCACTAGTAGTGGTACCTTATTATTTGACTTGTGACAGAATACCCACTATGTCATAAGCCCTATCGTAGCCTTCCATATGTCTAGAATATGTGATGTATAGACATCAAACATTCTAACTCTCCTACTTAGTAATATCATCTATGATCATGTATCCCACATGGCTAAGCCTCTCCTTTCCTCTAGGTTGTTAGGTATCTGTATGATCACCTGTGATCCTACATAGGTAGCCCCAAGATGGCATGGACATCCTCTAGAATGATAGACACTTTTATTATATCCCCATCTACGTCCCATATGAAAGTGTTAGTTAATCATTATTAGCAACTAAGGAACATGACTAATAGATTAAAATTAAGGGGGATCTAACACATCTCTGTTATCTTACCTAGACCTATAGATCCTAGTCTAGCCCTATCTCCATCTAAAAACCTATGTAACAAGTTTGATAACCATTCTACATCCACAAGTCACCAAAATCTATGTCATCCCTACACTCAAGAAATAACAAAGGATATATTAGTTATTTCATGTCATGTATAGTCAAAATACATTCTTCTTACATTTTTACATTAAAAAGGCCTACATTACTTCATTTTATTATTTTTAGCTTACTTTTAGTCTACTTGGTCTTTCTTGACCTTACTTGGTCATTTAAAGCCATTTTATCCCTCTTTCAACCTTTAACACGATTTTCCATACCATTATATCTCTTTGGTCAAACTAGTTTGACCAAAATTTTCCTATCTTTTCACTTGATTGACTCAAAAATCTAATTCAACCCTCTTCTCTTCCCCTCCCTAGTGTTAAGTTTCCATTCTAGACCTTTCAAACCACCTAAAAACTCCACAGTAGGCCATAAAATTATATAATGTATAGGGTCAACCCATACCTACTAGGTCATCACTGTGGATTCTTCTCTTTTACATCCTACTGGGTTGACCTAGTGCTTTTTACCTATTGATTGCTTGTATTTTCTTATAAAAGTACAATTTTCTTACTTTCTTCCTAAATCCTCCAAACCCATTTTTTTTATTCCTATTTACTACCCCTAGAACCTAATTTTGCCTCATTTTAACATCTGTAAATTATTAAAATTCAAAATTACTAAAAATTCACTTAATTCAATACAAATTTCAAAAATTGGCTTGAAATTCTTAGTTACATACTTGTAGTGCACCTGATGTTGCCTCTAGAGCCTCTTCCTATCTAGCATGTACTCTCCTTTCTATCCTAGCTTATTTTATCTCTAGTGATATTTTTTCCCTCTCTCACAAATAAAAATAACAAATGAATTGTCATTTGCCCTATTTAAAAACACTTTTCAAATTTCAAATCTTTCAATTTTTATCCTGTAGATTCCTTATTTTTATTATATCTTTGTTTCTATTTATCCATTTTACAAAATATAAAATTCATTATATTCATGATGATGTAGAGAATATTTTCCAATATCATATGCTTATTTTACAAAAATTATGGTTTTTGGCTTTTTTTTTCACTAACTTCTATAGGTTCACCTAGTGTTATTTACATTGGATTCCTTCACATTTATTATCATCTACTTCATTATCTACGACACTAAGGTAAGTTAAATGTATGGATTTTTCAATTTAGTCCTTTCATTTATCTTATCTTTTTCTTATTGTAATTTACTTAGCATCAACATTATGTGTTATCATGTTATATCCCAAAAGACCATTCCATTTTGCACTTATGTGACACGTGATGACATTCAAGTGGGGTATACGTATACACATAATATTTTCAAACTTTTATTGATTATTAACACTTTATATCTTGAAATAACCTATCGAGTCTCAATCTCTCTGAGTGCATGCCTTAAGGGGTTCATCGAGAAAGGGGTGGGTAGACCATCAGTGCTTCATAAGATTATTTTCCCTTTTTCCACTTATCATCTACACACTTGTCTCCTAGAACCATTAAACCCAATATTACTCTTCTTATTTCTACCCATTCTAGCCATTTCCCTCTTTCCATCCTCCTTTTCTTACCTTAACACCCTTTTGGATAGTTGACTCTACTAGGTTGACTAGGTTAACCTAGTAAAATTTAGGGGTATTTTTCACTTTCTTAGATTGTTAACGTCTCCATTGACCTAGTTTAGACCTAGTGAATTATCCTAAAAAACACACTAGGTTGACTAGGTCAACCCTATACAACCAAAAAAAATTAAAGGATTTAGGGAAGGATCCACCTATATAAACAAGTTCATTTACCACCATTTCATAAGAGAATAATTATTAATAAATAAGTGTGAGAAAACATCTACTTATTAACCTTCTACTTGAGGAATAAATCTTAGGGTTCCATAAATTTTCTGGAGATAAGGATCTTATCTTGTGGAGAAGTATTTTGGATGCTTATATAGGTTGTGTATCCTAGATTTGACTTATCTTTGTTATCTTTACATACCATAACAATCTCTTGAAAAACACCTTATCCAAGGGAGAGATTGAGGCTCGATGGGTTCATCTTCAAAGGTAAGTATTCCTAGATTTATTTATCCTTTGTAAGAGTAGATAGATAATGCATTTGTATTCTTCTCCCATGTATTAAGATTTCATATACATTGATGTAAATATATGTCTTCTAATACATGTTTAGTTTAGTTGTTTTATTGTTTTTAAGCCCCACTTTATGCCACAACCTTTGGTGTGCACTAGAGTACATTTATTTTCTTGTTATTAAAATAGGTGAATGTTTTAAACTTTAAGACTCCATTAAGGTTTTTGTGTGATTATGTTAGACTGTAGGATTTGGAACCCTTCCTAGCATGATATTTTTTGATAATTGATCCACTAATCAGGTCTAGAAGATATTCATATTGTTCATGCTCTAGCTTAACAAGTGTATCCCAACTCAAAAGTGTAGGTATGCTCTGTCTTATCCAAGTCAGGATTGATTTATAGACATGATGCATTTTTTATTACATATAGGTTCTATTTTTTCCCACTGGATGAAAATGTTCCCATCTATTATATTAAGTCCTACTAATGTTAATGAGAGGCGGGTAGATAGATCCTTGTTTATCACTTATTATTCTCACATCTACAAAATTAACTAGTTGGGATATAATTTATTAATCTACCACCTTATTTTGGACCAAAAGGGGTTGATACATAGGAGGATCCCTATTTTTATCTATTTGTATGACTGTATGGTCTAGATAGAGACAATATTTTCTAATCCTTTCAATGTTTCTTTGAATTTGGTTAGATAATATGGGTTTATCCTTACCATAAATGGCTCGATATGCTATTGATAGAAGGTCTCAATCAATCTAGTCATGCTCTTCCTAAATTTATGTATATGAATAACATTACATTTATCACAAACCTAATTCATAAGATAATCAATTGATAGCTCCCAAAACTCCTTAAAAGTTGAGTGAATAATCCTTACTACAGTGTTTAATAGATATGACATCATATAGAAGTTGTCATCTAGTCTACTATCTAAATTGAGGACTTGGTTGATTAAAATATAAATATGGATATTTCCAATAGTTATGATCTTGGTATAAGTGAGGATGGTGTCTAATAGGGTAATCCAAACCTCATTAACATAGGTTATAATATGAAAACCATAAATTCAATTTAGTCAATCCATAGCAATTTAGATTTGAGGCTTGAAGATGACAATGGGAATAGTAAATATAGGGCCCTTGATTATGAGTGTACTAGGGTCATTATTTGATTCCCATAACCTGATGGTTGCATTATTTTCATACATCCATGAATTAAATAGGGTTTGATTATAAGCCATTTTAGGAGGGGGATACTATAGTATTTTTAAAAATCAATTCCATTAATATATGTCATCAAGGTGATACATTGGCAAATATGTAGGATTTTTCTATAAATTTATGAATTCATAAATAAATCAAATAGTAGGTCAATGTAGGGAATTATCTCAATATTTTCTACAACATTATGTAGGCCTACCAATTTTAATGCTACCAGGTCTTCTATGCATCTTTGTGTAAAGTCCAAGAGTTGACCTCTAAGGCTATAGGGTTCTAGTGCTTTAACTTCCTCCTATATAACTGACTAATGGTTGAATTCATAGTTGAGGGAAGATTCATCAAACCTTACATATATGTATTTATTAGGTCTTATAATGGAATATGCAGAGGGGATGGTAGAAGTTGTGAAGCAGAAGTCACTGTTTCACACTTAAGATCTCTAAATCTCTAGAACTATGGAATTTCTTGGTCGTTAGAGAGCTTGAATTTGCACTAGAAACTATTTATTAAATGGAAATATATATTTAATTAAATTCATTAATCACATATATTTATTATATATTATCCACCTCTTCTAAATTTAATGCACTCAATTGACCAATTTATGTGGATTAATGGCACTAATGGCCTTGCCTTTCTTTGCTTTCTTTTATTTTTCATATTTTATATTTTCTTGATGAAGTCTCATCACCTTTTATAGTCCATGACACAAGGTGAATTCTATTAATATTTATTTGAGTAATTTTTTACCTCCATTTGACACTTGGAAACATTCTACTTCCCCAAAGAGCGTCATATTACTACTACTCAGGCCCATTCTTTGTTGACTAGTTTATTTATAGCCTCAAGATTTTGAGATCATGACATATGGAGGGATGTTGTTGTTTCATTGGTCCTAGGAGTGGCATACTCCCTTTTATCATTACATAAGTTTTGAGTGAGAGAGATAATGACATGTGGATATATATTGACACTTCACTTAATTGAGAAACTTATCAAATTTCTTTGATAATTGAGAGTCTATAGGATCATGACATGTGGATGGTTGTCACTACCTCAATTTCCTTTAAAATTTCATACACTAAAACTCTCTCTCTTGGTCACTAAGTGAGTATGATGATGGCATGTGGATGGTTGTCATTACCTTGCCGTCCCTAGGAATTTAATATATTAAACTTAAATTTTTAAGTCATGAGGTGAGTGGGATCATGACACATGGCATGATCCTAATCTCTCACTTAGTTGGGAGTTCTTATAGATATTTATAAGTGTCTAAAATGACATGGGATAGTAATAATATGACACATAGTGGCATAACACCTTTTTATAACATTAAATTATATAACATACTTCAGTTGCCTTTGGGGTTTTAAGAGAACAAGTGATTGCCATGTGGAAAGCTTTGGTGAATTGACAAGAGTCTAAGAAATTTTTTGAAATAATTCTAAGTAAATAACCATCTTCAAAAGATAAAATGCAAATCAATGATTCATGATTTTTTCTTGTTTAATCTTAAAAAACCCATCATGCTTTCAAATTAAACAAGGCAACTTCATGAATCATTAGATTCTAAAAAGACTTAGAAAGACATGCATAAATTAAACCAAAGGATAGAGATGTAACTAGAGAAAAAATTAAGCATATTTTTAGTTTATAATATATTAAGTGTCATTATGTCAATTTGATTTTCTAGAAACAAGCTTAGGTTACTTCACAGATCTTAAAACAAGGGAGACTATTTGACAAAGTGGATCCCTATTTAAAATTTTTAAATGTGGCCATGTTGGGATACAACAAAGTATTCTTAAAGGATTCAATAGGTACCCAATCTTATCTCTTCTTTTAGGATGCATTGATAATGTATTTCTTATTCTTATAGGAGATAATTACAATTAGACAAATTGAAAACTAGTACCTTTATATAAGCCCTAATTTCCTTTCACATGAAAATGTAGGACTGATCTAGGACTATAAACTTGTGGAGCCACTAGTTGCTTATAAGATGTGTTCAATTATATAAATTTATAATAAAAACACTAAGTCCTTAGTGTAACTCTTAAATTCTATGGAAATTTGTCCCATCATGCATGCCAAAAAAAATTGTCACCTAAATATTACACTTGTTCACTCAATTAGTGATTTAACTATAACAATGGGATCATCCCCAAGGTGTGGGACATTGGGTCCTTGGGATGAACCTCTATAGAAGGCCAACTTCCCTCTTAAACTATGTGAATTTGATATAATATCATTTTAGGCCTAAAACAATGCTAAAATAGATATATTTATAACTAAAAACATGTTTTCATCATGGAAAAGGGGGTTAAAATAATTAAAATTCATAAAATTGGTGATTCACTAAGTCTAGAGAGATTCTCAACTTGCTCCTACTAGCACAAGAAAAAACTTTAAAAGACCAATTTTTAGATAAACACTTTCACAAACATATTATAAAAAAGGTATGATGAATAAACTACTTTGCATAAGGGTTGTAATGTCTACAATTTCCTCCAAAGTCAACCAAAAGAGACTAATATGAATCTATAATCGATCCCAAACTAATAACAAGAGACTAAAATCCATATGATATAACCAAAATTCTAAATACACAGTGAGATAGAATGAGGAGAGAGGTAAAATAAATCTTTTACTGATAATTCAAGGCCTAAGATAGTATTACAGGACTCAAAATGAGTAGAATTTTGACATACCAAAGAGAGGGATCCTAAAAAATCATTTTTAGCCATATATATCAGAAATAGATATGAGAGAGGAGAGGAGAGAAACTAGGATAGCCCAAAAATTATGCCACTACTTCATCAATTCATATTAAGAAAGGAAAAGATCAAGGAAAGTGGGGGAACTAATCCTTATTCAATGCACTAGGCCTACCTCATGAATATCTCCAAAGAAGCTTGGTGTAATACTAGAAGAGGAGACCCTAATTTTGCTCATTTTATCCTTTGGAAGAATTTTACATCATGTATAAGCTTCTTCAATACTACTATATTCTTATAAAATATCTCCCTAATGCCATTAATAACCTTATCTTTCCCCTCTCCTATTTTTATGCATGCATGCTAAAGAAAATCTACCTAAAGTTTGACTTATTTCCTCAACTACCATGTTTATTGAATGCTTAGCAAAGAAATAGACCTCATACACCCACTTACAACTTTGGGTTGAATTTCCATGACTTTCAATCCATGGAGGGAGTTAAAAATTTATAATAATAGTTTTCAAATGCCTTCATACCTCCCCCATGCTCTTTATGATCACTTACTCCATTCATAATAGTTATAGATATGTTGTAGGAGTATGGATTGCTTGAAATTTTCCTTGAAGTTCATGTGAATATATCTTTAAGGGTTTTAGAATATGGTATGTTATCGTGTTTTCCCATGAGATATCTTTGAGAACTAATAAACATGCATTTTCATGCTTGAAGGTCCCATTTTATCTTATCATCCTCCTTGTAAACCTACAACAAGTTTGTTATAAGTCCTTGTCCTCATGTCTTCATAAACCTAAAATCTCCTTCAATGTAACTTCCATGTTTCATGTATAATATTTCTCTTAATATCTTATAATTCTCTTGACCTATTTGAAAATTTACTAACTCTACCTTGCAAAATAAGGTTACAGGCCTACAACTTCCTTGATAAAGCCTAGATATCCATATCTTAACTTTGGACTTTAACATTCAGACATTAAAAACCTATAGATAGGTTTTAGGACTCATGTTGATAATATAAATTGGTCTTGAAACCCATGGAAACTCACATTTATTTATGGATGAGATTTGAAACTTGATCCTTTCCTTACAATATAAAATTATATTCTTCCTCTCATTTCAAAACCTATAATTTAAACCATGATGTTGGTAGTCTTTTAATATCACAAAAGTTACCTTAAAACCCTTAGGATGCCTTCAAAAATCATCATATGTTTATGACATTATTCTATCCCATTCGAGTACTTAGTTTACCTCTATTCAATCTGATATCTATCAAGAAATCTTAAGAAACCTCTTTGCTAAAGGTTTGATTTATCATTAAAAACCTTTATAACTATAGGCTAGCTCAAATATTCTTAAGAAACCTTACAACCTAGTTAAAAAACTTTTGAACATTCCCACAGGCCTTTAGGTATGCATGGTTGAACTCAATAACTCACATCTTATTCTTCAACATCATAAAGATCCTATTCAAGACCTATAAACTTATTTATAAGAGTTATAAAATCTCATGGAGATCTTATTTAATGTCTATAGACCTAAATTTATTTAGGTGTTTGAAATATCATCTAAATAGACCTGAAGATATATTTGTATGTTTGATACTTGTAGGGAATCTCATGAAAATCTTGACATAGACCTACAAACATTTATTCCATTACACTTTGAGATAATGATAACAATTAAGGGGATTAAAACCTTAAGAAGCTTAAAATCCAATCACAAACTTGTAAACACTCTTGATCATACTTTGGAAACCTTAATTACTCCCTAACATACCTATATGAGACCTTTAAGAAGTCATGAAACTGTGGAGACATCAAAACCTTGGCTATGTAAACCTTATTCAGCTTGAAAATCTTGTTTCTCATTGTTATAGACCTGTGTGATTTTTTTTTAGCTTGAAAATCTCTTAATGGTTTTAAAATTGATCTAAAACCTACCCAAAAAATTTCATTCCTCCATTATATCATTATAACAAATTATATTTGAAGTTTCTCATCCTTGTCTAACTTGGAAAGAATGCAAGATTATCATAGCTACAACTTTGTATAAACTACTTGCACTTTTATTTGTTTTCTTATTTGATAGATGTTGTAGAACCTTGTATAATAGGGTGCATATCTATATTATCATGTTAAAATACTAAAACCCTACACTAATAGACATGTAGGAAGGTTTTATAAGATCCAAACCCTCTTTCTAAGCATTATAATACAAGAAACCTTGTAAGACCTTGCCTTTATTAGAAAGACCTTGAGTTTTGTTTAAAATATTCTTGGAAACATTTAAAACTACCTATAAATTCTTGCATGAAGGTCTTGAGACTATAAAAACATGTTTTAGGCTAATTACTCTTGAATCATGCTCAATAATCTTATCAACATTGCCTTATAAGGAAAAACTTGCATGTTTTACATGAATAAGTCATAATATTATTCTCAGAAGACCATCCTTGGACCTTTTAGTGGTTTTGAGAGATTATAAAAACTGTGTCCCAATATTAAAGCATCATGGAGATGCTTACACATTCCTACAAACTTGTAGATGTACTTTAGGTGTCAATAAATCATGTTTTCCTCTTGATTAGAACTTTGAAATTATTGCATATAAGCAAGTTTAAGGTTTTAAAAATATTTTTTTATTATTTACAGTCTTGTTTGGTAGAACCACATGATATATTAGTTCTTATATTATTTTTATATCACCAAAGGGGACCTTTTAACTTTGTGAAACTCCCCAAAAAATCCTTCAAATGTCATGCAATAAGATAAAGGAAAATAAATGTGATTGATCCTCCTACATCACACCTGAAAATGTTTTGTTTTTTAATCTTACCAAAGACTTTAGACCTATCGATCCTCTCTTCAATAATTTATGACTTACCATGCAGCCTCTATAACCTTGGCATATTCTATTTATTATCTTGAATCCTTGTCAACAATCTAAATAGACCTTTAATCTTTCTCAAAACCTTCCTTGTCTTCTTATAATCTTTGGAATCTAGTTTCAAGTCTCCTTTTCTTGGGTTTAAGATCTTATAATGGTCTTTTAGATTTATAAATTCTAGTAGACCTTAATTTTCATGTTTAACAACTTTTAAAAGATATGGATGGTCATGAAAACCTACTTTTCTTTAAATACATGGAAACATTATTTTTTGTGTTTGTCTATAAATAGAAAAATATGTCACTATCTCTTTACCCTACAAGTCTATGTGAAAGATTTGTCATAGCTAAGAAATGTTCTAAGGCCTTGATCATGTTTGGAAACCTCTTCTACAGACTTGTAGATGATAAAGAAGGTAATACAAGATTGTAAATATATTTGAGGAAATAAACCCTTGGAATGTGTCACTACCTTCATGAAAACCTCACTATTAACCTCACAAACATTATATAGACCTACAAGCTTCTTGAAAAGACCTAATTTATCATGAGGACCTTATAAATTTCTAATTTTGCTTCCTAATTATCCTACCAAAAAAAAATTATTCTCTTGTAGGCTTGAAAATGTTCGTATGTGGTTTTTGGATTTCTTTTTCCATATGCAAGTGGCTTGTTCAAAGTTTCAAAATCTTGAAAACTAGTTTAAAACCCTGCAAACTCAACTTGATTATCTTTAAGATTTGAAACAATATGAATGCCTTGAATAAGATCTTAAAGATAGGTAACATGATTAGTCATGGTCTAAATGTACTTTTACCATGTTAGGAAATGAATAAGTCCACCAAAAGATAGGAATAGAGTGAAAACCAACTCAAATATGTCATTTTAGAAAGAAGTACAGACTTAGGAGCTTGAGAAATACTTTTAAACCTCTACGAGATTCTAATGTCTCTTTTTTCAATGTTTTCACTTTAAAATGACCCTAAAGATTGTATTTTACAGATTTAATCCATTTTATGACCTTATGAGTGTTGTTTAAGACCTTTTTACTCTATTTCACATTGAAAAGTAATTGAATAAGCCTTTACAAGACTAATATCAACCTATGACTTAAGAATGATTATTAGGAAATTTAGTAAGATTTTCCATTGAGAGGAAAATTAAATGCCTTTATTTATGAAATGGAACTTGATAAGGGTAATAATACCTCCTATAATACTTTTGATACACATTTACATTAAAAACCACTCTAATAAGCCTGCTACATGGCTAATGTTAACCTATGACCTCAAAAAATGTTTGTTAGATCACATCTAATAAAGCCAAATGCTAAAGTAACCTTGATGAATCAAAAAATACATATTATTAGGCTATAATATTCATCACTCAGTTGTTTCCAAGATAATACTCACATGATTTTAGAAAAAAATGAATTTTCCTAAGTATATCATATATCAAGAGACCGAGGTGACTTGAATAGTCAACAATAATCAAGGAATGTTGCATAAAATATTGAAAAAGTTATCCAAGATCACCTTTTAAATCATAAAATGTGAACTTAGGTGAAAAAAACTAGTTTTCAAGGGATGCACATATATCCCAGGTATAAGAGGTTTGTGCATCACCTCTTGTGAATTGATAGCATAAGGTAATTTCATGGAATTTTGTTCAGTATTAGTAACCTTAACTTGTGATAGTTTTATAGTTTGGTCAAGAGAGTGAACTTATTGTATTTAAGGTTTGAAATTTGGGAAGTTACCAAAGGAGGTGTATCCATAATTTTATTAAATGTAAGAATTCAAACTTGTATTTAGGTTGAAGTATGAATGTTTCCAATGTAAGATGTAGTAAAAGTAGTTTTAGGGAATAAAAGTTTGAAAAAATATCATTTTCACCCATTATAAGTATGAAGTGGTGATGTTACCAAGGGTATGGTATTTTGTATATAATTATTTTTAGTACTACCTAAGGATTCACCATCACTAGGTGAACAAACCTTAGCCTTAGCATGCTTATTGTTTTAATCTCTTGTAACAAAAAAATTACATATATTAATCCCTTCTTGTTGTTAATATGAGTAACTAATGCTTCTTTATCTTACATTTGAAAAATAGTTTTTTGATTATATTTTTAAATTTATTATTAATGAAAGAGTAATAATTTTCAACAAATTATATCAATCATAAAAACATGAGAGCTTAAGCCAAATTATAATTCTACATACAAAGACATAAAGGTTGGGTTCACAAAATGTTTCACCCTAAATTGAAATGGGTCAATATATTATAGGGTTAATAATATATAAATGAATAATAAAAAAGGTGTAAAAATATCTATAGTAGGCTAATTAATTTTCAAACATAGATAAACAATGTTCTAAATTTATAATACTAAGATATGCTAAAAATGGAATTACATCTATTGATTAATATTACAATGAATAAAAAATAAGAGTACTTGGTCTATTATGTTCACATATATCAAGGATGAAACACATTGGAAGTGGATTAGATTATATCCTATAATAGTTGGTAAATTATATAAATTTGCATTCTAGGGCCTTAGGCGCTTGCATCATATTTGGATAGCTACATTGGCATTACTATATGAATTAGGCATAGGTGTCTAGTATGGAATATAAACTATATATGGGTTCAACCACCTAAAAAATTTTGAGTTTTATTTCACCTCTACTTTAGTGTGTTCATATCTCATTCTTTGTCAAATGATTAAACACTAACTTTTTCACCCTTGGAGTGACTATGGGAAAAATGGGCTAGTGGGAACTTAGTGTTGAGCTAACCTAAGGAACCCTATGTCAATGGGTGTTTCTTACATGTCTAATATTATGAAGACAGGATCATAGTTATGTAATTATCCCCTATGTTGTGGATTGTGTGTGCATAAAAATTCAACATGTGATAATCAAGTATATATAGTGACCTATCTTGTAACTTTGAATATATGACTTGGGAAGTGTTCTTCAATACTTCAAACTTATATATGGGTTGTCCCTATGATTGATATTGAAATAAGAGAAAGTAAGGAATATTTTATCATTTCAATTATTGACTGGTACCTTTGGTAAGTTGCCTTGTGAGTTGTTAGTTCTGTGTTAGGTGAGGAATAAATGAGGGTTAATCTTATATATACCAACCCATTTTGGAAATATCTCACAGTAAATAATTTAATATGACCATAAGTATACATTTAATTTACAAATTTGTTGAATTTAGGTCACTAGACACTTAGTTTGGCACATGACACTAGCATCAACATAGGCATCCAACTAGAATGCAAGTGTCTAGGAAGCTAGAAAATAAGTACATGTCCTAAACACATTTTGAGAAATATAAAAGGATTTTTCATTAAAATAAGACAAATTTAAACTAAGAGATAATAAATAGGCATAAATAATAGTAAATATGAGACTTTAAAAAATAGTAAGGTATTATTAAATGAAGGGTACAACCATGAGAAGTATTTTCCAAGTATACAAGACTGAGGTGTTATATAATTTAAATTTAATGTCTACACTAGTAAGATGTAAGGGATCAACACTAAAGACCAATATAGGTGAGTAAAGCTACCCATTTTATATCATGCTAATGTTCTACTTTAGAAGGCACCATAAGAGTTGACTTTTCCAGGGACAATCTTCTATACTAGACTTTAGGCCAACATTTTATAAGTTGTGAAAGAAGGTATAGGGAAAATAAGTGTACTCTACTCATAATAACTAAGGAAACAGCCAAGGAAATGCTAATTTTGATAATTTTTTCTATCAGATAATAAGGTAATGTGAAAATGGAATGATATGATATGATACATTCTAAAAGTTTTACATTATGCAAATTAACAACCAAATAATCATTGAAAAACATATGTTATCCAGATGAACACACAAACTATGAAAAATAAGTGCAAATTAGGGTAATGTGATATGAAAGAACTAGGTATAAAAGAGTTTTACGTGTAAAAAGATCACAAATTCACTAAACTATTTGCCTTTTAGGGTGCATAATTGATAAGATCCATTATTTAAATCTTCTATAACTAGGTATGGGCCTAACCAAATAGGTCTAAACTTTTAATCTTATACTTTATTTTTGTCAATCTATTTATAAAGCCTAAGGACAAGGTTTCCTACATGAATTAGGAATTCATGGATGTTTTTTTTTAATTTTATATACCCCTATGATTAGTGTAGGTAATATGTTTAATTTTAGTAGTAATTAGGCATTCATCTAAATTATTTGATTTAGCTAGTGATTCCTTTATGTAGTCATCATGATCAAGGAGACCTATTGAGGTTAACATACCCCCATTTTTGAAATATTAGGACCCTTTTGTCAAATTATGTAAATTTATGCCTTGAAATATAGAATTCACTTGATGAGAGTATCACTATCATGATTGCACATTATTTTTATGTAAAGATCACCCACACCTAGTTTGGTTAGCATATTTTTTCATGGTTCTGGTTTACCCTTATCTAAAGTTCTAACATTGGATTTTTATGTTGCAGGTTGCATGTCCAATAAAGTCTACTTGGAATGAACAATGCTTGGGTTTCATGATTTTAGTGTTAACTTCAATCTTTACTAACCTTTGGTTTATTAGATTCATATTTGAGTAGCTAAACCTTTAATCTAAGTTTAATTTGAGAACTTGATTTAAATCTAGTTGTAACTTTTTATACAAGAACATTTTAAATAATACTATGGGCTTAGTTTTTTTTATATCCTAAGACTTAGTCATGTTTTTCAACATGACCAAACCTTAGTCAAAACATCCATGCTTAGTCCTTTTTATGTCTTGATCCCCCCTTTTATACCTTTTTATTATTCATGTGGTCTAATCTGAATAAAAATTCCTAATAGTTAGGTTTTATATTTTGGACATGTCTTTTTAGGATTTTCCTTTAGAGATTTATCTCAAATGAATTACCCTTTGGGGTTTATATTTCAAATACATTGTCCAAGTACTTTCAAGATTTTGTTTAATAATTATTTTGAGACTTATGAAATTGGTCTATTCCTTTGGACTTATCTATGTCGAGACAATTTTTTCAAATATTTTGTCTGATATAATTTCCCCATGGACTTATTCTATCAGGCATTTTGCTCAACAAAATAGTCCTTCAGCTTCATTACACTTACCCTTTGGCATTTGGTTTGAGAAAATTTCCTCAAAATAATGATCCTTTAGAACTTTATAAGGTACCCTTTAGCCTTTTTCAAAGAGCCCTTTTCCTTAATATAATTATCCTTCCAAATTTTGAATGTAACCTTCAAAATTTTTTGTGAAGGGCACATACCCTTCATGTTTTTCTGAATGACCCTTTAAGATTTTGAAAATACCCCTTAGGTTTTCTAAATTGATCCTTCAAAATTTTATCATCATAAATTTTTTTTGACATAAAAGTCTTGAAATAATGACCCCAAGGGCACATGCCCTTTGGCCTTTATGCAATTTATCCTTTGGAAGTTTTGAATTGGACCTTTGCCCTTTGAGATTTCCCTTCAAAACTTTTTTTCTTCAAGAATTTTCCCTTCAAGGGAAATGTGTTAGAAATTTTGTCCAAGACAATTTCCAAAAACGTATGATCCTTCAAAACTTTTGAAAGTGCCCTTCAAGTTTTTAAAGATACCTTTTGGCTTCTTTGAAATGATCCTTCGGCCCCTTTTTTGCCTTGACTAATTCCTTTAGACATTATGTCTTGGGTATTTTACCCAATGAAATAGACCCCATGGGATAATTTCTTTGGACAATTTTTTTCACAAAATTGGTCTTCAAAATCATTTCCTTGGATAAAAAGCCCAAAATAATTCACTCAAAACAATTTTCCTGAGCCAATCTCCTTGATACATTGATTTCATTAGACTCTTTTATGCCACAATCATTTTAATATGTTTTAAACCTTACCCTAAGACTTTAGATTGAATCCTTATTTATCAATGCAAAATGATAACATTAATATGAGGATTTATCTTAAATTTTTATTATTGTCATGCCCTAACTTTAATATTTCCTATTATCTATAGGAACTGATCTTACTTGGATTAATGGACATGTTTTTTTGGATGATCGCCACTTCACCCCCTTCTAATGTCATTAAAACTTGTTATTGGTGTTATAGGGTCAATGGAATATCATTTGGTAATAGTCACGTTTAATGTTTAAGCTAATATTTATTTGCTATTGGTTTGAGATTAATTGGATCTATGTTTAAGACATGCTTAATGTTTTAACCTAGGTCCCCTTTTGAATTGATTTCAAACTTACATGGAAACAATTATCATACCATGGATTTAGTTTAATTTTTTATCCTAAGGTTTGGACACATTTTTCAACACAACCAAACCTTAGGCTAAAAATCCTAGTTTGGTCTAAACAATCACATCATCCTTTTATCATAAGGCTTAGCCTAAAATTATTATCCTAAGGATTATCATATTTATTAATATGTTAAAAACCTTAGGATTAGAATTTATGTTATGTATTTATTATATGTATGGTCCTCTTTCTTATAACTTAGAATAAAATCTAATTCCTAAAGTCTCATTCATGTTTATTAACATAAACAAGGTCTTAGACTTAAGATTTTGTCCTAAGTTACAGATATCTCTAAGTCCTAACATAAACATTATGGTTTTTCATAGGATAAATGACCTAAGTTTAATCTAGCAAAGTTAATTAGATAATATGATATGGGATCATATCAATGAACCATGTTCACTCAAACAAGATGAATCTAATAGAGCATGATAAGCATTGAAAAGTCAAGCCCTAACCTAATATTTAAATCCTGAGCATGTTCTCAAGATCTATGGTCCACATGAGCCTGGTAAAATTGATCAAATGATGTGTATAATGTTAGAATGTCCAAGGTTTTATGGATATATATGGAGGTAACAAGTGTCATCATCATGGGAGCCCAATGAAAAAATCAAATGGTGCATGAGAGCCTAGTATGAAGAGCATAGAGGTATCGAGAAATCACCATATGGAACATAGAATAAATAAGATGAACTAGGAAGCAATAAATGGTAAGCTCAATGAATAGTTCTAAAGATTTGTTTAAAATTTATGATCACATATCCATCAAATATGTCCACATGGACATTTATAGTCGTGTAAATGTCAAATTTAAAACATTTTTTTGGATCCAAAGATCTATAGGTTGCATTGATTCATGTAAATAGATCATATGGTATGAGATCAAAGTTGAATTTAAAAAGGAAACTATCATATTTTGTATGGTGATGAGAAGGATGCCATGAAAATTCCATAGAGATGCCACCTTAGAGCCATCAGGGTGTAATGTATCAAATTAGAGACCTTATAGACCTGGTAATATAAAGGAGAGCCTAAATTGTCATCTATCTAAAGATGATTTGGTCTAGAATCTACTAGTGAGTAGTTTAATACACCATGGAGTCTTAGAGGAGCATTGCTGAAGGTAACATGAAATTTTATTTTGATCTCAAAAGTAGAAAAGGAGATTATTCTGGGCCCAAAACATTCCAAATAACCTTGAAGATCTTGCAGTAGTGAAGGGGTCCCAAAGTTTAAGAGAATTAAGAATATCTTTTTGTAACAAACATTGTATAAAATTTTGAAGTGAAATATTTTATTTGTGAAGGCATGTACTATTTTTAAAATTCATTGCATATAGATTACCCCATTGGGAAATTCTAGTGTATTTCTAGAACATTTGTGTTAAGGATAGTTGTCCCTACACATGTACATTTTTTATTGGGTATGACTAACTGACAAGATTCCTTGTACATTATAAAAGGTGCATTGTCAATTATAAAGAGAAGGGAGTTTTTAATCCAAAACTAGTGTAAACTTTTGAGCAACTAATGCAAGTAGGGAACTCTAAAAATATTGTCTCATTTTTTTGTGTCATTTTCTTTATGGTTTCTCTCTTAATTGTCTATTCCAAATTTCAAATTTGAATAGTTATTGTGAATTCTCGGTGTGTACCTTTGAATGTAGAATTGTTAACTTGTGCCAATGTTAGGTTAATTGAAGGTTCTTAGTTTTCTTCATTTTATTTACTCTACATTTGTATATGTGCATTAGCTATCTACTTATAGGAGTAAGTCTTTAAAGTAAGCTTGGTTCTTATTTGCATCATTTATCACATTCTTTAGATGTTCACCTGATGTTTTGTAATATTTGAGCTTGATTTGTTTCATATCATACATTGGTTTTAATTGCATGCTTGGAGGACATTCAAACTTTGTCATGGTGTCTGAGATAAAGATCAACATCTTTATTTTCTACCTTATCCTACCCTTTTACTTATTTTCTAGCCAAATCACTTTAGCTTAATTTACATTGTAAATATTCATCTAAATTAGCCTTTGGATTATATTTTGATCATAATTTACTAATATAATCATATATTAATTCATTCTTTGAAAAGATAGTTAGCTGGCCAAGGTGGATCCCAACTACCAAACTTTATAAATATTATGAAACAATCCACTTGCTTTGCTTCTATTCACCAATAAATAATAGGATAATCACAAAATATAACTCATGTACCAAATTATTTGATTTCTAAAATGATAAGTGTTTCTTAAACACTCTGGGCACTTATGGTACACATTTAGGTGTCAATAGGCATAACTTTTCTGATGCTAGAAGGACTCTAACCAATTTTTTTGTAGACTTGTAGTATCTTTGATAGTTTTTGAGAATTCTACTTAAATATCACTTTACTATTTTCATATTTGTGTTTATTTTAGCATAATCATGTAAATGTTAGTGATATTCATGGTTTTAGACTGGTCTTTGTGCTTATTTAGATAAAGATTGACATTATTTGAAAACATATGTTGAATTGTAGTAAAGATAGCTCTAGAATTGTGAACCCAATAAGTTTGAGGTTAGTAATAGCTATTTTGATCAAATATTTTTAGATATTTTATTCAACTAAGTTCATTTGATCTTAAAATGTGTAAAGGTTGATCTTAATTACGTATTTAGATACATCTTTGAGTTGACTTGATTAAATATTGTCATCCTTTATATGAACCTCTAAAAAAATTACTTAATGTGCATTTCTAATCATTTCTCTCTAAAAATATAGGATTGACGCATGGTATTTTAAACAAGATTCAAAATTATCAAGCTAGAATTACCAATAATCAAAATAAGGTCACATTTAGAGACTAGGGAACCTCTACTTGAATTAGAAGTCTATAGAAGAGCTAGGCGGGACAAAGGTAAACATAGGCTTTCAAAGTCTTTTCCAACTTCACCAATTTAGGGTGCTCACATATTCAATCCCAATCAAGGTATGGATTGGTTGGGTGTGTCTTCTATCAATGTTTTAGGTGCCATACATGACCTTCTTTGTAACCCTAATAAATATTTTCCAATATTTAGTAATAATAACATTATAATGGCTGAGAAACATATTAAGTCATTCAAATATGTTTGAGATCATTAAATGCCATTCATGAAGATGTAACATGTAAAATATTTCCTTTCACTTTTAAATATGCTACATATGAATGGTTTTTAAATCTCCCTAAAACTACGTTACAAGTTGAGTTGATTTTAACAATGTCTTCATTGATCATTTTGGTAAAATTATCAGTCCTTGTGTCTTATACCAATAATTCACCATAGTAAAAAGGGATGTAAGTGAATCCATAGATTTCAATTCTATGTTCTAAAAGATGTTTAGTAGGACTATAGATATTTATAGACCTGATGAGGCTTTAGCCTTGGAAATCTATAAGGATGCCTTAGATCTTATGACTTATGTATTTATAAAAACATTGTTGAACCCATGAACACATTAGCTTTAGCTTATGTTGAGGATATGATTATTAATGACCATATGTAGCCCCAAAATTAGATGTATTACTCTATTCCCAATGTCAACCCACATTTGCCTACCCTGAATGTCTTCCTCAATAACAATCAAAACATACATACTTTGAACCAAATCCCAACTTTGAACTAATTACCCTTAAGTCATGCTCATCCAACCTAGAACATGGGATTATTGAACACTATTGAAAATGGATTTAACCTTAGTGATCAAAAGGCCTTGGTATTAACCGCTGGTACTAATAATGTTAGGGGGGTGGGAATCCAAGAACAAACACACCTGCTCTGATTCCACCTGTTAGGATCTTGCTCCTCAGAAAGAGCACAGTATGATTACCAAATATAAGCAATTGAATATGCGGAAATAACTAGAAACACAAGTAACTAGAATTCACCAATAGCACAGAATATGAGAGACAATACACTATCTTGTATTAACACTTTATAGAAAAGAATACAACAAAGATCCGCCACACTCTTCCACCTTATAGAGATTTGCCACACCTCAAGTGTACAGTAATTCCTCTCACACACACTCTCCTACACAAAAAATTGTCCCAACAACCAACTCACACACAGAATTGGTGTTCACCTCACCAACCAGTCAGTAATAACCCTGCCGGTACACCAAGCACTCTATAGCACTTCAAGTTGATCTCCCATGAACCTGCAACCTGCAATTCAATAGACCAAACTTACATGTAGATCCCCTATGAGCTTGCAACAACCTGCAACTCAATGATCTTACAACTAGAAGTAACTCTTCCTTTCTATCTCATGCATAAACAATACATGCCAATGGGTCTATAAATAGATCCCTAACTTAAACAATAACTTAAACTCTTAATTTAGACAATTATCCTCGTAGCCCAAGAATCTGACTGGTCTTAACATGCAAACTCTTCATTCACTTAACTAACTGTCCGTGCAACGAACAGTTCTGGAACACACATGCGACCGACGCCGGTCCTTGCTTGCCTGGTTTTGCTGATGTCAGCCAACTCCATGCCATCGCCGATGGCCTTCTACACTGGTCACGATCGACGTCAGTCCTACTGCTAATGCCGGTGCTCCTGGATCTCAGCAACCATCAGTTCCTTTAGTTTGCAAAGTGTTGAAGCTTTTAGCTCCACAACCTAACAATCTCCCACTTGGAGATAAATAGCTGTAACCTATACCTATACTTGTACTCCATCTAGTTTGTTCCCTTGGCTTTGTATCCCTCCTCAAGATCACTCTTGAAGACCAACCACCACAAATCTTGTAGTGCAAAACCTGTCATCCAAATTACCTGCCACATCTGCATCTACAACCATGTAGAAAAAGAACTTGACCCTGCATAGCATGTGCACTTGCTGCTGGTCCCATTGAACTGCCCTTAAGTATTAATTTCCCGGATTGACTCCAAACTTGTGACAACTACCTCTTCTTGGGAAAACTCAGGTTTAGTACATACCATGCACTCAACCTCATTATGTGAATCAAGACACCTATTCTATGAACTGTCCAACCATCGGCGTGCTAACCAGTCTCACACAATCATCCTAAAACAAAGTCAACAAGACTTCCATGTCTCTAGAACACACTCATGCCAAAGAATCTTGCTACTCCCAGATTCTCCATGACACACACCTGAACTAGCTTTACCTTTAGTTCAACAATACCTGTATGTGTAACCCTACAACAAGCACATCATACAGAAATAGGATAATGTAGCTAATATTATCCAACCTGGTAAAGAGAAACACAATGATCAAACCTCCATTGTCCTGCAGCTAATACAAGATCATATACCCTGATCTTCCATCTCACGTATCCATTTTCGCTCTTCTTCATCCTCAACATCCATTCGTCTCTCAGTGCTTTCTTCCAACTGGCAACTCTACCCAAAACCCCTATTTGGTTTTCCTCCAAGGAATCACATCCTCATCCATGCCAAGCTCCCACTGTTTCCTAGATCTACCTGTTCTATTTCTTTAACAACTTCCTAGTTCTATACCATAAGTGAGCAACAAGTAGTGTAAAGAAGGGAAATGACAAATTTAAGAACTTACTTACACCTTCAATCCTCCATATGGGCGCTTGAGACTCCATGACAACTAGCTATCCACCCAAAATTTGTCTCAGTGACTGATGCTGATCACATCTCAGTCTGCAGCCGACCGATGTCGGTTCCCTACGACTGCCACCTTGCCAACGTTGGTTTCCCCTGGCTGACGCCGGTCTCTGTCTACCCCGAGTCACCGACGTCAGGCTGTACATAGTCGACGTCGGTCCCTGTCTAGACACCGACGCCAGTTTTCCTGCCGACGTTGGTCTCTGTGTTTTTCTAGTGAGACCTAACTTTTTCCCATGAGCTCCTTTTGGATCAAACCCTTGTCCAAATCACCCTTGCTCTGCTCAGAATTCCTCTACATCTTATGCTGAACTCTGTTCGTCACCTTCTCCTTGAAAACCAAGGCTTTCATGTTCTTGTCACTAACATTAGATTCCTCAAGAAATGTCACCTTCTTCTTCTGCATACAGAAACCATGATCCATGCCTTCCAAATCTGAAAGCATACTCTTTGACTCAAGAACAAGCATCTCCTTCTTATCTATGTGACCAAGCCTATTAAGCCACATCTCTGAATCTACAGCTGAAGTAGATAACCCAGAAAGAGAATCAGTAAAACAAGTAGATAGATAAAGCATACCTACTTTCTTACCTCTAGCTACAACAAGTGTACCCTTGGTAACCTTCCAAGAGTCCGCTGTGAGAGTTACTGTGCAACCCTCATCACCCAAACTTCTAACAGAAATTAGATTTTGCTTCAAAACTGGGACATGCATGACCTCCTTTAACACCCATGTGTCACCTGTCTGCAATTTTAGCTTCACTTTTCCTTTGCCAACAATCTGACAAGGCTTACCATCCCCTACACAAATTTCTCCAAAGTCTCCCTGGACATACTCATGAGAAAATTGCCTATGTGGGGATGCATGAAAAGAGGCACCAAAATCTAAAACCCAAGATTCTACTTTATCCAAAGAACATACCAGAGCATCTTGTACAACATAATCTACAACATCTGCTTCTTCTCCATGTCCTTCATGCTGATCTTCACCCGATCTGCAATCTCTCTTTAAGTGCTCTTGCTTTCCACATTTCCAGCAGGTTATTCTGCCATACCTGGACTTAGATCTTCTACCCATCTTCGACCTTGATCTCCCATGCTCTATCTTCTCTCTTGGCCTTCCTCTACCTTCAACACTCAAAGCATCTCATGATGATTCACCTGTGATTTTCCTGTGTATCTCTTCATTCAAGATCACACTCACAACATCATCCACTTTTAAGACTTTTGAAGGAGACACAGTATTAGAAACTACCATTACCAAACCTTCCCAACTTTCAGGTAATGAACACAAGATTAAGAGAGCTCTAATTTCATCATCAAATACAATATTGACTGAACTTAACTGGTTTACCAAACCATGGAAATCACTAAGATGGCTATGAACAGATCCACCTTCCAACATTTGCAAATTAAATAAACGCTTCATAAGAAATACCTTATTAGAAGCTGAGGGTTTTTCATACAAATTTGCCAAAGATTCCATCAACTCCACCATTGTCTTACACTGTGATAAGTTGGAAATCACAGATGATGTAAGACTTAATCTTATAGATCCCAGAGCCTTTCGATCAAGAACCTCCCATTCTTCATCCTTCATATCCGAGGGTTTGCTATTAACCCCACCCAACGGTAAGTACAAATCTTTCTGATACAAATAGTCCTCAATCTGCATCCTCCATAATTGGTAGTTCTTGCCATTAAACTTTTCCATTCGTAGCTTATTGTCTTCTACCATTGCTCAACTCCCACTCAAACAGAAACCCTGTGAGTAACCTGTAATCAAAACACACTACCCAGATCTAAACCAATCTGTTAGTATCCCAACCAAAAGCTCTGATACCAGTTGTTAGGGGGGTGGGAATCCAAGAACAAACACACCTGCTCTGATTCCACCTATTAGGATCTTGCTCCTCAGAAAGAGCATAGTATGATTACCAAATATAAGCAATTGAATATGCAGAAATAACCAGAAACACAAGTAACTAGAATTCACCAATAGCACAGAATATGAGAGACAATACACTATCTTGTATTAACACTTTACAGAAAAGAATACAACAAAGAGCTGCCACACTCTTCCACCTTACAGAGGTTTGCCACATCTCAAGTGTACAATAATTCTTCTCACACACACTCTCCTACACAAAAAATGGTCCCAACAACCAACTCACACACAAAATTGGTGTTCACCTCACCAACCAGTCAGTAATAACCCTACTGGTACACCAAGCACTCTATAGCACTTCAAGTTGATCTCCCATGAACCTGCAACCTGCAATTCAACAGACCAAACTTACATGTAGATCCCCTATGAGCTTGCAACAACCTACAACTCAATGATCTTACAACTAGAAGGAACTCTTCCTTTCTATCTCATGCATAAACAATACATGCCAATGGGTCTATAAATAGATCCCTAACTTAAACAATAACTTAGACTCTTAATTTAGACAATTATCCTCACAGCCCAAGACTCTGACTGGTCTTAACATGCAAACTCTTCATTCACTTGACTAATTGTCCGTGCAATGAATAGTTCTGGAACACACAGGTGACCGATGCCGGTCCCTGCTTGCCTAGTTCTGCCGATGTCGGCCGACTCCATGCCGTCGCCGGTGGCCTTCTGCACTAGTCACGACCGACGTCGGTCCTGCTGCCGATGCCGGTGCTCCTAGATCTCAGCAACCATCAGTTCCTTTAGTTTGCAAAGTGTTGAAGCTTTTAGATCTACAACCTAACAAATAACAATTAGGGTCATAATTATGAGGCACCCAAAAATGAAAATTACTCTATCTTAAAGATGGTCCAAAATTTAAGCACTAATTTTCTTTAGTTGTAAAAGCAAGTTGCTAATACTAGACAGAGCTCAAGTAGGAAATTTTATTTCCAAAGGTTCAATAGGCCCATTAACATATTCCATAATGATAGTTAAAAAAATAATAAGAACAATGAGTCATCTACTAATAATAAAACAATGGATATAAATCTTATTGATATTACTTTACCTAATTATTATATAATACATTGTACTTCTAGACATGGTGAGATAGATTACATTGAATTACGTAAAGATTTTGAGTATTTTCAAGAAGATTTGGATACATTTGAATTGGTTTCTAGTAAATATAATAGTGCATGTATATTAGGATCTAAATCTATTGACCAAGCCTTCATGGTGGAGACATTTGAATTCCCTTTCCAAGAAGATAATGATCCTAATGATATTCCTAAATAAGTCCATGTTTTTCAATAGTTCCTAAATAAGACCTACCCTCTAAGGAATAGAGAACAAAAATATCCCTTGACCACTTTAACACCTCCAAAAACATTGGCACTCTTCTAGATATTACCTCAGATAATAACTCATAACCTCTAAAGTAAATTACTTCTAAACATAATATTGATGAATCTAATTCTTCCAATAGGAGTAGGTATAATATTGTGGAAGAAATGAAGAAAATTAAGGATACCATTACATTGCATGAGTTCATGTAGATCACTAAGGAAAGAGACATGTTATTAAAATCTTTGTCAAAAAATCCTAGCAAGCCACCCAAAACTGGCAACACCAATGTTGCTATATATAAAGATAAGATAGAATCCCTACCTTTCCTACTTACTGTCAAAATTTCTGATAAGAATTTACTAAATTATAGTGCATCCACAAAAATCATGCTAGTAATTATATTTGAATAACTTAAACTAACTCCTATTAAATATGATAAAATTGTTACACAATTACATAAGTCTAAAGTTAGAGTAATTCAGGAATTGTTAAATCTTCACATGTAGCTTGCCTCTAAGCCTAGAGTCAAAAAATTCATTGACATCTAAGTGGTGGACATCCCTGATGCTTATGAGATACTATTTAGCAAAGAATGGACAAAGGCCCTGAATTGATATATGTCCACTGATTGTTCGCATTTGTGACTACCATGGAAAGCAGTCCCAAATCAGATCATAGTAGAAAGAGAGCCTTAAATGAAGTACATGATCATCGAGTATAATGCTATAAATGAAATGGTTAACATGTGAGACTCTGATGAGATTAACATGATGGTTTTTAAATTAGGAGTGTATACTCTTGAGACCTCTAAGGTACATAGTTCACTTCTCATGTTTTTCCTTGAATATAGACATTTTATTTTGATGGTGTTAGGTGTAAGTCTAGATCTAGATTAAATAAAATTTCTTACTAATCCTATTGGGAAAGAACTAAAAGTTTTTTATAGACTTTAGTTTCCTTGCACAAATAATCTTTTAGAGTACAAATCTTTGATTCTAGGATTGCAATTTGACATTAAGCATAAGGTTAAGGAAATCTTAGTTCATGGTGACCTAGAACTTGTGTTTAATTAGGTGAGGATTATGTAGTAATGTAACTTTTCATATCTCAAGAGATATAATTTTAGAGTCTAGGATTTACTAGAATCTTTTGATGCTTTCAACATTATTTCCATCCCTAGGGAGGAAAACAAAGTTGCTGATGAGCTTGCCTCAACTACAACCAGTATTATAACAAACCATGACTCTTAAAACATTAGGATTGATCTAGTTCCATGACCTTCAGTCCCATATAACATAAACCATCTACAAGGTTTTAATAATGATCAATAGATCTTATATTTCATGACCGACCTAGAATTATTTTAGGCCCATGTCATAGATGGGGCCAATGAAAATAATCTTGAAGAGGATGGCAAATTTGATAACAAAGTCATTCAACTAAGTAACAACAAAATCCCAAAAGGCATGATTACATTAGAAATGTTATATGATCAAGACAAACTAGCTGAAAACACTAGAATACCTAAGGTGAGTGGGAAGGATTACAAGGAAGTTGATGTTTAACCTTAAGATCAATCTCATCTAGTTAATATTGGGACATGTACGCACATTAAAAATGAAAAGGCTAAAGACTTATTGATAAACTATAAGGACATAATAACATGGTTTCATGATGACTTGAAGATTTTTTATCCAAGAGTGATCACCCATACCATACTCTTGAAGGAAAATTACAAACCTTTTAGAAACAAGTAGAGGCCTGTAAACCCTATTTTAGAACATATGATTTTCAAAGAAGTCAAAAAAAATTTAGATTCCAAGATTGTATTTCCCATTAGGAACTCTACTTGGGTCACCAATTTGGTGCTAGTTAGGGAAAATAATGGCAAAATAAGATTGAGCATTGATTTTAGGAATCTAAACAAATCATCTAAAAAAGACAACTATCCTTTGCCTTCTCTAGACCAAGTTATACAAAGCATTTCTAGTTCAGCTATGATGTCCTTTCTTGATGGATTTTTAGGTATAACCAAGTGTTGGTAAATTAAGAAGATAGGATGAAGACTAATTTTACTACCAAGTAGGGCATGTTTTATTACAAAAAAAATACATTTGGGCTAATCAATGTAGAGAAAACATTCTAAAGGGCCTTGGATCATGCTTTCCAAGGTTTGGTAGGTAAATTCATTACTATATACATGGATGATTTGACTATTTTTTTTAATAATAGGGGGACCAAATCATGTATATATAGTAGGTATTTGAAAGGTGTAGAAGGTATGGGATTTCTCTCAACCCAAAGAAAAGTATTTTGTATGTTATTGAGGGGAAACTATTAGGGCATGTTATCACTAAGGAGGTAATCTATATATACCTTTTATATATTAGATACTATATCAAAAATATAACCTCCTAATACTAAGAAAGAATTGAAGTCATTCTTTGGCAAAATTAATTTTTTAAGAAAGTTTATTTTTCACTTTGCATATATTATCAAGCCATTGAATGATATGCTGAAGAAAGATGTCAAAATCACTTGGAATGAATAAACTAAGAAGGATTTTAAGGACATCAAGGAGGCAATTGGACAAGCTCCAATCCTAATAAGTCCATATTTATCCAAGGATTTTTACCTTTATTATTTTGCTTCTGATCACACTATTATTGTAGTTTTAACTCAAAAAATTGATGGATGTGATCATCCAATTACTTTCATGATCATGAAATTTAAAAATGTTGAGTTATATTACTATTTAATTGACAATCAAGCATGTGCATTAGTTAAGGTAATGAATTATTAAGACACAGTCATGTTATCTTACCAGACCCTACTACCAAGCTCATGCTAAGTCAAAATGAGATAGGAAAAAGGAGAGGTAAGTGGATGTTTGTGATTGAATATTATGACATTAAAATTAATACTACAAAATGGGTAAGGTGTCAATGTCTAATTATATTAATTTCTAATACTAAACCCAAGCTAAGTGTCATGTAGGTTAAATAATAAAGTTTTCAATCTAATGATGGGTATGATCCATGGAAGAAACTAGATAAGAGGCTTTCACAACATTTAGAAAACACTAAACCATGGTGAAAAGGTGGTTTTATAAGTGACCAAAGATAAAGGTGTTTAAGTAAGGATATTTAGTTCTCTTTTGGGACAAGGCATCTAAACCCAAGGATAAACATGGCAAATTTACTCCTTTGTGAATATGCCCCTATCAGACTACCAAAATACTTAGAGATAACACCTTCAAGATGAAATAATTATAGGGAATAAATTTTACACTACCCACTAATGGTTAGTACCATAAACACTACTTCTCTACTACCCCACTTGAAGTCTTTATGTAGTGAATTGTAAGAATGGTTAGAGTTAGAGTGGGTAGGCTAGATTAGTTTATTTCTATTATTTCCTTCCTATCCCTTATTTTTACATATGTTTTTATATATTTGTTTGATTTTCCTTCGATTTTTGCTTTCCTTGTTTTCTATTCTATGTGTTTTTTCCCTATGTTGTTCCTTGCTTCTAATAAGTCCTTTTAGACAGCTTTCAACTCAAGGTTTAAAAATCTCAGGAACTCCACAATTTAGGAATCTAGGTATAACTCCTCAACATTTGTTGATCATGGATCTGAAATATAAATCTTAATGTTAAATTTAGAAAAAAATGTAAGAAATAAAGGATAGGTTGGTTATTTCGTAAGGTTTTAAACCTTGTTTTCATTTAAGCTTGATTTCAAGAAGAATTTCAGATATAGGATGAAAGCTTAAATTATTAAGACACATTCATGATTTCACTTAAAAAAAATTTTGATTGGGACAAAATTTTTAACCATAGGTGATTTTCTAAGGATTAAACACTTGACCAAATCCCTAAGCCTAGCTAGCCTAGTTCTTAACATTTGATAGAAAGCGAAAATGACCTAAAAAATACAAAAATAAGAGCTTATTTCAAAATCAAAAGCTTTCCAAGAAAAGGTGATTCTATTAATATCCACTAAGGCTATGGATACCTGGATGGTAGTGGATCAAGGCCTTAAATAGAGCCAAAGGTATCTCTATCATGGCTATAGATACCTGGCTAGTAATAGAGCAATGCCCAAGTCTTCCCTGAGCTATAACATGGTTATTAATGATATCCAAACATGTTGTAAGTTAATGTTAATGATTAAAAGCATGAAATCCAAAAGTTTTTCCATAAATCCCAAGGAAAATAGTAAGTGGAATAAAATCACACATAAAATATGATTAGGTTTTGATGTTTTATCCTAATTATATAGGCATAAGGCTTATTTTTAACCATAAACTAATCTTGATAATTGTACTAATCAAATGGAATAGGTAATATGTTTGTTTGTTTAAAATAGAGTCTCTAAATTCAAACATATTTATATGTTTCCCCTAAAAGTTTCCATTTTTTGAGGTCAACATACCCCTATTTTTGAAACATGGGGACCCTTGTGTCAAATTATGCAAATTGATGCATTGAAATAGAAAATTCACTTGACCAGAGTATCATTAGCATGATTGAATGTTAATTTTATCTAAATATCACCCACACCTACTTTGGTTAGCATATTTTTTCATGGTTCTATATTTCCCTTATTTAAAGTACTATCATTAGATCTCTGTGTTTTAGGTTGTAGGTCCAATAAATTCTACTTGGAATGAACAATTCTTGGGTTTCATGATTTTAGTGTTAACTTGATTCTTTACTAACCTTTTATTTGTTAAATTCATATTTGAATAGATAAAACCTTAATATAAGTACTTGATTTGAATTTGGAAATAGCTTTTTATGCATAAACATTTTAAATAATGCTATAGGCTTAGTTTATTTTTATTTCCTAAGGCTTAGTCATATTTTTCAACACAACCAAACCTTAGTCTAAACATCCATGCTTAGTCCCTTTTATTTCTTGAGCCTCACTTTCAAACCTTTCTATTATTCATGTGGTCTAATATGATACAAATTCCTTTTGTTATGTTTCTAACTGTTAAGTTTTATATTTCAAACATGTCTTTTTGGGATTTTCTTTTAGAGCTTTGTCCTAAATGAATTACCCTTCAGGGTTTATATTTTGGATACATTGTCCAAGTACTTTCAAGATTTTGTTCAAGAATTTTTTGGGTACTTATGCAATTCATTTATTCCTTTAAACTTTTTTATGTTGAAAGAATTATTTTGTACATTTTTTCCAAAATAATTTCCTCATGGACTTATTCTATCAGGTATTTTGCTTGACAAAATTGTCCTTCAGCCTCTTTTCATTTACCCTTCAGCATTTTGTTTTTGGACTTATTATTTTTTTAAGTGACCCTTTGGTATTTTTCTTAGACACTTTTTCTAATGCAAAAGGCCTAAAATATCTTTCCCATAGTAATTTTGTCAAAACCTACCTTTCGGGATCTTTGAAAGGACCCTTGGGTTTTTTTATGAATTTCCTTTTAGAACTTTTTTTTTGCAAGAATTTTCCCTTCAGGGGAAATATGTTAGACATTTGGTCCAAGATAATTTCCCCTAAATAATGATCCTTTGAAACTTTCAAAGGTACCTTTAGCCTTTTTCAAAGAGCCCTTTTCCTTAATAGAATTATCCCTCAAAAATTTTGAATGCACCCTTCAAATTTTTTTGAAGTACACATACCCTTTAGGTTTTTTGGAATGACCCTTTGAGATTTTAAACATACCTTTGGGTTTTATAAAGTGACCCTTAGGACATTGGTCACCAGACATTTTATTTGATGCAAAAAACTTGAAATAATGACCCTAAAGGCATATACCCTTCATCCTAAGTTGTGCAATTTATCCTTTGGAAGTTTCAAAATGGACCTTTGCCCTTTGAGATTTCCCTTTAGAAATTTTAAACTAAAAAATTGGCCCTTTTGGGGAAATGTGCCAAAAATTTCATCCAAGATAATTTATCTAAAGTAATGATCCTTTAAAACTTTTGAAAATGACCTTTGTATTTTTTAAAATACCCTTTGGCTTCTTTAAAATGATCCTTCAACCCCCTTTTTGCCCTAACTAATTCCTTTAGACCTTTTGTCTGAGGAATTTTGCCTAATAAAATATACCTCATGGGATAATTGCTTTGGGAATTTTATCTAATGAAATTGGTCTTCAAAATAATTTTTGTAGACAAAAATCTTGAAATAATTCACCTGAGATAATTCCCCTAAGACATTGATTTCATTAGACTCTTTTGTGCCATGATCATTTTAATATGTTGTAAACCTTAGGCTAAGAATTTGAATTGAAGCCTTATTTATCAATGAAAATTGAGAGCATTCATCTGAGGATTTAGTTTAAGTTCTTATCATTCTTGTGCTCTAACTTCAATATTTATTATTATTCATAGGAATAAATCTCACTTGGATTAATGGATATTTTTTTTGGTATGATCATGGCTTCACCCCCTTCTAATGTCACTAAACCTTTTTGTTGGTGTTGTAGGATAAATGTAATATCATTTGGGAATAAGCATGTTTAATTTTTAAGATGATCTTTATTTGTCATTGGTTCAATATTAATTGGATCTATGTTTAACCCATGCTTAATTTTTTAACCTATGTCCCTTTTTGAATTTATTTCAAACTTGAATGGGAAAAATCATCATACCATGGACTTAGTTTAATTTTTATCCTAAGTCTTGGCCATGTTTTCAATACAACCAAACCTTAGGATACGAATTTTATCTTGTTCTAAATAATTACATGGTCCCTTTGTCATAATGCTTAGCCTAAAAGTCTTATCCTAATGATTATCATATTTATTAATATGATAAAAACCTTAGGCTAAGACTTTACACTATATATTTATTATATGCATGGTTCTTTTATTATAACTTAGACTAAAATCTAAGTCCTAAAGTCTCATTCATGTTTATTAACATAAACAAGACCTTAGTCTTAATATTTTGTCCTGAGTTCCATATATCTTTGAGTCCTAACTTAAACATAATGCTTGTTCACAGGATGAATAACCCATATTTAATTAGGCAAAGTTAATCAAATGGCATGAGATGGGCTCAGATCAATGATATACATTCACTCAGATGAGATGAATTGAAAAAATCGTGACAAGAATTAAAAAGTTAGGCCTCAACCTAAGAGTTAAAGCCTAATCATGTTATTAAGATCTGTGGTCCATGTGAACCTAGTACAGTTGATCAAATGATGCATGTAATGTTGGAATGTTAAAGGTTTTATGAAGCTTTGTGAGGGTGACAAGTGTCAACATCACCAAATCTTAGTGAAAACATCAAACAATACATGGGAGCCTAGTATGAAGAGCATAAAAGCATAGAGAAATCACCACATGGCACACATAATAAATAAGATGAACCAAGAAGCAACAAATGGTAAGCTTAAAGAATAGTTCCAAAGATGTGTTTAAAATTTATGGTCATGCATCTATAAAATATTTCTATATGGACATCAATTGATGGTTATATAAACATCAAATTTAAGATAGTTATTTGGATCTAAATATCTATGGGCTGCATGTAAATAGATCAGATGTTATGAGATCAAATTTGAATTTATAAAGGAAATGATCATATTTTGTATGGTGATGAGTAGGATGCCATGAAGATGCCACATTAGAGCCATGTGGGTGTATTGTGTCTAATTGAAAACCTTACAAACCTAGTAATGTGAAGGATATCTTCAAATGTCTTATATCTAAAGATAATTTGATCCAATGTCTACCACTGAAGAGTCTAATACACCATGGTAGCTCAAAGGAACACTTTTTAAGGGAACACAGAATTCTATTTCGATATCAAAAGTAAAGAAGGAGATTAGTTTGGTCCTAGAACATTCCAATGAATTATGAAGATCTGATAGCAATGTAGGGGTCCCAAATATTAAGTGAATCAAGAATATTCTTTTGTAACTAACATTGTATAACATTTTAAAGTGGAATATTCTATTTCTAAATGCATATTATATTTGTAAAACACATTGCCTATTGATCAGTTCATTGGGAAAATTTAATGTTTTTATAAAACATTTATAAAAACGATAACTATCCCTACACTTACATTTCTTTGATTGGGTATGATTGGCCGACATGAATCCTTGTACCTTATGAAAAGAGCATTGTCAATTGTAAAGAGAAGGGATTTTTTGAGCCAAAATTGGTGTAAAATTTTGAGAAACTAATGCAATCAGGGAATTTTAAAAATATTGTCTCATTTTATTTGTCATTTATTATATGGTTTCTTTCTCAATTATCTATTCTAAATTTCAGATTTGAATAATTCTTGTGAATTCTAGGTGTGTACCTTTGAAAGTAGAATTTAATTTGTATTTGTAGATGTGCATTAGATATCTACTTATAAGAGTAAATTTGTAAAGTAAGATTGGTTCTTATTTGCATCATTTCTCACATTCCTTAGACATTCACCTAATGTTTGATAAGATTTAAGCTTATGTTATTTTGTATCATACATTGGTTTTAAGTTCATGCTTATAGGAAATTAAATTTTTTTCATGATTTATAAGATAAAGATCAACATCTTTCTTCTCTTCCTTACCCTACCCTTTTATTTGTCTTTATAACTAGATCAATTTAGCTTAATTTCCATTGTAAATATTCATCTAGATTAGTGTTTATATTAGAGTTTGATCATAATTAACTAATATAAAAATAGATTAATTCATTATTTGAAATTATAATTAGTTTGAAAAGTTGTCTCCTAACCACTAGACTTTATCAATATTGTGAAACAATCCACTTGCTTTGCCTATATTTCACCAATAGTTAATAGGATTATCATAACCTATAATTCATGCACTAAAATATTTGAATTCTAAAATGAGAAGTGTTTCTTAAAAATTATGTTCACCTATCATACACATTTAGGCATCAACAAGACCTTAGATAAAAATTTGAAGGCTAGGTGACTCTACCTATAAGGTTAAAATAGCTTCAAATCCAAACACCCATGAGTATGGGGTTTCCATATGGGTGTTTTAATAGTTTTAATTAAAGCCCAATGTTTTAGATTGAGCTGTAAGTTCCAATCTCATTAAAACATATATTAGTTTTAACTAATATTTTATTAAGGGTTGTGTTATTAGCCTTAACCTATCTATTGGCCTATGGGAAATAAAAAATGATGAGTGGTGTGATATATATATTTTTTAAATATATCATGAACCTCAAGGTTTATAAAAGGAGACCCATTATCAGTAAAAATGACCTATGGGATCTTGAATAAATAAATGATTTAGTTTAGAATAAGTTTTACAATGACTGAGTGGCAGTTGTTATCAGAATAGTTTCTTCCCACTTAATAAAATACTCAGTGGCTATAATAATGAAATGATGACCATTAAATGAAGTCATGGATGTCTTTCCTACTAAATCTAAACCTCAAGTGGAAAAGGGACATGGAGTGAATATGGGCTATAACACCCTAGTAAGAACATGTATCTCATGTGAAATTTGATGACATTGATCAAACTCATGCATATAATTGAAAACATCATGGTCTAATGTGGTCCATAAATATCCCTCCCTATGAATTTTATGAGTAGTTATGTGGCCACCAAAGTGTCCACCATAAATGCCACTATGATAATGAATTAAGACCCTTTCTAACTCCTCCTATTCAACACACCTAAGTAACATGTTATCAAAGGATTTTCAATAAATAACCATGTCTATAATAACATAATTGTATGATATGATGTGAAGACACTATTTATACTATGAATTGATATCTTCAAGATAAATGTGGTTGAATAGGTAGTTAATGATATATGTTTACCAAGGATATGAATTATTTAATCCTAAAATAAAATATAGAGGTATGTTTTCAATTTAAGCTTAGGGTTAATAATATAGAAATGAAATGGCATAAGAGTGGTAATCAGATCTATAGCAGTCCAATTAATTGCTAAACTTAGATATAAGCATATATTAAATTTATTATGTTGAGATAGTCTAAATATGGAATGTACAACTAGGATGCATATATAAATGACAAAGAATATAAGTACTTATCTTATTTTGATGCTAATGTAGTTATGGATATGGAAAAGTATGGAATCAAGAATGAAGATAGTTTTGGCATAGTTGTTAGATTTTAGATTTGGTGCTTTTGGCTATCTAGACAATTGTGCCAGCCTTAGACAGTTGCATTGATGCTATTATCTAAGTTTAAAGATAACATCTTATATGTAATATTTATTAATATTGGATTCAACCACATTGGATATTTTGGTTTGGATTCACCTTCACTCTAGTGCATTTAGATATAGGTCATGGATAGCCACTCTTTTTGAAATGGCAAAACCTAGCTTTCCATCTTCACTATGACCTTGGTAAAAAATAGATTAGTGAGCATACAATGTCAAGGTGACTCCAATGAACCTGATGCAAAAGGGAGATACCTACATATTTAATCCCATAAAGAGGGACTAATACTAATGTTGTGTTTTATTTGAATAATTCTATGTGTGTAAAGTGAGTACAACACTAACCTAGCTTGTAAATTGGAAAATCAAGATATTAGGCTTCTCTTTTAGTAATTTAGACCTAGAGATGTGTTTTACCTCTAAATGGTATGGAAATAGGGAATATTTGTTCAATTTAATACTTGATCAAGTGATTTTGATTAGTTACCTTGGTCTCTTTGTTATTTTTCTAGGTGAGGAATGAATTAGGGTTGATCTTGTATTTATATCAATCACTTTGGTGTAATAACTCACATGCAATAATGTAGGACTACCATTGAAATACATTTCATTTTTAAATTCAATGATTTTATGGCATTGGACACTTGCATTATAGAAGGATAATAACATCAACATTATTATATTTCCTAGATGTTAGTGTCTAGGTAGTAGCAAAATAGGTATAGGCTTAGAACTTGTAAAGGTGTAAGATAATTATGTTTTAAGCATTATAAGAAATATATAATGTTTTTTTCATCAATATAAATTTGGTTGGACTAATAAATAGGAAAAAAGGTATAATATATAGTAAATTAAAGTCTTACAAAAGTAATGTGAATGTAGAGCTAAGAGGAACAACCAAGGTTTGAGTTTTCTAAATGTACAAGACTAAGGTGCTATATAATAAAAAAATACCATCTACATTTCCACCCATTTAATATAATAATAAAAGTTTTAGTTTAAAGGAAATGAATAAGTACTTGGGTGTATATGCACACCTTATATTTTATTGAGTTGAATTTGAGTGCCATTTTGGTGGCTGACCTATAACCAAGATCATGTTATAGCATAAAATTAGTGCATATAATCTAGGTTAAAATTACTTGAAAATGATTGAAATTGAAAGAGAAAGGTTTAAGAGTAAATATGTGTGTAGATTTAATCGCCTTTACTATTTACAAGTTGTTTTTCAAAAGATCTATCATTTTAAGGATCTAAAACTAAGATTAAGATAACTATAGATAAATATTTTAAATTGCTCAACCATGAAACCCAATGATACTTATAACTTGGTGATTTTGGATGATCAAGTCTAACATAAAAACTTGGAAAGATTGAGTGATTTTATTACCTCAACCATACCAAAAGTTGAACCAACAACTACAATAGATTGGCTCAATACGCTCTATAAACATCTGTGGGGTATTAATATGTGAAATGGTTTTGAAATATAAAAATGATTTGGATTTATCAATATTAGGCACATGTTACATATATTATTCACCTTAGATATGTATTATGTTGAAACTATGTATAACAATGGTACCAATTTATAAAAACAAAATCACAACTGTGAATTTGAATCATATACCTATGTACTCTTGATAGTTTGTTTAATTGTGTAAGTATGGATAAAATGATTCCAAATCATGCCCCCACTTTAAATGGATAAATATTAAAATTTATATAAGTACCAATGTGGAGCACATGTTTCCAAAACATGTCTCCAATATAAACTAGAGATGCTGAATATTGAATTGGTGTGGAGATCATGCTTCCAAAGCATGCCCCCCACTGAATCTATGAATTGATATAAGTACAATATTAAATGAGTGTTGAGAACATGATTCTAAATCATTCCTATAATTAGTCTAATAACTATTCCAAATTTGGATAACCATGTCCTTATGGCATGCCCACACTGAATCCAAAAATTAATATAAGTACCATATACTGAACAAGTGTGGGGAACATACTTCCAAAGCATGCCCACATTGAATATAATAACTAGGCTATGTGTGGAGAAAATTATTACCAATAAATCCCACACTAATATGACTCCCTTTAAGGTGAGGTAAAGATAGGAACTAAGAGTTACCTCACCTCAAAAGGGTAAGATAACTGTAAAATCTATGATTGTGACCTTGTATTATATATAAGGAACACATACATGTAAATGTATCATTTAAGTGCATAAAACCAATGCGATCACATGTATGCCTTGGATACATGATAAATATCGTGGAAATTCCTAGATAGTAACAATACAATCTCAACAATAAAATAAATAAACACACAAGATCACTCAAAATCAAGTCAACAAGTAATGTTCTAAATAAATTGAAATTAAGGGGCATGTTCAAATGCCACACAATGAAATGGAAATGACTTATTTAAATTTCCATTAAAGTAATAATGACATATTCATATGTCCATACCATAAATAATGACTTGATGTAAATTCCAAAGAAAACATACATAGGCATAGGGGCCGAAAGTAAAGGAACACATTTATATGCTTGAACAAGAAAAACAAGACACTGAATGAAGTGCATAAATTAAAACATAAGAAATAATCATAAACATGTCATAGTGGCCTATGGATCCAATGTTTTATAAAATTATGTCAAGTGTATAGAATATGAAGTACCTTATGCAATATATAATCATGGATAATAAGTATGTGTAAGTACATATGTAAGCTTAAACATGATAGTGTAGTGTGATCATTAAATCATATAACTTATGTGTATCAAGATCAAATAAGAAAATTCCCCCAATGTCCATATGACATGAGTAGAGGAAATCCTAACATCTAAAATAAGAGTATATCATGTATTTATGTATCCCTATATCATACCCAATATATAAGTGTGACACATATGTGTATTTAAGAGTAACTAAGTATGCAGTCCATCAATATGGAAGTACTACATGGATGTTAGGGACCCAATAAAATATGTAATTGTTGAAATTGTTTTTTTTTATTTTTATGGTATTTTTGGAGTTTGGAAAAATAATACTACAATGCCATCTATATACACATAATATATTCAATCTTTATCAATTACTAATGCTTTGTATCTTACAAGAACCTATCAAATCTCAATCTCTCTGAGTATACACCCAAGGGGTGCACTAGGAAAGGGGTGGTAGACCATTGGTGCTTAATAATATTTTCCCCCCTTTTTCCACTTGTTATATACACACTTGTATCCTAAAAAACATTCCTCTAATCTTTGCCTCCTATTTTTCACTTTCCTCTAGTAAATTACCACCTTCATTATACCTTTACATAACCTAAATCCCTTTTTGGTAGTTTACATAACCATGTCATCCACATCAACCTTGTATTGTTATTTTAAAAATCTTACTAAGAACTAGGTCAACCATGGCCAACATAGTTAATAACCTAATTAGTTTTTGCCAATTTCAATATTAGGTCGACTAGGTTGACCTTACTGGCATAAAATTTAAAAAGGGTTTAAGGTTAGATATTCCTATATAAACACATTAATTTCCATCATTTATTAATAATAAAAGAAGTAGTAAGATCATTTGTGCATCTACTTATCCACCCTTCTACATGAGGAACAAGCTTATGGTTTCATAAATTCTTTGTAGATATGAATCCTATCTTATGGATAAGTCTTTTGGATGCATTGATAGGTTGTATAGCCTAGAGATGATTTATCCTTATCATCCTTACATACCATAACAACCTCTTGTGAATAACCTTGACCAAGGGAGAGATTTAGGTTCAATGGGTTTATGTTTAAAGGTAAGTATTCCTAACTTTGTTTCTCCTTTGTAATATTAGATAGATATGCATTTTTAGTCATATTTCATGTGTTAGGATTCCATATGCATTGACATGGGTATATTTATTCTATTCATGTTTAATTTTAGTGTTTATTACCCCCCCCAGCACTTTATTCTGCAAGCTTTGGTGAGCACTAGATTATATTTTTCTTTGTTATTATTTTAGTAAATATGAAAACATAGGACCTAGTTAGGGTTATTTCATATTTTTTCTTAATTTCAGGTTTTGTAACCCTCCCTAGTAATATTATTGTGGTCATAGAACTCTTGCCTAGGTCTGGTGGATCCATATTGGTCATGACCCTAATTATCTAATTCATCCCCAATCAGAAGTGTAAGTAGGATCTATCTTCTCTAAGTTAGGACTAATTAGAAGATCTATTTTATTTACCATTTCATACATTATGCTTAACCCAATGTGAATACAATCCTTGCATATTTTATTTCATGCCTTCATTTTATTATTTTTCTATTTTTGTGATATTATGTTGATAAGATGGTATAGTTCTAACTTTTGTGCATATGTTTAACACACAGTCTTATTAGAACAAATCTATTATTTATGTGCAAGTCTTCATTAGATAAATATTACTAGATTAGATAGGTCAACATAATACTCTTATTTAGTTCTAAATTAACAAACTAAGTCAAATAGGTCAACTTAGTCTTTTAGTTAACATTTAGATCAACAATCTAAGTTGAATAGGTCAACTTAGTCTTTTAGTCAGCACAAATATCAAAAAACTAAGTTAGACATGTCTAATTATTCTTTAAATCAACATCTAGATTAATAAAATAAGATTAAAAGGTCAACTTAGTCTCTTAGTCAACATCCAGATCAATAAATTAAGTGTAATAGGTTGACTTAGTTTACATAACTTGAAATCAGTATTCAAGGCACTTCAATAAAAAAATTCAAACCTAATCATCCTCTAACCAACTAAGGTTCCTCTTTTTTTCTCTTTGTCAATTTAATACTTCATCACAATTCTATTTTGTGTAATTTTGTAGTCTTTAAAATTTCAATCCTACATCAAACTAAATCAACCTGGTAGACTTAGTTCTATAACATGTCTTATGTATAAAAGACTAAGTTGACCTAGTTAAATTTATTCTTAAATAATCTTGCTTCCACAAAATAGTAGTGACCTAGTCAAATTTATTCTATAAAATTTGCATATAGTTTCATTTGAATCAACTCTGTACCATTCTTGATTTTGTAATTAACAACTATTTGTTGTTAATAAATTCACACTTTTATTTTCAGTTGTTTGCATTCTTAGAGTTGATCACATAATCTAATTAGGTTATTTTTTAAATTAAAATTAATTACACTATTTTTATATTTTTTCAAACACTACCAAATCACACAATACTCAAAATAAATTTAACATTTATCTTCCCAAGGCCTACCTGCTAAATTTAATCACCAAGGGGAAAGCCAACTTGTTTTTATGGCAAAGTATAAATACATGGTTAATGGTATATATTTTAAAATTACCCCACACCATTATTATTGTGGTATTTTTAAATGAGGAGGCAGGTCCAAATGACAAGCCAATACCATTACAAACATAAATCCTTTTTAGCCTAAACATTCTAAAACTATCTATAGATTGCTTTCTAGTTCCCTATTTTCAGCCAACTTCCCTATCACACTTAAAATATAATTTTATAATAATATAAAAACACTCAATATGACCATTTATTTAGAATTTAATTTTTATTTAATTCTTTAATCTCTAATCATTGTGTATTGTATTATAAAAACTTGCATTGTCTAGTATTGGTGCAAGGTTTTGTGTTGTGTGCCCCAATTAGATCATTCTCATTGATCTAATTATTTATGTGTGTTTCCATTTATTACTTCAATTACATTAAATTTTTTTCCATATTTTAAGACATTTTTGTTTTATTTGACATAATATCTTATAGACTAAGTTTTCCCCTATTTGCATTACTAAGTTGACCTAGTTGACTATGTATCCTTTTTTCTAGTCAGGTTACAATACTAAGTTGACTTGGTTGACCCTATATCCTTATAAATATATTTTTATCCCTATTTTTAGTTCTAAGTTGACCTGGTAAACCTTGTCTCCCATCTTCCTTCTATCTATTAGTACTAATTCAACTTAGTCGACCTTGTACTTTTTCCTGCCAATTAGGTTATAGTACCAAGTCAATCTAGTTGACCATGTATCTTTATCAGGGTTAGTTTCACACCCTATTTTTAGTACTAAGTCAACCTTACCAACCCTATTATATTTTTGGTTGATTATATATTCATTTTACATCCTTGTGTCTAAACAATTCATAGTCAACCCTATAAACTATGTACACCTTGGTTGATACTATTCTATGTGTAGTTATCTAGTCTTATTTCATAATGATGTCATATTTTCAGCCTCCACTTAGTTAATAATATTTCATAATTAAGGATTTATATCATAACCTCACTTATTTTATTACTTTATATGAAATTATTCATTTTTTTCCTTCATATTTTTCTAATCCAAAACTAATCACTATACAATGTAATATAGTTGAGTTCCTTCATCCTAATCCTCCTCCCAATACCAATGTTGGGAATCCTCCACTGAGTACCCTTCCTCCAACCAAAAATAATATTTCCCCTCCTAAAAAATCTAGTACCCCACCTTCAAATACTAATGCACAAATCAACACAACTCAAAATCTTGCACAAATAATTCAACAAATGAACACCATGCAAACAACTAATCATTCCCAGATAATGTAAATGAAACAAAATTTATTACATATGACTAGTAAACCTCATCATGTCATCATGTCTCAACCAAATAAAAACTTTATCCCTCCTCCTCCTAGAGATACCAATGGGAATATCATCCCTTAACCTCCAATGAATAACAAATGCTTCAACATGTTCAAAATGAACCTTTAGCCCCATTCCTTACATCCATAGATATTAAAAATATTTCTCCAACAATCACATTTGATGGGAATAAGAAACATACTATATTTTTAAAGTCATTTGGTAATATCTATAAGGAATGGGTCCAAACTAACACCTTTTCTACCACCAAGCTCTTAGCCAAAACCTTTGATGGTGATGCACTTGAATAGTATGACCAAATTCTTAGACATTCCATCTCACAACTAGAGGATTTATTCAATGTTTTAGTGAAAGAATTACAACATGATGACCTTCATGAAAATCACCATAAAATTTTCATCATTACCAAACAAATTCCTAATATATCTACTCACACTTTCATCAAATGATTAAAGTGTCTAACTCATAAAGTGGATGATGTCATGAATGATGATAATCTTATAAATCTATTTGTTACTAATCTTAAATCTCCCCTTAAATACAAAGTTTGAATATTTTTTCCTAAAACATTAGAAGAATCCTTAGAGCAAGAAAAAAGGCAAGACTCTATTATGACTCAATTTATAACACCTCAAGCAAATACTAAAGAACATTTACAATCATTTTATCATAAAATTTATTCATCCAAGCCTCCCCAAACTCAAAATAGAGCATCCAATTCAACCAATTTTAACCCAAACCACCCTCCCTTGAGTATGAACAACTTAAAAAAATTAACACCCTCTAAACCCATGAGCTTTGATCCTTCCAAACCTCCTCCAAAATGGTACAATGATGATAATTTTTATGGTGACATGCTAGTATAGGTCATTTTCATGAATATTATGATGATATTCATTGGTTTCTTCTTGATTCCTTTCTTGGTCCATATTTCAATCTTAATACTCTAATAAAATAATGATATCAAGACTATCTTCAATCTTCATAAATTAAATGTAAATAACCACAATCACAACAACATTAATTACCTAATGAATAAAAATTATACCATAATGTTATTCAAACCATATTTGATCCTTCCTCCTATACGACTAATGAAAGGATAGCTAAAATGAACAAATTTAAACATATTATTTCATCCATTAAACCTCAACCTCTTAGGTCACATGAACCAAAAGAGTACCTAGTTCAAATTCCTACTCCAAAGTATATCATGCGTGGTCATCATAAACCTCTTTTACCTCTTCATACATCTCCTACACATCCTATGTCAAATTCAACATTCTTAAAATGTAAAAAAATAACATATTTACCTATCTCCAAATGCACCTACCAACTCATTGCAACTCATTTTAATAATTCAATAATACCTCAGTCCACCTCACACTTTGGGGTATCTTGAAATTACATACACATGTCCCTTTAGAACTTGGGGTATCTTATGATGCCCATACCTACCTCCACTTACCCATTAGGGCATCTTATGATACCCACTCTTGTTTTACAGTGCATAATAATAAATAAATTCAACTTCAAGAAATATTCTAAGACACATAGGCTTGTATCTCACATGCTCATCTTTGATATAAAAATTAGCATAGATATTACTTATTATTTTTTGTCTCATGTTTATTTAATTTTGTGAAATTTACTTATTTTATTCACACTTTAATGGAATCATTATTTTCCATTGGGTTCTTTGGTTTTCTTACACATTATATTTAGAATTTGTTTTAATTTCTATATATCTCTTTCATTTTTGTCTTTTTATGTCATTTTTTTCCTTAGTAGACTTATGATTATTTCCCCCCCACCCAATTATTTAGCATTCACCTCATTGGTTTTCACCTTGTGAGTTGAAGTGTAATACCATGGATAAGACTAGGCTTTCCTCATAAATTACCACATTAAAACATCTTTAAATCACTTTTTGGTATGGTTACTACTTGTTGATCACTAAAAGTGCATCACAAGTTTTCAATAGTGTTTAAGAAACACTTCTCATTTATGGATTCAAAGAATCCATTTCATGAGTTTTTGGTTTTGATATTCTTTATCTAGAATCTTGAATGTTATTCATTGATCTCCATCTAATTCATCATGGTTATGACACATATCACCACCACATTTGGTTTGCGCCCTTTGAAAATTTCACCTTAATTTGTACCATCAATTTTCTAGATGTATGAATGAATATAAATCATCGAATCCTTCCTTTATACATAAGTTTTAATACAAACCATCAATCTACTTGATCAATTTTTTATCTCGTAACACTTGTCCTTCTCAGATTCCTTGATATGATTTTTGACTTGTTAACCTTTGCTCGCCATTAGATCCATTATCATTTTGTCGAGATAATGACACTTTTTTGTTTCACATTCCTTCATAGGACCTTTGATTATTTGATTCTTCACTCACCATTAGATCTTCATTATATAATTAACATATACCATCAATTAATTACTTAGACTTGTTGACTTCCATCTTTGTTCGTGGATCATCGATATTTTCTTTAAGCTCATGAGATCTTACATCTTACTATTTGATTATTCCTTATGGATGTATAAAATAGATGACATAAGCTTTCAAGATATATGTAGAGACTTAGTACAAAATTTTAGACTAAGGTCTTAGTTGTATTAATAAATATAATTAGTACTTAGGCTAAAGTTTAAACTAGGTCTAAAATATAAAAATGTTCCCACGTAAACATATATTCTACATAAATTTGAATTTATTTAAAAATGAACTTAGGATTAAAATAATTAGACTAAGGTTTTTTAATAATAGTTAGACATAGATTCAATTAATCAGCTAAAACTACTGAAGGCTTAATCAAAAATGGTTAATTTAGCATTAGTGTATAAAACCCTAAACCCTTTTCACTCAAATGGGATTCCATTAAACCTAAAATTTGGAAACACATGAAGCAACCATTAGTAACATTTGATAAAGTCAAATAAGGGCTATATGTAAACATGTCAATTAAGTTAGATGAGAACCATGATATTTAATAATGGAATTTTGATCAATTTGAATGCATAATTTCTAACACAATTTGCAAAATTGAACAAGGGTCCTCATTTAAAAAAAAATGGGGGTATGTTGACCTCAACAAATTATGACTTCTAAGGGAACATATAAATATGTTAGAACTTGAATACTCTTGGTTTAAACTAAAAATCAGACCAATCATTCCACATGCTCAAGTATCATCATTAAGATCAATTCACAATTAAAACAAGTCTTACAGATATAAAATTAGGCTCAAACATCAAAACTTAGTCATGTTGTGTGTGTGTTTTGATTCTTTTACTGATTACCATAGATTTCAAAGAATAACTTCTAGATTCCATGACCCTAATAATTAACATTGACCCATAACACATTTAGATATTCATTAAGAATCATGTTTTTAGAATAGAGAAGGCTTGGGCATTGCTCTAGTACTAGCCAAACATCCATATCCCTGACAAGATACACTTGGTTCCACTTAAGGCCTTGTTCCACTACTAGCAAGCATCCATAGCCCTAGTGGAGGTTACCATAATCACCTTTGATTAGAAAGATTTCAAATTTTCTATAGGGTTATTATTTTGTGTAGTTTTAAATTATATTTAGCTTTCATCAAAGGTTGGGAACCAAAATTAGCCAAGTTATAGGATATTTTCCAAATTTTTGATCTTCAGATAATCATCCTTAGACATAAACATTATCTTAGGTAATAATATTATTTAAGTGCTAACATGACTTTGCTCCAATAATTCAAACTTTCACTCAATATTTGAAATCCTTATTAAAACCAAACTTAGATCAGAACAAGGTTTAAGATTTTAAGGAATAATTAACCTAGATATCAATCCTCACTAATTTCTCAAAGCTATAAAATCAAGTTCTAATTTCCAAAATCCATTATCAATCAATGCCTAAGGTGCTTACCTAAATTCATGATTTATGAAGTTATTTTGAGTAATTACATGGATTGGAGCTTGAAAACTATATTTGAGAAGACTTATTGAAAGCAAGGAACAAAACAAAGAAAACAAACACCCAACAAACAAAATAAATAAAAAGCAAAAAAAAAGTAATAAAAAATATATAAGTATTATTTACAAATAGGAAACAAGAAAGAAACTAAATCAAATCTTACCTACACTAACTCCTACTAGTCTTAGAAATTACTCCACGAATACTTGTGGTGGAAGAGTAGAGAAGTAGTGCTTGAGGTATTTTCTGTTAGTTGGTAAAGTAAACTTTGATCCCTATAAGTCTTTGAGCTTGAAGGTGTTGTCTCCAAAAGTATAGATAATTTTATATGGGCCAATCCATAAAGGAGTTAATTTTCCATTCTTTCATTTTGGCTTTGAGGCTTTATCTCATAGGAGAACTAGGTATCCCTACCTGAACACATTGATCTTTGAACTCTTGTCAAACCATCTCTTAACTATGGTTTTATGTCTACTAAAGTTGGAAAATGCCTCTACTCTTGCATCTTTCATTTATATGATGTCAATAAGCCTTGAATTTTAAAATTCTCGACCTTCATCCATATACTATTGCATACACTTGTAGGTTTATAGCTTGATTGTAATATGAAATATAGGTTCTTGACCACATACTAACAAAAATGGTGATTATTTCAATGTTTTCTTCACTCTAGTTTTATCTACCCATAAAGCATATTTAAGCAATTTATGTCATCTTCTTGGTTTGACAACTATATAATTTTTGATAGCCTTCATCAAATTCTTGTCAGTTGACTCTGAAACTACATTACCTTGAGGGTATTGGTTTGATTAAAACGTGAGAATTATGTTTTTATCATAAGCCCACATAATTATCTCAATGGATATAAAGGCTGATCCATTATCAAAAACTAGAGATGTTGGTGTCTCATATCTAGTGCTTATGTTCTCTTCCAAGAACTTGATCACATCTTTAGTTCTACATTACTTGGATGCCACTACCTCTATCCATCTTATATACTAATTAGTAGTAGACAAAACATATTTTTGTCCATATGAAGATTTTGGGTCAATTACCCCTATGAATTACAATCCCTATTGAGGAAAAGGTTTATCATTGACTTCAAAGGTATGGATGCTTTTATTTCCTTCATGTTGAAGACTTGACATTGATGACACTCTCTAACATGTTTTTGAGCATAATTGAAGATTGTATGCCAATATTACCCTTAACTCAAGATTTTATGAGTTGTTATCTTTCCATAAGGGTGTCCACTTCCAAAATTTTCATGAAAAGTACTCAAGATCTTAATTTCTTCATCTTTTAAAACACACCTTAAGTATATACATTCAAAATTCTTCCTAAAGAGTACCCAATCTTTGATCAAGAAATGTGCTAGTTTAATCCTCAAATATCTTATTTTCTCTCTACTCAATCCTATAGTACAAAAAATATTAATTAGAAGATGAATAGTTACATCATACCAATCATTTGGTTGGAATCATTGGTGATCAACTTGCATGACATTCACTTTAGGATCAATATTGGCAATAATTTGAATTAATTCTTGACACCTTACCAATTTGGGAGTTTTCATCTCAAGATCATAATCTTAGAACATCTAGTCACCTCTTATCCCTCGCAATTCACATTGACTAAGCATAAGTTTAGTGGTAGGGTCAAAAAATATTGCATGTAATTTATTCTTAAGAATATAGTGTCTAAAAGTTTTAACTACCTTAACTAAATCCAATGCTTTCTTGTCAATTAGAGAATAGTTTAACTCAACAATATTAAAATTAGTGCTCATAAATGTAATAGGGTGATCACACTTAGATATTTTTTGAGTTAAAATAATAGCTATTATATGATTAGAAGCAAAAGAATAGAGATAAAAATATTTTGTAAATTTAGGACTTATCAACATCGGTCCCTATACTATTCCTTCTTTGATGTCATTAAATATTTTCCTTGCTTATTCATTCCATATGAATTTGACATCCTTATTAAACATGTCATTAATTGAATTTAAAATTTATATGAAATTGGAAATGAACTTCTCAAAAAATTAATTTTCCCAAAGAAAGACTTTAGTTCCTTTCTACTATTAGGGGGTTCTATTTTGGATATTTCATTAACTCTATCAGGATCTATAGAAATCCCATTCTTTATTATAACTTATCTTAGTAACTTTCCTTATGTAACACAAAAAATGATTTTCTTAGGATTTATGGAAATTACATACCTTCTATAAAATTCAAATACATGCTATAAATGGATGATGTGATCATCCATATTTTTAGAAAGCATAGTTAGATCATCTAGATATATGATAATGTACTTACCTATGAGACCTTGAAAGGCAATAATCCATATCTATTTGAAATATTGTTCCTACATTTATTATCTGAAAAGGCATTCTATTTTAGGCTAAAGTGCCCCACTTTATGGTGAATTCAGTCTTCAATCTATCCTCCTTATTCACAAGAACTTGATTATATCCTGAAAAACCATAAAAAAAAGACATCATAACAAAACCACTAACAATTTGAATGACTTGGTCAAGAGAGGGTAAAGGATAATTATCCTTTTTATAATCTCTATTCAAATTTCTAAAGTCTATTTATAATCTAAACTCTCCATTTTCATTTCTACTAGCACTAAGTTAGCTACCCAGGTATAATGTCCAATGGGAAAAACTATTTTTGCATCTAATAACTTCTTGACCTCTTTGTAGATAAATGGTTCTAAAATAGGGTTGACAGGTCTTTTATTTTGTCTAAAAGGTTTATAGGCCTCTTTTAATGGAATGGTATGGGTAATAACTCTAGGATCAAATATCTTTAAGTACTCATAAGACCATGCAATGACATATTTGTAATTGGTCAACAACTCTTTAACCTCTCTCAATTTTTCATTTATGTAGGTTGCACTAATATTTACTAGATGATGTTGACCTTGAATACCTAGGTTAACTTCATTATAATATATCCCATTCACTTTGGTAACCTTAATAGATTCAACTAGTTTGTCTATGTCAAATAGTCTTTCTAAGGTAATCATGCCTTTCATAATTTTATTGTCATTTAGTTGCACAATCTTATTATCATCTTTATTTTCATCAAGAGTATTTTCATAGACCTCATCAATAATGTGAGACTCAAATATTCCTAAATTTTTCATCAAGTATATTATCTGTTGATCATCATTGAATAGTTGTAAATTGTTGACATTGTTAAGAACTAAAGGAAATGGAACCAACTCAATGTTAAGGTTTTATAGTTTAAAATTTTGGTTTGGCATAAGATTAGCTACAACTGAGGCTAGCTCATCAGCAAGCTTATTATATTATTTATGAATGGAGATAATATTAAAATCATCAAAGTAATCTATCAATTCCCACACTCTAAACTTTTATTTCTTAAGATAAGATAATTTACATTGGTACTTACATCTAACTTGATTAACTACTAGTTCAAAATCACCATACACTAGATTATTATTTGACCTTATGTTTGATAGAAAATTATAATCCTAAAATTAAATATTCATACTTTTATAAATTATTAGTGCATGGAAACTAAAGTTTGTAAGAAGTATTAAACTCTTTCCCAATGGGATTAATTAGAACAATTCCTACTCTAGATATAGATTTACATCTAGCACCATTAGAATATAATTTCCACATTTTGGGCATAACATGAGAATATTTAGAGCTATGTATCTTAAGAGTGTTAAGAGTATAAAATCATAACTTAGAATCAACCATGTTGACCCTTTCATTTGTAGAATTGTACTTGCTGATCATGTCTTTTATCATTGGCTCTCTTTCAATTCAAATTTGATTAGGAACTCCCTTTCATGGAAGCCACATATGAGAATAGTCAATTGACATGTATCCATTTAAAGACATAATTAAATATCTATTGAAAAACATTCCATAAGCATCTAAAATGTCCAAAAATTGAGTTTATATGAATTATTTTATCCTTGGCTCTACAACAAGCTGCATATGAAAATTCAAAAATTCTCCAATTATTTTAACTATTGATTTGTCTAATTGAGTAACTACTCTATCAAACTTAATTGAAGTTAAACCAAGTTTTTCATAGATACCTTTTGGCATGATATTGGTAGAAGCACTTGAATATGAAAAAAAATTTATGCATGTTCTTACCAAAAACTCTAATTATTAGTAAGAAAGGTGGAACCTATACTTTATTCTTATACACAACTACATTGACATTTGTAACCTTTTGTGACTAATTAGGTTTCTTGCTCAAAGATTCTAACAAAAAACCTCTTTGCTCAGTAATTTGAGTCATCTTGTGTAAAGTGGTGTTATATTTAATCATTTTCATGTCCTCAACTATATTATATCCAATCTTAGTATAGGAACTAGATGGATCAACATTATTTCTAGAGGTACTTTTCTTTAGAGGTTCTAGATTGTTATCTGTTGTAGGATCTGAAGGAGTGTCAAATTTATTTAGTGGAGTTGAAGTTGTTAATGGTTGATTCTACTCTCTATTCCTTAATAGATAAGTCTTCTTTATATATTTTTGAAAATTGTGAATCTCTTGAGTATCCTCAAGCTCATTCTCATCTTGGAATGGAAAATCAAATGTCTCCATCATGAGTCATGTGAGCAAATTTAGATGACTTTGAAGAACTAGGTTTACCTATAGTACTATTTTTATTAGTTCCACCTTCAAATGTATCTAACTCATCATGAAATAATTCAAAATCATCATATAATTCAATACAATCAAATTCACCATGCTTTGAAGTGTTGTGGACCCTATAATATTTAGTTAAAGCTACATCACATATGTTTATTTTAGGATTTTTATTGTTTTTTGATGACTCATTATTGTTATTGTTGTTATTGTGAAACCTATTTTTAGGTATATTTAACCTTTGATAAGAATAATTCTTGTTGGACCTTTCCCCATCATTACTTACTTATTTTTAAAACTAAAAGAAATTAGTGCTTAGTTTTTGAACCATTTTGAGTATGGAATCATTATCACTTTTGGGTGCCTCTAAATTATGAAATTGAGTACTATTACTAGTTTTGGGCACTAAATATCTTTGATCTTATGGATGGAATCCATTTTTAGTGTTACTTAGGAATCCTAGGTTTTGACTGAGATGAGCATGACTCAAAGGTAATTGATTCAACACTGATGTTTGGTTCAAAGAAGGTATGCTTTGATTAACATTGTGAATGACATTTAGCATTGGAATATTAGGATTAACATTGGGGATAACATATTCTAGTCAACCTTTGGGTTACATTTGGTCATTTATTATCATAGCTTTAGTAAAGGCCAAGGTTAATGTATTTATAACTTCAACAAATCTTTTCAAGAACATAGAAATCATGGGATCTAAATCATCCTTATAAATTTATAAATCCAAAGACTTGTTAGGTCTATAGGGATTTATAGTTTTGATAAACATATTTTGCAATCTAGAATTAAATACTCTAATGGTTTCACTCAAATCTCTTTTCATAATAGTGAATTGCTGATAAAGGATACAAGGATTGATGATTTTTCCAAATTGATTAATGAAAATACTATTAAAATCATTCCAATTGGTAATGTAATTCTCAATAAGGTTGAGAAACTAATCATATGTTGCATCTTTTAAAGTAAAAAGGAACAATCAACATGAAACACCTTCATGAACCACATTTAATAATCTTAAAGTAGCCTTAAAGGACTTGATATGTTCTTCAGTTGTAACCACACCATTAGGATTAAAATAAGGAAAATATTTTTCAAGATTTTTAGGTAAGTCATGTACATGACTAGGCACATTAATGGAAGGTCCACCTAACTAATTCATACCTTGATAGGGATTCAAAATAGGATCACCATGAATAGGTGAAGTAGGTTGAGATTTAGAAACCCTATGCTTACCTTTATCTACTTTTTATTTCCTATGAACTTCTAATGAAAGGAGAGGTAACCTTGACTCTAACTATGACCTAGTCCTAATTATTGGTAGTTCTATCTTGTAAACTCTGAATCATGTTCAAATTATGATGTATCAACCTTAATTTTACAAAGAATAATGATTATATTTGCATGTTAAGTAAAATTTTCACAAATTTATACAAAGAACAACTATCTTTAACTGAATTAGCTCAAATATATATCCAAAATAATGAATATGAATTATATTTACCCTTATAAGTTCAAATAACCTAAATTTGCAAAGAATCAATTAATATTTGAATAAAATTGCTATCATGAACCTCAAACATGGTAGATTTACAAAGCTTAAACTACCTTTGTAATAATTTATCATGAATCTCCAAAGAATAACTATCTTTAGCTAAAGAAGCCTAAAGAGCTATTTGAAACCATGAATGTCAATGATCTTTACACAATTCAAGATAAAAAACCTAAATCCATTAAGAATCAATTAATCTTTAAACAAAACTCACTAAAATTAGCAAAGATACTTTAAATACACAAAGCTTTAGCTAAGGCCCTCCTTCTAGCATCAATTTCCATGTATGTTGATCACCAAAAGTGAATCATAGGGTTTCAATAGTGTTTTAAAAACACTTCTCATTTATATATTGAAAGAATCCATTGCATTAATTATTGGTTTTGATATTCATGATATCTTTGGTGGAGTAGTGTTAAAGCTAATGATTATTTCATAATTTAAAATGTAAATGGTTGTTGGGAACAACTATGGTATTAAATCCTTCTTTTAAAAGTTGAGAGCAATTTGATCTATGTAGAGTGAATGTTGATCAAAACCTAAGTTTTAAAGTCTAATATATCATGTATATTTACAATAAAAGTTAAACTATATTGAATTGATTAAAAAAAATGAGCAAAAGGAAGGGTAGGGCAGAGAAGAAAGATGTTGATATTTAATCTAGACATTATGACAAAGTTTAAATTTCATCTAAACATTCACTTAAACCAATATATGACATGAAATAGCTAAATCTCAAATCCTATCATACATATGGCAAATGTCTAAGGATAGTAGGAACAATGCAAATAAGAAACCCTATTCAATTTAAAGAGTTATTCCTACAAGAAAATTGCATTAACACATCTACAAGAAAAGCAAAGAAAATGAAATAAATATAATATCTTTCAATCAATCTAGATTAACCAAAAATTGACAACTCTACATTCAAGTATGCATATCTGCAATCCATGAAAACAATTCAAATCTAAAAATTAGACTAGTTGATTGAGGAAGTAGCCATGATAGCAAAATACACAAACAATAATGAGACAATCCTTTTAGAATTCTCCTTGCATTAATTTACTCAAAATTTACATAATATTTTTTGATCAAAAAGTTCCTCCTCTTTACAAATGACAATACCCCTTTTATAGAAGACTGAGGAGGTACATCACTCAGTCATATCAAATGACAATTGTACAAATGTCAAAGATAGCTATCCTTTTACAACCTTCTAGAACTAGACACATTATAAATAGACTGACCTATAATCAATCCAATTTACAAGATGCACATTCTTTTACAAAAATAATATTCCTTTTTCAAAATTATATACATTTTTAGTTATGAAAGAATATGCTAAAGTCAATAAATTTGACTTTGGGAAGCACTTGTTGTTGTAGTCCTTTGTCTCTGCTACAAGATCTTCATTACTTCATTATGTTACTCATCAATCAGCCTAAAATTGATGATGGAATCCATGAAAATTTCTTTTTATTGATCATCTAAGCATTTTTTATCCTTGTCATCCATGTACAAAGCTTATTTGATGCTCTTTGTATCTCGTATATTCTCCTCTATAGATAGGATCATATCCAAGATCATTTTTTTATCTACCCATGTTTTGCCTTGGCTTTTATTTTTCACTTCTTGCATGAATTGAGTAGTTATATGTTTGAAATCATTCATGATCAAGCCTATAGGACCAATCACATTTGGATCCTTGATTAGGCTCCCCAATATGTGCATAATCCTATTTTCCAATTTCTTGAGATCACTGTAAAGATATTCCATTTCCTTGGACCATTTGTTCAAAGATTTTCTCTTCTCTATCAATATATCCCTAGCCATATTTAAGTGTGTCAAGCTAACTATTTTGAACCTAGAAATTTGGTCCTCTATCAAAACATTGATCAAATCCTTCACTTTATTTATTGAATCTTATCATTGGATTAATTGACTTGAAACCAAAGTACCTTGTTTGTTAACCATATCCTTCTTGAAATTTATAGCCTTCAAAGATCTAAATAAATCATACAAGTTATCTAAAACTTATTTATCATATCTCTTGGAATAAATAAACTAGATTGCTCCTCTAAGTTCTTATTTTGTTGCATTAGCCCTTTGATAATAACTTGCAATTATTCTATCTATGATTGAACTAATTCAAGTAAATCTTCCTCAAAAATATGATCTTCACTAGGAATCTACCCTTCCTTTTGGGTCAAACTGGTCAAAGGTTGCACCTTTTGGCATATAATTTCTTCACCTCCTACCATGACCCTTTTCTATGTCACTATTTTCAAGCTAGTGGTCTCTAGATGAAACTTGAATCCAATTGAAGATTTAGTCATATGTGTGATTGGGACTTTTATTTGTGATTGGTCTATTGAATGGATTAGAGTAGCTACTCTTCTTTCCTAATATTCCTATAAAACAACTATCCATGATTTCATTTCCTACTCCATAGAGATATTAGTGTCTTTCACCACATCCCATAGATGGTAAGTAGGCAACTTATCCAATCTAGGTTCTTACAAGAACCACTTAAGAATAGGTGGACCATATAATATGTTCTATTCACTGATTAAATTGACTTCTTTTAGGGGAGGAATTATGGTCACCTTGGGATTCTTAGCTTTTGGAATAAGGGAAATCCCTTCTGTGCTCTTGGGAGGGTCAACAACTACTAAGTCCAAAGATTTCTTTTTGTCATCCTTAGTTTCCTCAACACTTGTCTCTTCTTCATTTGAATCTATATATTTCATAGATAATATCTTTAATACATACTCAATATATTATTGGGGATCTATGGCTATCAGATGAACCTTTTTTTGAGTTGACTCCTACTTGGCTACCATAGAAGATTCAAGAATTGGTGTACTAGAACCTATTTCACTTGGCCTTTTCTCCTTAGGTTTATGCTATATTTGTGTTTCTACTTGTGTATTGACTAATGAAAGATTAAAATATTAACCATTGACCAAATGATTCTACCTAGGGAATATTTTCCATCTATCATCCATTTTTTTATTTCTCTATAGTCTATACTTAGGTCTTAGGTTGTGTTCCTTCAATCATCTAGTGACTTCAAAGTAAGTAGATTCCTTTGTGTATATAGGATCAAAGGAACTAGGATCATGTTAATTGGGCACATTTATAATCCCTTTGAGTTTTAAATTCTCTTTAACCATTCAATAAGGGTCCCGTTATCTAAGTTCATTTATCTATAGATTGAAATATCATTTATGCTTTGATGTTGCTTCAATGTGATTCCACTATCTAAATGTAGTCTTTACAATTGTCATTGGGAAGATGTGAAAAATTCCCTTTCTCTTAGTTTTGTAAAGGCCATCTACACCATGGAACAATTGGTGGGCCACCTATTGCTTTATTATCTTGTTAGGAACATGGCTTGACAACTTGAGAGGGGAATTTTGAGTTCCCTCAATCCTTATGAAAATACAATCTAGGTAAAACCATATATCTCCCATAGCCTCAACATACTTCTTGATTATGGTACTAACTATCTCTATAAATTTTTTTGTTATGGCCTCACTCAATGTTGGGTAGATACAATCACTTATGAACTAAATGTGATCCTTATACTTAAATATGTCTAACTTGGAATAATATTAAGAAATGGTCTAGGATCCATTTGGAAACCATTCTTTCTAGTTGGTGATCTATGTTATTGTAGATAGGGAATTTAAGAGATAAGATGTCATGAAAAAATCATTCTTCTTATTATGCCTAATTACATAATTTATTTTTCTCAAAGAGATTGATTATCTCATGTAGTGGAGGAATTATTACCCTTTCAATAATGAAAAATGCCATTGGTATCCACATAGGATCAAAATGAGTTGTGGTTGTACATCAATATAATTTTTTTAACATGGTAATTACCATCCTAATCCCTAGTCTAAATTGACTGATATGAATTTTCTTATTAAGGTCTTAAAAAACTTGGTTACCAAATTCTATCCACATAGCTAGGGTGTTCATTAGGTTATGTTTCTTAGCCCATGAGTTAATTAAGGTCAAGTCAATTTGGTGTTTAGGGAGCTTGTAATAAGATTAAAATTCAATATAAGAAATTTAAGCTACTTTCCTATAAGTATGTTCATTAATTATCATTCCATTTTCTATCTTAGCTTCCTTAAAAATAGGAGTAAGAATATTAATGTAATGGATTACCTCTAGTTTTGTAGTTGTGTAGTATAGATTAGTCATCTAGATTACTACAATGTCATCATATAGTCTCCTTAAAGAGGGGATATTATCCTCTTATGTGGTGATCATTGGCTATTTATCAATTTTCTAAAACAATTTAGACCAATTATTATCCCCTGTGTTCAAAGTAGTAACAACAAACTCAGTGTCCTTGAACACTTATCTTTCAACATGTGATGATAAATAAAACTAAACCTCTTGCTTTAAAACATGTTTATGAGATGTCATTGTTATAATTACACTTTAATTATCCTTTGTATATGGAAATCTAACTACCTTGGCTCAATTACAATGAATTTAGAGATAATCCATACACTTTAGGGATTTTGGAGGTTTGTGAAAAGCTTCAATGGTAGTAATCTAGTTCGAATGTGTGATTTAATGCCTTAGATTACATTTGGATTGCATATTTATACCTTCCATATGTTGGTTTCCACAAGATCTCCAATTTTATGTGTCTCACTTATGTTACATTGCCATGTCATGCTGCTCATTTATTTAAAAATGACTATTTGTCACTTTTAGACACATGTCAATACCTAATGAAATATTGAAGCTTAATTAATGTGTATGGTTGATTTATTAAAGTATTTAGCTTTGAATTCATTGTGGGTCATTGATATTCCATTTGAGATCCTTCACTCACCATTAGATCCATTGCCACTTTACTAAGATCATGACACTTGTCGATCTCACATTACTTTGTAGGACCTTTGATACTTTGATTCCTCAATCACATTTGGGTATTAATTATATGACTAACACATACTATCAATAAATTTATTAGACTTGTTGACTTTTATCTTTGTTCATATATCATCGATCTTTACTTTAAGCTCCTAAGATCTTGCCATATGGCATATTCATGTTTAATCAGTCCTTACAGATATAAAAATAAATGACATAAGCTTTTAGGATATATGTGGAGACTTGGTCTTAAATATTAGAGTAAGGTATTAGTTGTATTAATAAATACAATTAGGACTTAGGATAAAGTTTAAACTAGGACTAAAATATAAAAATGTTCACATGTAAATATGGATCCCCCATAAATTTGATTATATTTAAAAAGGAACTTAGGCTTAAAAAAATTAGACTAAGGTTTTTTAACATTAGTTAGACATAAATTTAATTAATAAACTAAAAATAAAAAAGGCTTAGTAAAAAATGGTTAATTTAGGATTAGTGTATAAAACACTAAACATGGTTTACTCAAATGGGACTCCATTAAACCTACAATTTGGAAATACATGAGCAACCATTAGCAACAGTAGATGAAGTCAAACAAGGGAAATATGTAAACATGTCAATTAAGATATATGAGAACCATGATATTCAATAATGAAATTTTTATCAATTTGAATGTAAAATTTATAATATAATTTGAAAAAATGAACCAGGGTCCTTATTTTTCAAAAATGTTGATATGTTAGTATGGATTAGATTTGGTGTAGGTTAGTATGGATTCTCTAGTGACATTACTATCATATCATATCCCTATACCTTTTATAACACTATTTTACATCCTTGTGATTATATATGATCATATTCATCATTATATCACTTATTACATAGGTAGGTCTCTTGTGATCCCCATATTTCCCTCATCTCCTTTCATATGAAGCTCACATAGTTTAGTTTTGAGATTGCACACTTAATTGTGGACAAGTATAGGAGTCTTTAGACACCTTGGTCTTTAGGTACTTTTATCTAGTGACCAAATGTAAGATATCTTGTATTTGTCACCTATTTCACTCATATTTGGTTATCTGAATTCATATGGCAGAGTATGAATTGAAAAATCCAAAATAAGTTATAATCCCAATCATAAAAGACAAATAAAATGCACTAATTTAAGGGAAAAAATAATCTTAAAAGTTAGATCACACCAAAATACATGATCTATATTTGGCACATCTATTATCTTAGTAAAATATTAAACTCCACAATTGGCCTCATGATATAGTTGAGGTCCATTGGGGTACAACAAGCCATTAGACTAGGGTAGGAGGTCTCATTATATCATATACTATTGAGTGCCACCTACATTCTCATGCAAGTACCCAATATTCACAGTAGATCGATGGATCTATAAGGGGTCCTAAATAATGGGGAAAACATTATGTGAAGGTAGGTACATTTTAATTTTCATGCGTATAGCCTTCATAAGTTGATCCATGTACTTCAATTGTTAGCCCAAGCTTTGTGTTCATTAGTTAAAATGTCCTAAGTTTTTTAAGTTGATAGTTCTTAGCATTTCTCACTTGACTAGTGTGTTTCATTCTTTCTAAGGATGTTCAAATCATCCATGTGGTGCATCACATTCTTTATTTACATCATATTTTACTTATATTCCCTTTATTTGTATTGATTTTAGTTGATCATATCCTTGATCACCTGTACCTACTTATACCTCTTGGTTTATAGTTGTGACTTGGATTGTAAGACCTTAGATAGGACTAGGCCTTCCTCACAAACACCCTTACACCATTTATTTACCACACCATCTCATTATCATACTAGTCATGTCATTATGTGGTTGTGTTTTCTTACATTATATCTTAGAATAAGCACTAAGTTTGAGTTTTCATCCTTTACAACCTTTTGATTTTCATTTATTCATCATGTTTTTATTTTATTTTTATGGACTTCACTTATTTTACATATGAAATTTGTCATTCTTACATGTTTCTCTTTATGTATGACTTCTTCATGTTTGTTTTATATCTTGACTTATATTTCATTTTTAGTCATTTATGTTTTTCTATATGTTTGATTCAACATGCTTATCTTACATGGGATTACTTATCACTTACATATCTTTGTTAAAAAAAATTTACATGTAAATTCCTTTTTTACATTCATTTTTTACTTCCTAATGTGATTTGGTATTTTATACATTATTTTTTACCATTTATGTTTTACATTATTTCCAACATGATTTAGTGTGTTTTACAATCATTTGTCATTCATTTACCATAATTTTTTCATTCATTTGCCTTAAATATTCTAACCTTGCCTTAACAATTCTAATTTGTTAATGTTTATAAGACCCTAATTTATACTTTAACCATCTTCCATATACACACATTATTTTTGTTATTAGTTTTGTATCCCTAGGGTTTGTCAAATTTAGGTACTACACCCTTTATGATCAAGACTTGGATGTTTGCATCCAATAATTTAGTAGAAAGGTAAGTTAAAGTATGTATATGGTATTTTTAGTTACTCTCATTTCATTTTATCATTAATTTTCATATGTCATTTTTTTAGTTATCTCAGTTTCATGTTTTTATGTTATTTCTAGAAGCACCATCCCTTATTTCACCTACATGACACATGATGAGCTTTTAGTGGGGCATATGTATACACATAATATTTTAAATATTTATTAATTAGTGATTATTTATATCTTGTAAGAACCTATCAAGTCTTAGTCTCTTTGAGTACATGCCCTAAGGAGTGCATTGGGAAATGGGTGGGAAATTTTTTGGTGCTTCATAAGATTATTTTCCCTTTTTCCACTTATTATCTACACACTTATCTCCTAAAAAACTTTTCCCTTAAGATTTTCCACCTAGTTTTCATGCTCCTCTAGTCATTTACCAAATTCACTAGCCCTTTCCCTAACCAAAACCCCATTTTGGTATTTTACATAACTATGTCAGCCACATCGACCTTGTATTATTATTTACAAAAGCATACTAAGAACTAGGTCAGCTAGGCTAACATATTTCATCACCTAGTTATTTTTTGCCAATTTCAATACTAGGTTGACCAGGTCGAACTTGTTGGCCTAAGCTTTTGGAAGAGTTTAGGGTTAGATATACCTATATAAAGACATTAATTTCCATCATTTATTACACAGAGAATAATAATTAAGATATATTGTGCATCTACTTACCCACAATTCTACTTGAGGAGAAAAATTAGGGGTTTTTACTTTTTTTGGAGATACAGATCTTGTCTTATGGAGAATTCTTTTAGATGCATTGATAAGTTGTGTATCCTAGAGATAATTTATACTTTTCATCCTTACATACCACAACCACATATTAAAAATAACCTTGGCTAAGGGATATATTTAGGATTAATGGGTTCATTTTTGAATGTAAGTATTCCTAAATTTGTTCTTCCTTTGTAAGAGTAGATAGATATGCATTTGTATTTCTCTTATATGTATTAATATTACACATACATTGATATGAGTATATGTATTATTTTTATGTTTAATTTTAGTTTTTATTACCCCTCCCAATTTGTGCCATAATATTTGATGAGAACTAGATTAGATTCTGATTTACTTGTTATTAATTTAGTGAAAATGAAAACATAGGACCTAAATAGGATTATTGCATAGTTTTTCTTGATTAGAGGCTTTGTAACCCTCCTTAGTGATATTATTGTGGTAATATATCCATTGGATAGGTATAAAATATCTATATTGGTCATGACCCTAATTATCTAATGTATCCCCAATCAAACGTGTAAGTAGGATTTGTCTTCTCTAAGCTAGGACTGATTTGAAGATATGTTGTATTTCTCATTGCATACACCATCTAAATAATGGTAATAGATATCTCGACATTATAAATATGGTGTAATACCTCATGTACATGAACAAGGAGAATATTATAGTGTAATATCTATCACATTGATATCAATGGTGATCTACATATTTAAAATAGGATTTTGTGGTCATGAAGCAATAATAAGAGTAACTAAAGTTGGGGTTTTTTGAACCCATCATTGATTGATTATTTTTTTATTTGGAATAGTAGTAATAATAACATGAGTATTTGATTTGGATATCTGAACTTGGTTTGTACTAGATGAATAGTATTCCATAGAATCCACTATGTGCCTATGATGTAATAGTATCTCAAGTATCAACTACCTAGTCAATAAGATTGTCTGTTGCTTACCTTTTATGGTAGATTAACATTAATAGGCTTGATATCTAGTTTTTTAGTTATAAGTTTATATTGAATAAAAGGATATTCATATGGATTTATGAAAACTATAATTACCTAATTATAATGAATGAATTTTACACATCCATGAATTATATAATGTATTGTTTGAAGAGTGTATATACAAGGTCTTCCAAATAACATATCAAATATTCTTGTGAAAGGGATAACTAAAAATTTAGTAACCACATGTGCATGGCCAACCTTTAAAGATAATATTAAATATCACAAAGAAGCATATGGAAGGTCCCATAGAATGATCTAACTCATATAATAGAGGATTTTAAATCATGATGATTATAACCCAAGTGCATAAGTAATGTCATGGAATAAAAAATTTATCTTACACCATTATCAATCATAACACTATGTATGGGGTGTTTATCAAGGTATTATCAAATTAATATGGAATGAAGATCAAAATAATCATACTTAATATAACTATCATCAAAGGAAATAAAAGGTTAATGAACCATAGGAGGTACATGTCACATGTAAGTACCAATAATCCTATATAGTGGGTGTCTATAATGTGATGGAGGAGGATGTGCATTATATTCCATTTGAACTTTTGGTTCCTTTTTAGCATAGTCTTAAAAATTATTGTTAAATATGTTTTGTTTATGATGATCACTAGGTTGTGAACCTGATTCCTTTGAAAGATCCTCAAATGAAATATTTCATTCATTGATAATATCTTTGATCTTATTATTCTAGGTAAATAATCTACTAATAGAATGTCTTGGTCCTTGATTATAATCACAATAATCATTCACATTTTATCCTTTAGGTAGAGGTCAAATCATATTAACCTTAATAAGATGAGGGAGAGATATAAGCTATTAATCTAGTAAGCATGGGACTAATAAAGTTGGGGACTCAGGTAAACATGTAAATTATCTCCATGGTTCATTAGATAAGACAAGATGAGTAAAATATTATGAAACTCTATTAACCATGGTGGTTATTTCCTTTTTAGGCTCAAGAGGTTTTACCTTAAAACTTAGTTTTATTAAAAAAATTATACTAGATATAGATGCATCTAGTGTGTTTTCTACATACTTGAGATTATTCAATGATATAATCTTCATTTCATGGTCCCATACAACATGTCATAAGTAATTAAAAGATTGAAACTTGTTAAATATAATGGACCATGTAAAGGATCATGAAAAAATTGTTTGAATATATCATGTAACTCTTTATTTTCCATATTATTGGTCATTTTGGCTAACATTGTCTTATATCTCAAGACATATTAATTGATAGGTTCATTGGTTCCTTGTTTGATTTTGGAAATTTGGGTATAGGAAAAAAATTTAGAAATTTTAATGGAAAACCATTCTATGAACTAGTCTATAATAGATTTTAATGCTTTTACAGATTAGAGAGGTAGATCATAGAACCACCTTAAAGCATATTCCTTGATATTTATTAGGAATAATTTGGTCAACATTTTATCATTAAAAGCATATTCAGGGAATGTTGCATAGAATGTTAAAATTTATTGTTCAGAATCACCCTTTCCATCATAAAATTTGAACTTAGGTGAAATAAATCTAGTTATTAAAGGGTGTAAAGAGATTTAAAGTGCAATAGTGCTATACAACACATTGAAAATATATAACACGAGGGGATTTTAAAGCTTTTTGTTCCATGTTTGTAATCTTTTCTTCTAAGATTTTTATAACTTTAAGGAATGATTTAGGTCCAATGGTAGTTACATTAGAAATTTGAGTAGTCACCAAAAAGGATAAAAACTTGTGTTGAGTAGTAATAGGCATTGAAATTGGTATTTATGTTGAAACAATGAGCAATTTTATAAGAGGTGTATCAATAGTAGTTTTAGGGAACAAAGGTTTAAACACATAATGTGTGCCCCAATTAGATGTATTTAGCTATAGTGTGTTCAAGGGGAGGGATGTTTCCACTAAAATTTTGGAATTTCTACTTCAAGTATAGTTTTTAATACCTTATTAAGATCTTTAAGATTTTGTTAAATATGGTCACAAAAAAAATTAATTACATGCACTTGATCATGTTATACTTGTTATTTTTCATTTGTTTCCTAATTTTAATTATCATAATCTTCTTCTATGATAACCCTATCATCATTTTGTTTGTTATCCACATGGGTATCATCATGATCCAAGGTATGAGACCCCTCATTGGTTTGAGACATCTTGGATGGATAAATGGGAAGATCAATATGTTCAATATAGATACCCCATAATCTAAGGCTATGCTTAGGTTGTATGAAAAATATTAAAAATAGGAAATTAAATAATACATCAATCAAAAACCCTACCTATTTTAAAACCCTAAGAATAAAAAAAATGTATTCACATAGATCAATTTCACCAAACATTTAACACTAAAATTAAACATAGATATATGTTTCCACTTTAAGTTTAGGTTTAATAATATATAATTGAAATGGAATAAGGATTAAAATCATATTTATAGTAGGACAATTAAATTATAAACTTATATATAAGCATACACTTAATTTATTATGTTGAGATAGTCTAAATATGGAAAGTACAATTAAGTTAGATATAGAAATGGAAAATAATATAAGTAATTATATCATTATGATTATAATTAAATTATGAATGTAGAATAGGCTAAAATTAGGTGGGAAGATAATTTTCTAATAGGTGTTAGATTCTAGATCTAGTGCTTCTAGTTATCTAGATAATTGTATTATCCCTACATAGTTGTGTCAATGTTACTGTTTGAGTCTAAGTATAATTTACTATAAGGAATATATATTTAAACAAGATGTGACCACATGAATAATTCTAGGTTTGGCTTTGTGTTCACTCTAGTGAATTCATATCTAGGTCATAGACAGTCACTCTTGTGAAATAGAAAAATCTTAGCTTTCCATCTTTAATGTTGCCTTTTGGAAAAATGGGTTAGTTTGAATATGATTTTGATCTCATAAAAATGAATCTTCCATAAAATTATAGTTCTTACATATGAAATACTCTGAAGAGGGCCTCAGATTGATTTGGTTATCATATACATGTTGGCTTTTTGTGTGAATCATGCAATGCATGTAAAGCACGTACAATAGTAACCTATCTTGTAACTTGGAAAATCAGGCTCTTTGGTTGTTCCTTTAGTAATAATAATTGTATATGTTCTTTACCTATAACTAGTATGGAAATAAGGAAGCTTTTGTCAATTAAAGACTTGATAGAGTGATTTTGATAAGTTGCCTTGGTCTCTTTGGTATTTTACTAGGTGAGGAATGAATGAGGATTGATATTGTATTTATATCAATACCTTTGGAGTAATAATTCACATAAAGTCACTTATGTTGACCATTATAACACATTTAATTTATATTGGATGACTTTAGGTCACTTGAAAGTTATGCCAAGGTAGGACAATAATGTCGATACTACTATCTATCTAGAATGTTAGTGTCTAGGGAGTATCAAAATAGGTATAGGATCAGAACTTGTAGAGGTATAATATAAATACATTTTAAGAATTTTAGGAAAGATATAATGTCTATGTCATTAATATAATACTATTCAAACTACCAAAGGTCATAAGATAGAGTAGATGTGAGGCTTGTGGAAGTAAGGAGAGTATAGAACTAAGAGGAATAACCAAGGTCTAAATTTTCCAAGTGTATAAGATTGAGGTCATAAATAATCATAAAATATGATCTAAATGAACTAATATTAGGTTTTCATATGTATCAAATAACTTCATTGATAAATTTAATATCAACAAAATATCTAACTTCCAAGGGAGAATTGGACAACCAATCGGTGATGATCTATCCCTTAATGGATTCTTAGTAAATGTATGTAAATTCAAACTCACTTTGGAGTGTGATTAAATTTACATATTTACTAGAGAGGGGTGTCTAGGTTAAAAATATAAGCAAGACTTGAGATCTCACAATAACTCATATTTCTTGATTAAGCATATAATTTCGTATCTACTTGGTTGTAAACACTATAGTTGAGAATTCATTTTATTTTGAGTTTATCAATTTATATTAATAGATGAGGGTTCATATAATTAATTATATGTAATTTTATTTTCTATAATCATCCTCTTCAACTAACATTTAGGTGAGAGACATGTCAGTCACCCTAATGTAAAGTATTAAGAGTCTATCTGGCTTGGGTGCAATAAGCATGGGGGGAAACATGAGGAAATTTTTTACCAATTTGAATACCACTTGATTATAATTTATCCTAGTTATACCACTTATATTCTTAATAAATTTATTTATTGGATTCAATACATATGAAATATTGAGGATGAACTATCAAATAGATCCCAACTTGTCCATGAATGTTTTGATTCATGATTCATCTATAAGGAAGCATTTCCATGATCAAATGAACCTACACTAGGAAATGATATACCCTATAATTTTTCTTTATATTATTCTAAAAATGAATTTTTATAGGTTATGAGTATCACCATATTATATCAATCACATTAATATGTTGTGTAACACCTCTAGGTGATCATTTTATCTCCTTACCTTCCCTAGAATATCATCTATGTAAACCTCCACTATCTTGTAAATAATATCATGGAATATATAGGTCATATATCTCTTATATATTTCTTAATAATTATTTATATTTAATGGCATCATAAAATAACAAAATTTTCCTCATGGTTTGGATAATGAGGTCTTATTTTGTTCCTCATCAAAAATGAGGATTTGATTGTATCCTAAGAATCCATCCATTAGTGATAAAAAATCATATCTAGATATTACATCAATAATTACATCAATGGAAGGTAGATGTGAGTCATATTTATTACATTCCTTATTGATATCTCAAAAATCTATACATATCCTAATCTTACCATTTTTTTTAGAATAGGGACAATGTTGGGCATCCACTTGGAATAGTCCATTGGCTTGATCAATCTAACATTCAAAAAATTTAAAAATTATTATTTTACCATAAATGTGACTTTGGTATTTAATATACTAATTTTTTTTAATTTTCATTAAATTAGGTATCATAACTAGGTTGTGGATAACTAATGTAGGCTTGATGCCAACCATATTAGTGTAAGAGAAGGCAAAATATTTTGAAATCTCAACAAATAGTTGCTTATGGTCTTATACTTCTTGTGTAGAGAGCAAAGACAAAATTTTTAGAATAATAAGATTATTCTCAATCCTAATATTAATGTCAATGGTTTATTTGATGAGAGATGGATTTGCCTCCTCAAATGTGTCAGGGGTTAGGGGAGACTAAGATATTCACCCTTTGTATTAAAAATGTCATGCTCATCATCAAAGGATAATTAATCCTTGATTTGGCAATAATAATTATAGTAATTATTCCTAAGGGTTGATGTTGAACAAAAAGTAAGGGAGAAACCCATCCTAGAGTGAAAATATATGAGGTCATTATGAGATTTAAATAACTCAATAATAGCCTCATCCTTTTTAAGCTAAGTCAAGGACTAATGGATTGTCATCCTTTTCAATGTGGGAAATGATTTGATCATTATACATCTTGTGTACAAGAGGTTTTTTTAATGATATTATGAAATTATACTTTGGCATAATGGTATGAGGAATAAATTATGAAGAAAAATCAGCCATGGAGTTATAAATATAGTTGTCTTCCCTAGGGACTACTTCTATAGAAATAAAATCAAAAGCTTTGGAAATTTATTGCATAGCATTTTTTTATAGTTGAATATTTTCAACTTTAGTTTGCTTTAGAGACTTGGTTGGAAACCATCTGTGATTCACCTTGAATCCTTAAGTTTTTAATGCCCATACATTTTTAATTGAGCATGCCATGTAATAATGATTAATATTTGACCCCATTATTTTTACACTCAAAGTATAGCTTGAAACCAAATTACATGATTCATCTCTCAAGATAAATTAGAATAACTCCTACCCCTGTACCTAGATGATGCATCACCCCATTATAGTATAGGACACATTGATCATGTATGGAAGGAGTGTCACATGGTGGGATTTGTTTATCTTATAATATCTCAACCATGTAAATATTGAGCATATACATTAACCCCTCTTGAGATTCTTAGCCTTGATAATTAAAAGAGTAACAAGTCATTTCCTATTACAAGGAAAATGGAAATGTCTATAGAAACTTGAAAGGTTGAATCTTGTGATCTAAATTAAGGAAAGGAATAACTTTTTAAAACTCAAAAAGGATTACCTATAAGATCTAGAATGGGGTAGGTAAGCACTTTTGGGAACCCAAAAGTCTGATCAATAGGATTTCTCTTTAGTGTGGGATTTAGGGAAACATAATTATAATGAATTTTTAGTGTGGAAAGTATTCCAACATAGTTATGATCTTGTTTTAGGAAAGAATTTTTAGGAAAATAATTCTAAAACTAAAATATTGATGGTAAGAGATGGGTAATTCTATTTTTCCTATTTTTATATATGGTAAGGCTCATAAGAACTTGATGATTGTATCCTTGTGGGGCTATTCACAATGGGAGGATAAGGCCTCTCCTTAGTAATTATTTGATAATCATATGATCTAATATTAATTTCTATGGTACATAATGTTAATTTATTAATCTTCTCCTTAAGCATAGACACATACAAGGAGGAGGAATGGTACTATTATAGGTTTTAAACTTGGAATATCACATGAATTACAATTAGGTGAAAACTAAAATAGAATAAATGACATCTCATGAGGAAGCTAATTCAATGGATCATAAACTATGGAAAACTAATATGGCCCTATCATAGCATGATTTGAGAGCATGCTTTAAAGAGGATTACAAGTAATAAGAGTATAACATGAATTAAGACTTTCCCTCATGTGGTTGATCATTAGATGATTATGATGGTAATTTCAAGAAATTTTATTATTTATTCTCTAACACCTATATCATGTAAATATTTGGTAGTCTGGCTAACCCGTCTTGGGGTCCCTAGTTCTAAGACTCAGATAAGTTATAGGTTCCTATCCCTCATGGATCAAAAAGGATGATGAGTGGTATGTAATTTTCCAAAATATTTATTATCTCCATTGTAGACATGGTGGAAAATACTAGTGAGCTTTTTATTCATCACTATGTCCTCCTCTAGCTTATCTTTTAGTAGAGATTGAGTGATTTTTTATCATTTTTTAAGGATAACCACTTTAGGCTTCATGGGTTTATTAAAATTAATGAAATTTGGTGGTTTTTTGACCCTGTTAGTGAATACATAGTTATTAATTCATGGTTTCTTACAACATATTAAGAGGTTTAGGATCCCCTAGGATACCAAAACCTTCCCTAGGTGAAAGAATCATATTTATTAGAACAAATTTGAAGTGATAACCTTTATATTGTTTATATAAGACATTTAAAAGATCATTTTATTATTGTTATATTTTTATATTACATATAACTTAGTTAGCACTATCTTCAAACTTGGAGTAACTAGGATGACAATGGATCCTATGGAAGTAGATTTGATGATCCACACCATGGGGCCCAAGACCAAGTGCATGGGTTTTAATCAAGATTGGTTATGTAGAGTGAATGAGTAAAAATAATTCAAATAAAAGTAACCAAACACATTCAATGGATGAAAAGTCTTATTTTTAGGAAATGTAACTTCTATTCATTAATGGAAAATAAATAAAACTAGTATAATGTGCTATAGTACATATATTACAAAGTAAATACATGAGTCATGTTATATATGTTATGACTATGTGAAAAGCATATACCCATAGATAGATATGTGTGTTACATACTTATACATGTAGAATAAAAGAGTAGTTATAAATATTATCAATTACCAAGAAAATAGTTGTACCAAATCACCTTCTAGGATGGATGACAATTGTGGAACCTCCTAGAGCATGTGTAAGAGGTGAGTCAACATGTATATGTGGTATGGAATCAAAGGAGTCAAATAGTCCATGATCAAATTATGTAGAGTGTGCAAGAATAAGTCACATGGATCTATGAGCTATAAAGGATGTGAGAGTCAAAAAGTAGGCACAAAAGTTAGTGCAAAGCTGTAAGGCATGTTAGGGAACAAAAGGTGGCAAGAAGGAAAAGGACTTAGTTTATTTATATGAGATGTGGAGTGTGTAGTGAATGGAGTAAATAGTGAGCTACACATCCTATGACCTAAGGTGAATGTGGCACAAAATTTTATGATCTAACACTGTACTTATGGAAAAGGTTGTCAACTAACTTCTTCCAAAGGAACATGAAATATTAGGTGAGATGTGTGTGTAATTCATAGATAATTAAAAAAGGAGTGAAATTTATGGTGTGGAGGGTACACATGGATAATTTTACATTTATTGAAGAGTAATTGTCTCCATTTCATTGATGTGAAATTTTGGAAACTACACCTAAAGTTATTGTAAAGTGTACTAGTTGGCTTGATCAACAAATTATCTAACCTTTACCACTCTAAAAATTTGATGGGTATCATAGAAGGTGTGTGTGTCTATCACTTTAATTATTTGGTCCTTATTTATGGGGTGTAAAATTTTATGATCTAAATCAAAATGATCTTATGTCACTATTGGCTCAAGAAGTGGTGAAGTATAAGGCTTGAGAAGTTATATACTGAAGACTAGGTGCATGCCTAAGTACTAAGACAAATAAAAAATGAAGGTGTTTTCACCATCTACATGTAAAAAGGTGTAAGGACCATAGTGAAGAGTCTTGATCTTTTTGTGTGAACATTTGAATCACTCTTTCCAAAGTTATAACTATACTTTATCACCAACTCATAATGCATGAGGTGTGCAATGTATGTCAAGGTGATCCTTGTACTTTTCTTGGGTGTGAGAGAGAATATACTAAACTTGCTGGTGAATAGATTTAATGTGACAAGAAAAATTCTCAATTGTTTTTTCTTCCCATTCGTATGTGTATGATGCAGTGCCTTTTGTGCATGGTAAGAGATATTTAGAGGTACAAAAGTTTGAAACCCAAGACATGTCTAGAATGGACTATGACCCATAAAGTTGTGAATATCCCTATCATATGCATGTTGCATGGATAGTATATTTTCATCCCAAGTGTTATCATGTTCAAATTTATACATTCACATAATATAAACAAGTGTGAGATTGACAACTTTAGTTTAACCATCTGTTTGAGGATGAAAATTAGTCAAACAATTATATCCTTGTAGGGTGTTATGAGTGGTGGAATAGTCAGTTCCTATTGGTTAAAATTACCCTAAATATGAAATTTTGCCTAGATGGATTTTACCACTTTCTTAAACCCTAATTTCCTACATTTCCATACATAGTCATCAACCATGAATGAGCACCTATAAGTGCTATGGACAAAATCATTGCTCATGCAAGAATGCATAGATTAATTTGGTTATGCATTTGATAAGTGTACTTGGTAAATCAGTAAAAATTGAAGGAATACATGAAAATGATGTATTTTTGTGCCATGTATATCCTTTTTAAGTTTTGTGCCTTTTTATGTTTCCTATCTCATGATATAAGCCTTCAAAAATTATCTAGAAATGTGGGATGTGCCTAGGGACATCAAACTAAAGCCACAAGAAATATCCATTTGGATTTAAAAATCTTCAAAGGATACTAAGTTTGAATGTAGGACTACCAAGTGTTGAAATATTATAAGCTAAGACCAAAGATCAATAGAATGCATGCAATCTCATAAGGAAAATAATTCAAATGTAGATCAATAAGGTGCATTCATTCATACAATCAAATATCAATGGAGAGCATGAGGTCAATAAGTTAGAAGATCTTGAGATTGAATTTAGGGCTGACATGTATCATAACCATAGTGAATTAATAGATCATTGGTGTATGTTTGATCATGTAGATAAAACATTAACAACACACATTTAACTATGCTAAGGAGATTGATGGTGCACATGAGGTCATGAAGTCAATGAGATAGATTTAACAAAATTTCATCATATGGTGTAAACATATTGATTAAATGGAGACTTATAGTATGGTCCAAAAAAAGCATGCAACATTTTTAGGTGTCATAATCTTTAATTCAAATTAAATATCAATAGAGCAAGTTTGATCAAGTCTTATGGGGTATGAGATAAGGACATGTGTCCAAAGTGATGATAGTTGTACTTTTAAAATATGATAAATAATGTGTCAAGGAGATGCCACATAGGTAGATACATAAAATTAAAAGATTTCATTGACCTAGGTATGTGAATACATAAATATGAGATCAAATACAATATGGGTTACTAGAAGTAGACCCTAAAAATTCATATGCTACCATTAAAAATTAGTTAAACCTCTCAAAATCCCTCAAATGTATGTTTGATGTTTTGATCAAGAGGCTAAGAATCTTGAGGATATTCATAAAAATTACGGATATATGAAAACCAATAAGGGAATTAGTTTTCATCTATTGAAGACCTATGTTAAAGATTTGGATTAAGTAAAAATTTGTGATAGAAAAAGAAGTTGGCATAGGGATAGGGGCTTCTAACAATTATGTTCTGAAGGGATACCATATGAATAAGTTCAAGTGACTATCTGATAACGTAAAGAACACATTAGGATGAAGCATGATGTTATAAGCTCATTAATAAGATTCAATTTGGTGGTTGGAAAGTGTGTTTGGAGCATTCATTAAAGTTTTAGAGTTTTGACCTTTCTTTATTAATGGGTCATGACTCATCATCCTCAAAAAATTTCCATCTTCTAGTGTGTTTCTTAACTAATGAGGGAACTTGAAGAGTATTTGAGCTAATGAAGGTTAATTTGTTGGGGAATGATTAGTCCTAATTAATCCAAAGCTAGTTGATAATTCATGGGGGGTGGTTGTAGTTCATTTATTGATTTCTAATTACAAGCTTCTCTTCTCTCTCTTATCCTTTTCTCCTATATCTCCCATTTTCTTCCCAATGGAAAAAAATGCTTATATTTTTAAGAGATACTAACATTTTGAGTATCAGGAGATTCTCACTTGATAAGGAAAAACCTTGTCAAACTTTGTATGAAATACCTCTTGAAGCAATAAATATAATCTTTACCTATCTCTTTCCTCTAAATTATGTTTATCAAGCTTTTACAGGATGGAATTATGAAGAAGTATTCTTATATGTCCATTGTCATTCTTTATTTCCTATTTTTAGGTGTTTTCAAGTTAGTTACAAGTCTAAACTTGAGCTCTTTCTACCATTAATGGATGCTTGGTGTGAATCTTAGAATTCTTCTTTGCTTCATTCATTAATTTGTGAGCCTATTTTATGAAACACTTATGCTAACTAACTAGTTTATGAGATTGTGTGAGCAAGGATTGTCTTATGCTCCATCAGTGTTTACTATATGCTTATGTGAATTATTATTTAATTTGGTACATCACATTTTTAGCTCTATTAGTTACCCTTTACCCCCTCTCTATTTATTTTCCAATCATATTCATTAGTTTAGGTGATCTGCCAAGAGGAATCTAACCTTATCCAAAGGTTTAACCTCACTATAAGATACCCATAGCCTGAGGTTATTCCCATATTATGGCTAGGACTGGGAGGACCTGATGAAATCTCCCACAAGGATGAAATTATATACCATAATAGTTTTTAACATGCTCGATGGGACCACTTTCAAATAATATTGGTCAAGTTTGATGCTAGTTTTATCAATTTGAAATAGTTATAGATTTCATCTTTCAGTATCTGGTGACTCTAAAGAACACCTAATAATCCAGTGGTAGAGCAACAACTATCTTTCATGCCAAACATGACTACAAGATAAAATTCTAGAGGTATTCCTTTTTAATTTATTTAATTTCCTTTAAACTTGATAAAAAGGTTAAGTTTTGATAATACTCATCCATATAAAGGAAACTTTCCTCCTAAACCAGTTTCCAAGTTTACCTCTACAAGAAGATCTTTGTTAGGTCCTTTTACTATCATGGTAGCCCCTATAACTTTTCATTTTGTGGCTTTCAATGGACAAAGTCCTTTAAACCTCTAGTATTATGATCTTATTCTAGTGGTATCTCTTAAAAGTGTTCCTTACTTCATGGGATACTAATATACAACCCTTTATAAGCACCTCAAAGATATAACCAACTTCTGTAATATTCATGACATCACTAAAGAGAATGTGGATATTAGGTTATTAGGCATTTCATTCAAATTTAAAGCCTTGGACTAGTATAAAAACCTTAATTCTAACTCCATCACATCATGGGACCAATTAGGTGATGCATTCTATAAGATATTTGAAGATAAAAGTGACCGCTTATCACTTGCTAAATAGCTAACCACAATCAAGAGGGATCCTCATAAGGTTATGTAAGACTTCAATAATAGGTTTCAAAAGACATGGGACCAAATCCCAATATATATCAAGATTAATCCTAACTGTGCTTTCCTTTACTATCTAAAAACTCTCAATAGTGATATTGTAGTAATGATTCAGTCTATGGGAGGGAACACACTACCAAATGCTTATGATGTAGAAACTAGAGTAGATAATTGTCTAGTACAAGATGGAAAGCTTACACTTAGACCAAGAATGCCTTTGTTTCCTAAGATTAAACCACCTCATATCATCATTCCTCCCCTTTTTATTATTCCCCCTATGCCGAAACTTATTGCCATACCTACAACAAAGTAGGAGAAGGCTTCAACTAGTCAATCTAGTGACTCCCAAGAAAATAAGAATTTCCAAGAGCTTAGGAGCATGTTTCAATCCTTTGGAAATGAATTGGTGAATGTGAAAAGGTAACAAGATAAATTCAATAGACCTTATCGATCTCCATATAAACTTTAGCATCAATCTTATCAAGCAAATAGACCACCCTATAAAGGTAATTTCCAAGGACAAGGCCAAGGACAAGGGTAGCCTAACTATGTCAGGAAAAATAATTATAATCCCAATACTATAAGTAACTCTAATAATTTGGTCTCTACTAATAATATCATTGCTCAATAATTTTAGGGTACCATGCCTTGAAATTTAGTCTTTCAATCAATCTATTATCCCAAACATCAAGTTCAATCAGGCTTTCAATGATCAAGGCATCAGGGTGCTAGCTATGGATACAATCAAGATTTTATGGTCAAAACACAAAAGTATCTATAATGATAAAACTAGAAGATCCTCAAAAAGGACATGGACCTAATGAAGTACCAAACTAGTAGGGTGTTATAGTGGTTAAATATGAGTAAGATGAGTGTTATGTACTCAATTATTAGGCTAGTTTTATCCAAGCATATATTCTAGTGGTAGCTAGTATAATATTTAAAATAAGGAAAATGGATGGTAACCAAGAAGTAGTCAAAGAGCCTCTTAATATTAATACATTGTTATTTAAACCAAAGGAACCCACTACTACTCCAAAGGTTCTAATAACTCAAAAGAATTAGAATCAAGGGAATACCTTTGTACACCAAAATTCACAAGTTTAAAGTACAATGGTGACTCTCAAAGCATAAGCTACAGTTGGTGGTTTGCCCATAAACATTGTTAAATGAATGAAGAATTCTAATTTGAGTGTGCCAATTTGGGATATGCTCTTCATGCTTGGTCAAGAGGATTTCATTCAAGAAGGTTTATCAAAGATCAATGTTTTAGATAAGCCACCAAGCAAGGGAAAATTAGTTCTCACTAATACAACCAAAGGATCCAATGAAGGATAATAAAACAAGGTGGTTAAACCTCCTCCCTTCTACATTTTTGAAATTATTGGTGACTTATTGGTATATAACTGCATGGTAGATAGTGGAGCAAGTACTTCAGTGATACCAAAGTTAGTAACATATTAGCTTGGTTTGAAGTATGAACCTAAATCTAAAGGAATTTTGTAGCTTTATCGATCTTCCACCAAACCATCTAGCATGATCAAAGGTCTAAACCTGAACATGCATGCTTGTCTTAGTGTTTTAGTGGCTCAGGATGTGTTGATTCTATATGTGTCTCCTCATTTTGCTATATGCTTATTTAGAGACTTCAAAGCAAAAATTGGGGGTTATCTAGTAGAATATTGGTCCTACATGGATTTTAAGACAAGGTATGGGACCAAGGTGTCTATCAAATCTGATCCTATTGCATAATTTCACATAGATCCTTATGGGCCATATAACTCAAAAATTAATTATACCATCCTAGATGAAGATGGCCACCTAGTTGGTCAAGAACTAAAAACTCATCCTGAGGAGATACTTGATATGTTATTTGATGAGTTATGGAGTGAGAATCAACTAATTGACCTTTTGGAAGGTGTTTATGGAAGATACATGGGTGTCTATTGATTACATAAGGAAAATGAGGCCATGCCATCCCTCACTAGGCCACAAGAAGACACTAGTGGTTTTTGGAAATTATTCTTTGATGGCTCAAGGAGCAAACATGGAGAAGGTGCAAGTGTAATGCTAGTATCTCCCTCTAATGATAAGTACTTTTCCTCTTGTAGGCTCCAATTTAGTTGCCTTGTAATGTAGCTGAGTATAAGAGCCTTATCCATGGTCTTCAATGAGATACTAAGGGGGGAATTAAGTATTTACAAGTGTATGGGGATAGTGAGCTAATAGTACATTATTTGAGAGGCCAAAACACCACAAATAATCCCTTTATTAAATCCAAAAAACATATAATGTGCGATATACTTGAGGATTTTGAGGCCTTCAACATCCAAGCAATGTCAAAGAACCAAAACTAGCATGTTGATAGGTTAGAAGATGTGGGAGCTCAGTTTGACCTCCTAAATGAATTGAAAAATTTTAAAGTCCATCCACATGTAAAATTGGTAGTAAGACCATCAATTTCAAACAATGAGACTCATTGGCAAGTCTTTGGTAGTGACAAGTAGATTTTCTATTTCTTGCAGTGAGAAGTAGAGTTTTCCTTAATGAATCAAGGTAAATTTCAACATCAATATGAGGATCAAATTATTTAACTAAGGTCTAAAAAAATTCCTATAGGGTTGGTTACTCTTGAAGGTCTTTTCCATGAGGGAGACCATATGAGGAAAGTTAAGGAAGTGATGTCAACTAATGAGGAGAACTATGAAAGAGTTATTATCCTTAAAGACAAGATCTTCAAGCTTGGAAAGGTAAGCACTAAGGCTTAAAGGCATATTTGCATTGAATTTTATAAGGAATATGTAGACATATTTACCTAGGAATACTATGATCTAAGAGGTTTTGATCCCAAGCTAGCCCAACACACTATAGAGTTGGAGGTTGATGCCAAACCTATCAGGCAAAAGAAAATGCTTATTAATCCCAAAATTAAATATCTTATGAGGAAAGAATTTACTAAATTGATTAAATCCAAAATTATCGTTCCCATCAAGCACTCCTCATGGGTAGCCAACTTTGTACTTATAAGGAAGAAGAATGGTGAAATCTAGTTGTGTGTGGACTTTTGAGACTTGAATATGGTGTCCTTGAAAGATCATTACCCTTCACCATCCATGGTTCAACTCCTTCAAATGTTTTTTGGTTCATAATTCTTCTCTCTTATAGATGGGTACTTAGGATATAACCAAGTTATGATAAGAGAAAATGACCAATACAAGATTACCTTCACCACAAAGTGAGGCACACATGCTTATCATAAGATGCATTTTGGCTTATCAAATGCTGGGGACACTTTTAAAAGAGCCATGGACATTGATTTCCAAGGCTTGTTAAATCAAATTGTGTTGGTATACTTGGATGATATAATAGTTTTCTCCAATAAGTCTAGTGAACACTTGGATCACCTAAGAATGATCTTTGAAAGGTGCAGAGAATATGGGATCTCATTCAATCCCAAATAATGTGTATTTATTATCCATGAGGGAAAACTCTTCAGACATATTGTCTTTAAATATGGATTAAATACTCACCTTAATAGAATAAGTGCCATATTGTAATTATCCTTACCAAAGGATAAGAAGGGACTCGAGAGTTTCCTTGGTAAAATAAAATTAGTGATGAGGTTTATTCCTAATTTTTTCCAACTTAGTCAAACCCATCACTACCATGATAAATAATAATTAAGTGTTCACTTGGTCCAATAAAGGTAAAGTAGCATTTGAGGCTATCAATTAAGCCATTACCCAAGCACCCATACTCATGAATCCTAATTTCTCAAGGGATTTCATATTATATGCCTTTGCCAATTTTAAAAACATATCAGCTATGTTGATATATAAGAATGTCGAAGGACTTGAGTAGCTAGTTACTTTTTTTAGTAAAGGGCTTGAAGGATATAAAGTATGGTATAGTTTTATGGAAAAGCAAGTCCTTGCATTTGTAATAAGATTTAAAAGATTCAGATCAATGATCTATAATAGAAGGATTTATCTTATGGTGTTTCATCTTGGAGTGAGGGACTTCCTTATTAACAAAGAATTAAATGAGAAGAGGGATGGTTGTATTAACAAGGTCATAGAGTATGATGTGGAGATCAAAATCACTAAGCTAGTGAGAGTTAAAGGATTATGTGAACATATGGTTGATGACCTTCAAGAATATAAATAAATTATCTTGGTGACACAAGATAACTCACAAGAAGATTCACCTCTACCTCACACTAACTAGCTCTAGGATGTGAAACATTTCTTAATAACAAGTGAGTGACCATAAGGTATGGATAGGGAAAAGAGGAGGTATTTTAGACTTTATTTCATACCTTATGCATTGGTTGATGAGTTCATATTCAAAAATGACCTCAATGGAGTGCCTCTAAGGTTCATTTATGATGACTAAGTGACAAGGCTCTTGGAACAATTTCATGATTGGCCCGTAGAAGGCTATTTTAACCCAAGGACTATAGTAGCAAAAGTAATGAAAGCTAGTTATTACTGGCCCAACCTCTTCAAATATTCCTATGCATGGGTGATAAAATGTCAAAAGTGTGTTCTCTTTATAGGTAAGTAAATATTGGCATCCCTTCCTCTTAACCTAATCTAGGTGGAACATCCCTTCGTGCTTTAAGGTTTGGACTTCATAGGAATGATTAATACACCTTCCAGTCAAGGACATGAATGGGTAATCACTTCTACTAACTAATTCACCAAGTGGGTGGAAGAAATTAACCTAAAATAAGCTAATAAAATAATAATGTTGGACTTCTATGATAAAATAATAACAAATATCAACTATTAAGGTGAAGGAAGAGTAGAGGAGCGAAGCATGTGGACAATATTTGAAATTGGTTTTTTCCCATTTGGTTGGGCCCCCTAAGTGTGATAGGTGGGACCACAGATCCAATGGAGGTCACTATGAGTATCAATACCTCTAGGGATCTATCCAAGAATCTATTAGGGGATAGTCCATCCAATGGATGGAAAAAGGCACTCAAGGTGAAAAGACGTGTCCATCAAAAGGCATGTCAAGCCTCCCTGTTCTCTTGAAGGGAAAGGTGTTGAGTATCCCAGAAAATCTAGTGGAGGAAATAGTGGCATCCATGGACCTTACGCTAGTTGGTAAGTTTTTTTCTTTTCATCCTAATATAAAAATCCTTAGAAGATGGATTTTATCTAGGTGGAAAGTCAAAGGTAGTGTTTCAATCATAGCCATGGCTAGAGGTCTATTCCTTTTTAGATTTATGAACAGGGAGGACATGATCGCTACCCTTGCTAGAGGTCCCTAGCTATTTAGACCACATTCTCTAGCCTTATGCTTGTGGAAACTAGGATTTGATCCTAACTCAGACCTCAATAAGACAACACCTGCTTGGGTAAGATTACTAGGATTCCCTTTGGAATTTTGGGATGAAAAAATCTTCACAGCCATTGGCAATTCTATTGGTCAATATGTCACCTCATATCATATAACTAGAACTAAGTCTAGATGTGTGTTTTCTAGACTTTGTGTTAATGTTGAAATAAATAAGACTCTCCCTACGTCCATTGAGCTTAACTCTAAATATGGAACCTGGACTCAGCCAATTACTTATGAGAATGCTACCACTTTTTGTCAAATATGTAAGAGGAAGGGACATCTAATGACACAATGCAAAGTGAAGCAAAGGAGGATGAAAGAGGATTCCCATAACGTAGAGGAGGAATAAGCAAATAACAAGAAAGAAATAGAGAATAATGTGGAAACTCCTGATAATATAGGAAAAGGAGAAGAGGGGAAGGGAAAGGAGGCTACCCCTAGCAGTGAAGGTGAAGTTGTCCCAAAGAAAAATATAGGATTAGATGATAGTTAGAAGGCTAAAAAAGAAGGAGAGGAGGAGAAGATAAAGGAGGATATGATCAATAGTGAGGGAAAAGAGGTCCTAAAGGAGAATATAGTATCTAACGATAGTCACAAGGCCACAGTGAATACAGTCTACACTTTAAAAAAATAGACAAATATGTTTAAGGAAGGGGTAGGAGGGGACCTTTTGCTAAAGGAAGTCAATGAAGATGAAACAATTTCAAGGATTGGATAGGAAGAAGTAACACCTGAAAGTCATACTCAATGAGTACCAGATCCACAGTCAAATACAAACTTTTTTCATGATCTGGAAGATGGAGGCCAGGTTGGAAAATACTTGGCAACAGGGGTAGTAGGAAAAGATGGCAGCAATGAACAATAAGAATGGGTTACCCCAAAGAAAAATATCTATAAAGGTAAAAAATATGTAGATGTTGGTACTGAGCCCAAATAAGGGAGGCCAACCCTAAGGGAAACAAGACAAAGAGAGATTGCTAGGGAGATTGCCAGTGGAAAATAGAAAACACTGGAGTCCCAACCCTCCAAACTCTCTAAATGAGAATATTATCATGGAATTTGAGGGGCTTTAACAGTCCCTTAAAGTAGTTTGAGGTTAAAAACTGCATTTTAGATAATAAACTAGATATTCTATTACTCCAAGAAGTCAAGATGAAAGAGGAGAATTTTGCAAAAATTGCTGACTATATATGGCCTAAGCTAGCTTTTTGTATTAGTCTTGTTGAAGGGGCTTTAGGAGGGATTTTCACTATGTGGAATAGTGCTAAAATCCAAGGATCTCTTATGGCCCATCATAAGCACTTTTTGATTACCAATTTTTCCATGAATTCCTTGAACTGGATGTTGGTAAATGTTTATGCACCGAATAACAGAGCTTTGAGACAAAAATTATGGATAGATTTGAGTAGCTACAGGAATAATCCTCATAATTCTAAATGGATGTTAGCCAGAGATTTTAACACACCTTTATACCCTTCTAAAAAATAGGGTGGAATTATTGATTACTCAGACAACATGTTTGACTTTGCTGAATTCATCAATGATTGGGGATTATTGGACATAGAGCTACAGAGCCAAAATTTTACTTAGACCAATAGAAGAAGAGGAGATCAAATGATTTAGGTTAAATTAGATAGATTTATGATATCAAGCAACTGGAATGATTATCAGAATATGTAGTTGCAGGCTCTACCCAGAACCATGTCTGACCACTGCCCGATTATCCTCAATTGGAGAGATCAGGGACATCACAGACCTCCTCCATTCCATTTTGAAGCTATGTGGATTAAACACAAAGGTTTTAGACAAATGGTGGCTCAATGGTGGAATATTCCCATTCAAGGTACTCCCATGTTTAGAATAGTCAAGAAACTCTAACACATTAAACAAGAAGTTTATGGCTATAATAGATACAGTTTTGGGCAAGTTTTCCAGCAGAAGAAAAATCTAATGGGAAAACTCAAGGCTATTCAGCAACTGATTGATCAAGGGGATGACTCTGAGGGCACCTTAGAAGAAGAGAATAGTATATCTTCAGAATGGAAGAATTTGATGGAAAGGGAAGAGGTTTTCTGGAAATAAAAATCATGTATTCAATGGCTCAAAGAGGGTGATAAGAACACTACTTTTTTTCATCTCTCATCTATGAAACATAGAAAAGCCAAATCAATAAATAAGCTTGTCCTGGATAATGGAGACATTATTACTAAGGATAACGAAATAGGGGAGCAAGCCAGGGTGTTCTTTCAGAATCTACTTATGGAAGAAAACAATAATGATAGAATTGATAGATCTATGAGTCAATTCATTGATAAAATCCCCTGTTTGATAATAGAAGAAGACAATCTAGAAATGTTAAAGCCTATATCCAATGACAAAATACATGTTGTTTTATTCTCCATGGGTGATTTTAAAGCCTCGGGTCCTGAAGGCTTTCTTCCTATATTCTTTCAGGAATATTGGGAGATTGTTGGAGCGGACCTCACAGCTGTAGTTCATGATTTTTTTAGATCTAGAAATTTTTTGAAACAAGTCAATAATATCGTCATTGTACTTGTTCCTAAAAAATCTCAACCTTTACACCTTGCTCATTTTAGACCCATTAGCTTATGCAACACTATGTATAAGATATGTACTAAACTATTGGTTTTGAGAATTCAACGCTTGCTTGACAAAATTATTTCTCCTAATTAAAAAGGTTTCATCCTGGGCAGATAGATTCTTGATATTGTGATCACCACACATGAGACTATCCACTCCATGGATAAGAGCATAATCCTTGGGATGGCCCTCAAGCTTGATATATCCAAAGCTTATGATAGAGTCTCATGGACTTTTCTATTTCAAGTGATTAGAAAATTTGGATTTAATGATAAATTATCTTGCTTATTATGGAATGTGGTCTCTTCTACTAAATTCTCAGTGTTGGTTAATGGTGTTCTTACCATGGATAAGAGCATAATCCATGGGATGGCCCTTAAGCTTGATAAATACAAAGCTTATGATAGAATCTCATGGACTTTTCTATTTCAAGTGATTAGAAAATTTGGATTTAATGATAAATTGTCTTGCTTATTATGGAATGTGGTCTCCTCTGCTAAATTCTCAGTGCTGGTTAATGGTGTTCTTAGAGGGTTTTTCTCCTCCTTGGGAGGAATTCTTCAGGGAAACCCTCTCTCCCCGTACCTATTCATCATTATGGCTGAGGCACTGGGAAGATACATACAAGCTGATATAGTTTCAAAAAAGCTATTAGGCATCAAACCTACCTCTTCCCTTCATCCTATGGTTATATAGTAGTTTGTGGATGATACCATCTTATTTGGTATCTCATTGGTGATCGAATCTAGAAGATGGAAGAATATACTTAATGATTATGCCAGAGACTCAGGACAAAGAATAAATTTCTAGAAAAACAATGTGTACTTCTTCAACACTCCCAATGAACTTAGACATATAATCATTGATATCTTAGATTGTGCTGAGGCTGGCCTACCAGCTACCTACCTAGGTCTCCCACTCTTGGTCAAAGAGGTATCTTCAGGTTTTTGGAATGGTATTATGGAATGTACAGAGAGGAAACTTCTTGGGTGGAAGGGGAAACTACTTAGTAGTGCGGGTAAGCTGCAACTTCTTCGAACATCCTTGCAAGGTATTCCTACTTACTTCATGTCTCTTTTTAAAATTCCTACGTATTTTTTTGAAAATTTGGAATAGATATAAAGGATTTTTTATGTATGGGAGTGGAAGACAAACAGAGAATGTCTTTAGTCAGATGGGAAAAAGTGCGTCTCCCAAAATCTCATGGTGGACTTAATATAAGATCCATCAGGAAAATGAATAAAGCCCTCCTCTCAAAAGTTAGTTGGAATTTGATTCACAACAACAGTGAGTGGGGGGAAATAATTTATTCCAAATACATGCATAGCATTGATGATTCCAACTTTCTTCAATAGGAGGGATTACCCCAGGGGTCTGTGATATGGAATAAAATGCTAAAAAGTAGAACTCTTCTCAAATAGGGAATTAGGTGGAAGCTTGGAAATGGCCGATAGATTAAATTTTGGGAGGATAATTGGTTAAGGGACAATCCTCTCATCTCCCAAGGAAACTATGGAGAAATTATAGGCCTGACTACTCAGTTCTTTGGTGATAGGGTTAGTGATTATATGGAAAATAACAATGGGATAAGGAGCTGGAAAAACCTTTTGGATTGCTGTGTGCATAGGCCTGAGCTTATCCCAAGATTTTGAGAGATCTATCAATGTGTTCAGGAGATCATAATCCCACTCTTCCCTCAGGAGGATGAACAATACTGGTGGTTGGATAAGAATGGATCATTCTCTATCAAATTTGCCTATCATCTACTTACACTTGAAGCTTAGAATAAGGAGGTATGGAAAAAGGTTTGGAATCATAAACTCATTCCAAAGATTAACTTGTTTTGGTGGGCTACTACCCATAAAAAAATCCTTACTCAGGACAACCTTCAAAAGAGGGGGTTTACTTTGGTCAATAAATGTTTTCTATGTGGTTCTCGAGAGGAATCAATTTCACACCTATTCATACACCATGAGTTTACTTGAGATTTATGGGGAAAAATACTTAACAACTTTGGCATTGAATGGGTTTGAAATTTTAACCTTAAAGAAGTAATTCTCAGCTGGAACTCAACCTTCACACATCCCTGGATTAATGAACTATGGAAGCAAGCTCTACCATGCTTGAGCTAGACTTTATGGAAAGAGTGAAATCATAGAATTTTTAGGGACACTGCTAGAAATGATGCTTAGGTGTTTAACTTCTTTGTTAGGACCATCTTGGAAAGTGTTAAAATAGCTCATATTAGTGTTGTGGAGAAACCCCTATCTGAATTTAAAAGTCAAATTGCTGCCAAATGGAAGGTTTTAAACCTTATCCCTGGGCATGATAATTCCAAAATTCTTCAGAGACTTCATACTAAATGGATACCACCTAAACCCAACTGGATGAAACTCAATTTTGATGGGGCATCCAGCTTGAGTGGTGAAGCAAGTGGAATAGGAATAATAAGAAATGAAAAAGGAGGGATGTCTACTATCTATGCTGGTGGCATGGGTTGACAGAGCAATAACTATGCTGAAGTTATGGCCTTACTTTGGGGATTAAAGTTAGCTATATCCCTAGGAATTAGAAATTTGAATATTCAGGGAGAATCTAAGTTGATCATAGATGTCGTTAATAAAGCATCTAACATTGGTATCCATCTAAAAGACATCATTACAGACATCCAATTTCTTTTACAAAAGTTTTTTGAAGTAGAGATTACCCACACCTACATAGAAGGTAATAGGGTCGCTAATGCTTGTGCCAACCTTGGTCAGCAATTCTAAAGATGGAGGGTATGGCAACAAGGGGCTCATATACCCCCAAACATTAGAGAGATATTTTAGAAGGAGATGATGGAGCATGAATGATGCACATTGATGACAAATATAGCTTTCGAAGGCGGTCCATGTGGAGAAGGCCATTACGGATCATGGAAGTGGTGGGTAATCTAGGGAATGCTAACAATGTGGACAATGAGAATCTTAAGGATCTTGTTAATTCTATAGTTATGTAGTTTCATCCTTTCTAACTTTGGTCTTTCTAGTGTGTTGTTTTGCTTCTGACTTTGTTTCTTGGCTGTGTCATTGGTTTAGTGCTAGCATCTTTTGTTTTCCAGCCTTCCTATCTTTTTTGACTATATAGGGTTCAGCCCCTGGTTTTTTGCCTTAATTAATCAAAAACATAATAACAAGGTTTGGTGTATTAGCAATAATAATTTTAGATAATTCCCTAGCATCTATTGTCATGAGGACAAGTGAGTGGGCACTTCAACTAGACATCTACCTTAGACCATCCCAAAATTACTACCCCTAAGGTAATGGACTATCAGAATTAATAAATAAAAACTTGATAAGGATTATCAAGAGGACTACAAAAGAAAATCATATAGAGTGGCACACAAAATTAAGGACAACCTTATGGGTTGATAAAGTGACTCCCAAAGTTGCTATTGAAAAGTCACCATTTATTATTGTATATGAGAGGGAAACCAAATTACCCATCTCTCTTGAGTTACCTACCTTAGAGTTATCCCATAAACTCAAGTTAATAGAGAGTAAACCTATGAGCGTGAATATGGCATAGCTCATGGAGCTTGAGGAAACCAAGGACCTTGCAATGAAGACACTAGAATCACATCAAGTTCAATTCAATTTAGCCTTTGATAAGAGAGGCATAGAAAGGGACTTCAAATAATGGGATTTAGTCCTCAAGTGGGATTAAAATAAACATAATCTAGAAAACCATACAAAGTTTGATAGCTTATGGAGTGGCCCTTACTTGACCCATAGGTGCAAATAGCATAATGATTTCTAGATTGCCTAGCTAGATGGAGAGGTATTACCCATCCTATTCAATGGAATTATTTTAAAACATTTATATTAGAAGAGTTTTCAGCCATTATATATATTAGAGTATAATTTAATGTTTTCCTTTAAGTTCCTTATGCACATTTGTTCAGTTATGTGTTCCCTTTCCCTAAGTGCCTTGGGCATAGTGTTGTTTTTTTCTTGTTTCTTTGAGAGGAAGTTTTCATAAAAGGACAACCTTGTATCAGTTTCATATCATCTAAGAAGATATACTTGTGACCTCATATGACCAATGGATCAAATAAGGCAATTAATATGTCACATAGTAGGTATACAATACTAGGAGGTCACCAAAAATGTTGGCCAAAATTGGCCTACATAAAAAAAAAATTCCTTGATGGATCAAGACATTTTCTTGAACCCTCATTTACTAAATTTACATGTACATTCATCCACCATGAATGAGAACCTATAGGTGATATGGAGAATATCATTAGTCATATAAGAATGAACTAATCAATTTGGTTGAGCATTTGATAAGTCTACTTGGTAAATCAATGATAGTTGAAAGAATACATGAAAATGATGTATTTTTGTGCCATAGATATCCCCTACAAGTTTAGTTCCTTGGTATTTTTCCTATCTTAAGATATAATCCTTAAAAAATGATTTATTAGTGTGGGATGTGCCTAACAAAATCAAATTAAATCCATAGGAAATAACCATTTACATTCAAAAATATTCAAAGGATCCTAAGTTTAAACACAAAACTACCAAGTGTCAAAATCTTGGAAGTTGAGAGAAAATATCAAAGGCATACAGGCAATCTCATGAGGTAAATATGTTAAATTGAAATCAATGGTGTGAATTCAATCATGTTATCAAAGATTGATGATGAACATGTGGTCAATAAGTTAGAGGATCTTGAGATTGAATCTAGGGATGACATGTGTCATGATCATGGAAAATTAATGGATCAACAATGCTTATTTGATCATGTAGATCAAAGATCAATGACACACATTCAACTATGTCGAGGAGATTGCTGGTGTGTATGAGGTCAATAATTTAAAGAGCCTAGATTATGTGAAAGGCCATCACATTACATAAGCACATTGATTGGATGGAGACTGATAATTGGGTTCACAAAAAACATGGAATGCTACCAAGTGTCATAATCATGAAAGTATATCAAAGACCAATGGAGGAAGTTTGATCAAGTCCTAGGGGGTATGAGATAAGGACACATGTTTAAAGTGATGTTGGCCATATTTTTAAAACAACATGGCAAGGAGATGCCATAAAGGTAGACACATTGAATTAAAAGATTTTATGGACCTAGGTATGTGAATGCATAAATTTGAGATCAAATATGATCTAGGTTACCATAATTAGACCCTAAAAATTTGTATGCCACCATTAAAACTTAGTTAAACCTCTCAAAATATCTTAAACATATGTTTTACATCTTGATCAAGAGTTTAAGTAGCCTAGGGATCTTCACAAAAATTATGGCTATATGAAAACCAATGGGAGTTTGTTTTCATCTATACATGACCTATGTTTAGGATTTAGAGTAAGGATAGAGTTATCATAGAGAAAGAATTTGGCTTAGGGACATGGGCTTCTAATAATTGTGTTATGAGGGGACACCAGATGAATGAGTTCAAGTGACTATCTAATAATGTAAATAAAAAATCAAGATGAATCATGATTATATAATCTCATTAAAAATATAGAGAGTTTATTGGTTGGAGAGTGTAGTTAGAGGATTAATTAAAGTTGTAGAGTCTTTGAAGACCTTTCTTTCTTAATGGGTCATGACTCATTATCATCAACAAATTTCTATCTTCTATTGTGTTTCTTAGCTAATGAGGGGAATTAAAGAATATTTGAGTTAATAAAGGTTAATTTGTTGAGGAAAGATTAGTAATAATTTATTTAAAGGTGTTTAATAATTCATGGAGGGTGGTTGCAATTCATTTATTGATTTTTTATTATGTGTTTCTCCTCTCTCTCTTATTTTCTTCTATATCTCCCATTTTATTCCCAATGGAAAAAGCTCTAATATTTTAAAGAGATATCACATTTTGAGTATTATTAGACTCTCACTTGACAAGGCATAACCCTATGAAGATTTGTATAAAATACCTCTTGAAGCAATAAAGATATTTTTTACCTATCTCTTACCTCTGAATTATGTTTAACAAGCTTGTGCATAATGACATTGTGAAGAAGTGTTCTTCCATGTCCATTATCCTTCTTTCTTGCCTATTTTTAAGTGTTTTCAAGTTAGTTGTAGTTATTAACTTGATATCTTTTTGCCATTAATTTATGCTTGGTGTGAATCTTAGAATTCCTCTTTGCTTCATTCATTACTTCATTAGCCTAGTTTATGAAACTCTTATGCTAACTAGCTAGTTTGTGAGATTATGTGAGAAAGGATTGTCTTATGTTACATCAATGTATAATTCATTATTATGTGAGTTATCATTTAATATGGTGCATTACCTTTTTATCTCTCTTAGTTACCCTTTACCCCTTTATTCCTTTTCCAAGTAAAAGCATTAGTTTAGGTGATATATCAAGAGGAAGCCATCCTTATTTGAAGGTTCAATATCACTATTGGATACACACATCCTGAGGCTATTTACATATTATGTCTATGAGTGGGATGGTTTTAATAACTCTCCCACAAGCATGAAATTCTATACAATAATAGTTCCCTATAACCAAACTTATTGATGAAGGAAAATGGGACAATATTGATAGCCACTATATCATCAACCATAGATATATTTATATAATTATTGTAAATACAAACCTATAAAAACAAGATAGATACCCTCTCCTTTCCATCTCAAAATTAAGAGGAATACTATGTAAATCAAAAAAATAGACAATGTCTCAAGAGTCCTGACCAGGTGGAAACATATCTAGATAAATGTGGTTGATCTAAGCCTATTGTAGAAGAGTAAAACTAGATAGGTGCCCTAGTCCTAGGTCATAAATAAAGGATAATATATGAGTGGGGAAGTTATTTATTAAATCAATAAATTAAATATGGGATAACACCTTGGTTAGATCTGAGATCAAATCATAGTTCCCCACAGGTTTAGGGATATACTCAATTTGTATAATTTTTGAGAGGTGAGGAGTCATAGTTGATACTTTATGGTGTGTTTAATAGTATTCACCTCTTCTTAATATTATTACACCACAAATCATATAATTTTTTTTCCTTGTAATGCTAATAAGGAACAACATCTATATTATCAATTTTAGAGGTGGAAGCTTCGGCATCATGGTTTGATCATGTTGAATTAGGTGGCTTTTTGGGCTACACTGTTAATTATTTTAGGTAACATGCTCATGATTGTTAGGAAAGAGGTTTTGGTATATATACATATTTTTAATATGAGGGGTAAAAGTACCATTTTGAATATCCTAGGGGTTTGTACCAACATTCCCTATGAACAAGTCAATAAATGTTTGCCTCTAATCTTCAGGGACCTTTTGGATGAATTTATTATATCAGTATAGTTTCAAGTATCATAACCAATGGAATAATGAAAGATAAAATAAACATTAGATTCATATTCCCTAGGCCTTAGGTTTTGTACCTATTGAATAAATCCTCGTTAATTATTTCTTTGGTAATATGGGTAGTTCTAGAATTGGGGGAATTGCTTGACATGATGATATTGGTTTTGTTTGGTTTTAGTATTGTATGTTACATGGTGATGGTAAATTAAAATAAACTATATGAACTTATTTTGGTTTTTATAACCTATATTTTCATTATAATTTGTATAATTCATGGGATGATACTAATTTCTATTCATTAGGTTTGGAATTTTGCTCTGGTTAGTGATGTCAACAGTGGTAGAGTTCCTATTTCAATTAAGGATATTGAGACCTAGGCTATTGATATTTTTAAAAATTGAAATTTTAAATACCATATTATTTTGGTTTGGAGTTATAATGCATCCATTAGTCCCATAAGTTCACCAACCACTCTCAATTTCCACTTGGTGAATTTACAAGGCACTCTTAAGAGCTTTTTCATAGAATTGATTAGGGAAATTTTGGACGTCCTCCCTCATATATTTATTAATGGAGTGAATTAATAGATTAAATTATTATATTTTATCTATGTGATGTATGATATTATATGAATATATAACCTAATTCTAGCTCATGATGAAATGGGTAGTAGATTCATTACGTTTTTGTTTGATATGAAGAAATTATCGAATGTCAGTCTTGAGAATGTTGTTCATGTCAAAGGATTTAATGACTTCATCCATTGATTATTTAAAGGATTTAATGGATCCATAAGGGAGGTGGTAATACTAATAAAGATATATTACTTCTAGGGTTTTATGGAAAATTTTGGCAATAACATTATCGCAAGGTAAAATTTCCATGAAAGCCATAGCGTAAGCCTTGACATGTGAATTGGGATCTCCTTACCATTTTAACTTGGGAAGGTATGGTAGGGTTCATAGGAGAAGAATCCTTCATATGTTGAGATGGAAAGGGTATTTAAGATACTCAACATAGGTCCCCATATTAGTAAAGTTAGTTATTGACATAGTAACATTGTATTGGAAAGGTGGGATCACATTAGGGTTAGTTGTATAACCACTATAAGGAATGGAAGATTATTGATGGTATGAAGTAGAATAGGCCATAAAATAGCTATACAACTAAGTAGATTCAAAATAAATGTGTAATTTTGGAGGAATATTGTTAGACATAGGAGGATTTATGGATTGATGAGGTGGGGTGTACATAGTTTATACATGGATTGAGGTTACATAAGGTACACTATAACCCATATATGTAGGAGGGATGTATGTGGGGGGGGATGTAACCTAGAGGGGTAAATAATGATGGATTATTGGTAACCACATTATTTTTTTGGGGTGGGGAATAAGTGTATATGCTTCCCATTGGAGATTAGATATAATATTGATAAAGTGGAGGTACTTTATAAGCATCCAAGTTTGGGACCCCATGAGTAAGGATGTCCCTAAGGGGTTGGTTAGAGGCCCAAATTTATGGAGATGTATGCTCCTATTTTAGTGGGAGAATGTCATTTTTTTATTTCAATGGTGGGTGAGTCATCATTTAGATGGGAAAAGGAAAAATATGGGCTTATGTAATATAATTTAGACCCATACCTTGAAACAAAGAATATTAGTTATTTTTTAGGTCACTAATGCGACCCAATAGGGTGTTGAATAGTTAATTGGGGTAGTAATGGTGTTAGGATTGGGAATATATTATGCATGAGGTGTATGAGTGATAGTTTGGTTAGTGTGAAGAGGTTGGTTTTGAGTGAAATCCTTTGTGGTAATGATTTTGGTTTACACTAATGGGTTGGAGGCATCTTGGCTCCTCTTAGGTGGATGCATAACCACTTACATGTGATTAACCTCATCCTCCAAATAGTGGATCTTTCCCAAATAATGATCATACTTAGAAATTCTTTCCATGTTTAGAATTTATATACTAATCAATGCTTTATTGGCTATGTGATGAGTGACTATACCTCCTCTGATGAGGGTCATACTATTGTAACTGGGTTGATTTCTAGTAGCTTTGGATACATCTTGTATTTCATGAACAAAGACTTTACTCCTAGTTTAGATTTTAAGAGGAGAATAATAATATAATTGGTAATGTATATTAGTGTTTAATATAGGTTTATTACAAATTTCCAATGAAGGCTCACTAGAGTTGAGTTAGATTCTTCTATAGCCTCTAGGATAAGAGATTTACCTATGTCCTATCTAGACATATTTTATGGGTATATGAATACCTAAAAATTAAATGGAAGGAGGAGGTAAGATGGAGAATGGATAAATAAAAAGAGTAAGAAAATGGTACATAATATATTTAAGTCTTTCAAATTGGGTTCACCAAATTATGTATGTGCTAAACTATGCACTCAAATATTTGAGATCAGGTTGATGTAGCATATGTAATAGATGGGTTATGGATAGGAATATGGGTTAGGCTGGTTGTTGTGTGGAATAAGATTTGAAATGAATGGTGGAAAGGAATTCTCATGATGGAACCAAAATAAATCTACTACATCTCATTTCTCATTGTGAGCACTAAGTTATGCAAATATAGAGCTCCAAGGTCCTTTGGTATATAATATTATAAGGAGGTTTAAGCTCTTGATCAATACTAGGACCTAATAAATGAGGATGGTTAAGCTAAATGATTCACAAGATGATATCAAATCTATTAGCTTGACTAAACCCAATCAATGTCATCTATAAACATGAATGATAGATGATGAGGCTAGACCTGAGAAGAATAAAAAGGGATATATGTGAGGATCTAGGCTTAAATCTTATTCTAGGGGAGGATGATGATAGTTTGATCAATATCTAAGGCACTAAGAGTGTCATTGATGAGGTTTGGGATGGGTTTATCATGAAATACCTCTATCCTAAGATCATTTTTGATATCAAAATGGATATTGATTATGGGACTAGGTGTTTTAACAATAGGGAAAAGACCACCTCCAATAAGACTAGGTGTTTTATGAATTTATATCCAAAGATTACTAGGTAAGGTGTAAGTGTATAAGCTTGTCTTGGTAATTTATTTTTTGAGTGGACTTGTTATGTGGTTAAAAACAAGTTTTCGATTAGGAGGATTACATGGTTGGGCAAGGCTTTGGAAATGTTTTTGGTTTGTTTTGTTATGAGGAATGTTTGAATTTTAAAATGAAAATTAACTACTTGCTAAATTTAATTTACTTTAAAATAAAGAATTATGAGAAAACTAAAATATGAAATAATAAAGCACTTTTTTTTCAATTTATTTATAATACATGCAATATGTAGAGAGATATACAATAGTTATGCAAATGATTATTTTTCCTAACATTTATAGATGCAACTTAGATGAATTTATTTTATTTTTTGTGGTTTTATGAATAAAGTATGAATGTACCTATATGAAAATTAAATATTATATTAAAATGAAAATGTTTAAATAAAAAGTTTAGATTATAAGCCAAAAAATACTATTAAGCTCCTAACACTTCTTTTAGTCATATGCAAGCTAAAACAAACTTCCAATATTCATAGATTAAATGCACAATATTATGAAAAATGTATTATTTTGATTAAAATTATTATCTAAATTATGATTTTTTGATACTATGGGCTAAAATAAATGTATTTAGTTTGTTAAAAACAAAAGAAATCAGAAATGAAACAAAATTATTTATCTACTTAGGCCGATCTAAGGTTTTCTAGTTATTAGTGTGAGTGAGTGAGAATGAAAAGATTTTTTTTAATTGAAAATTAGTTGTTACAATGGCTGAAATTATATGTGATATATTTTAATATTTCTTATCTCTTTAATTCAATATTTTTATACTATGAATGAATCTAATGAATGTAAGCAAACAAAGAAACTAGCTACCCTTTTTGTTATAACTATTCAAAAAGTGAATGATACTTTTCCTAATAAATTGATTTTTATGGAATATAATTCTATCATTATGCAATAATAATTTAAATATTATAATATAAATAATAAAAATATACTTTAAAAATACCCTCGAACCTGATCAAGGTAGAGATCAACTGAAATCATGTTGTATGTGTTGTTACTATCATCAATATGTTAGCTCCTTTATCTAGTCAAAGATTTTAGGAACCCTTTAATAAGTAATATGAACCAATTTTTATCATAAGAGAGGTAATAATAAGAGATATATAATCCCAAACAAATGGTAGATGATCTATGGCTAGCTAAGTGTAACATATACAAAGACTAGGTTACAAAATCAATGGCACTTCCTTGCTTAAAATGGTGTAGTCAATAATGTAAAAAATAGAGGTAGAAATTAAAAGAAATGGTAATAGCATATGGATATAAAATATTTAATAAATCAAATATCTAATTCAAAATTAAGACAAAATTGGATTACTTATAGAAGAGCAATGAAGATTACATAAAACAATTTAGCTAAGTTGAACTAGGAGTATAACTTAGGAGAGACTCAAAATGATTGAAAATATAAAAGGGAGTGATATGGGATATATTGGAGGTGAAATTAAGGAATATGTTGATGTCTTAAAATTGTGCTAGATCTTAATCAACAACAATGGGATGTTTCAAGCTATGGGACAATGCGGCTTGAAAACAACCTCCAGATTTTAGAGAAGCTGGTCTCTTCTTTTGTATTGGGGTGTTGGGGAAAAGGGATAGGAGACTAAAAAGAAACACAAAATGTAGGAATTGAAACCTAACTATGGTGATGTGTCTGAGAGTAATCCTAATCCTAACCTGAGCACAGTGAAACTATTATGTGATTCTATTACATTTAAGAGCAGACAAGTGAATGATCAATGTAAAAGATTGGAATAACAGAAATAGAGGCTCACAATAGGGGAGTCTTTTGCTGAGATACAAGAATTGTCAACAAAGGCATAGTGTTCAATCTTCTTAATAGAATCTTACAATCACATAGGAGGTGCAGAAGTCACACACAGTCATGTAAATCTTTAGATTCAAGAAAATGAGACAAAAGCAAATAACATTTCCAATCACTGCACTAGAAAATCTACAGTATAGACTACTTTGCAAACAACATAGATAACATCAACAAAGGCATGGAGCTCAAATTTCCTCAATTCATTCAGCCACATAAGGGGCATAGAAACATGCATGATTACATAAACTTTACAACTCAAGAAAATTGAGACAAGAGCAAATGATATTATTGGCCACAAACTTCAGATAGTCTAAAACTATGAGAATTCCCTCCTCCTGAAATGATTTTACATTTACTTATATAGACTCAGATGTCTCCCTACATCTCTCTTCTTCCCATGCAATCTCAAATTCTGACCTAACTCGTAGGAGACAAATAGACAGCCCATTAATGCCTTGGGAAGGCCATGCTAGAGAAGAGCGGCTGCCCATCACTCTGGCATGGTGATTTTTGATTGGTACCTTCTTCCATGCCTAAAATTCAAATTCTATCACCTACTAGGTTGTTCAAATATCTATTCTACCTCCATTTTTAGGGGAAAAATAGATGGTACCTTCAATGCTATGGGGGGCTCCAAAAATCTACCTAATGAATTGTTTCATCTACTCAAATTAACTCTAGCCAATTTTCCCTCCATTTAGCTCTAACAGGTAGGCGGGCACTTTTAAATAGAAGAGGACACTTAGCCAATTCATGAAAACTCTCTTTATGGTCTAAGAGGTGGCAAAGAACAACACTTGGCACCCTCCACCTGATTCATCGAAGACACGTGGCTTTCTTCGCTTCCCTTTGGCTGTGTTGTAGTATCACTAGGGCATATATTAGACTTTTACAATTGGTGACACTTGGTAGCTTCCATAGACTCTACTAATTGATGTTGAAAGTCTTTGAATGAAGTGCAAATGCCGATATGAGATGTGGATGCTAACACATGGCACGTTTCACTTGAGTATAATTGGGTATGTGACATGGTCTACAGTTCTCTGGAAAGTTGCAAAAGGGGCTTCGAAAATCGCCATTTGGCTTACTTTATTTCAAAGGTGACACATGGCAGCTTTTGCTCGAATGTGATACATAGGCAAATGAATGAAAGAAACAAAAGGGGGGAAAAGTTCTCATGGCTGGAGGATGACACTTGGCAGCTTCCGCTGCATTCTGACACTTAGTCAAAACAAACTAGCCCTCTACATCAAAACTTCTACAGCTATGTCCAAGGCGTGCAGGAATAAAAATTGTAGCACTCAGATCAAAGAATAAATTAAATATGACATATAGTAAAAATTACTCTAAAGTTATTAGACTTTTATGGCTGAAGGATGACACTTGGTAGCTTCTGTTGCATTCTGACACTTAGTCAAAACAAACCAGCCCTCTGCATCAAAACTTCTATGGCTACATCTAAGGTGTGTAGGAATAAAAATTGCAGTGCTCAGATCAAAGAATAAATTAAATATGATGTAGAGTAAAAATTACTCTATAATTATTGGTAACCGATAGGAATTTTGAGCCTACTCAAAAAGAACTTGACTCTCGCTATGTGGCCACGTGCTCAACGAACACTTATTTAAAAGAATAGAGCAATGGGAAAATAGAGCAACAAAACTAAAAGCAAACTACTATATATAGCTAACTAGGTATATTTTCCTCCCTCCTAGATCAAAAGGAACATTTTTAAAGTCTCGTTTATGGAGAGAAGACTTATGGTGCCAGAAAAATAGATGAATGGGAAGGAGATTTTGTGACCTACTCCTCTTTCCTATCACCTTGCTTGGCTTGTATCTGAGTGGATCAGAATTGAACATGCTTCTGACATATACATACTCTACTTGTCCTTGGAAGCTTGTTGAATGTTGATCCCTCAGACTGGTGCTCTTCACCAAGAAATTAGTGGCTACTGGTTTATCACTGTTAGCCATTTATTCTACACATTCCCTCTATAGTGCATCATGGTTTGACCTGTTTCCTTCTGCTTCATGGTAGACCGCATCAAACTCATCCTTTGTTGCATTATCCTCCTTTTTCATGACTTTGACCACTTGGATGGATAATTTTAATAGAGTGCAATAATTTTTCACATGTAATTGAGGCCCAGTGCTATGTTTTTCATCTGTAACCAATTCATAGCTATCTTGAAAAGTGAGAAGAAAGTCTGAGATTATTTCTTCCTCATCAGAATTCAAGCTTGCATAATTTCTTAGGGGTACAGGGGCTCCCAGATTTGGTATAGGTACAACTATGACTCCTCATAGCTCTCTGGTTCATGTAGTCTTGAAAGAGACTTCAAGACTGGTCCCATCAGGCATGCCAAAAACTATTGATGTCTTAAAATTGTGCTAGATCTTAATCAACAACAATGGGAAGTTTCAAGCTATGAGATAATGCAGCTTGAAAACAACCTCCAAATTTTGGAGAAGCTGGTCTCTTCTTTTGTATTGGGTGTTGGGGAAAAGGGATAGGAGACTAAATAGAAACACAAAATGTAGGAATTGAAACCTGACTATGGTGATGTGCCTGAGAGTAATCCTAATCCTAACCTAAGCACAATGAAACTATTATGTGATTCTATTACATTTAAGAGAATACAAGTGCATGATTAATGTAAAAGATTAGAATAACAGAAACAAAGGCTCACAATAGGGGAGTCCTTTGCTGAGATACAAGAACTGTCAACAAAGGCATAGTGTTCAATCTTCTTAATAGAATCTTCCAATCACATAGGAGGTGCAGAAGTCATGCACAGTCATGTAAATCTTTAGATTCAAGAAAATGAGACAAAAGCAAATAACATTTCCAATCACCACACTAGAAAATCTACAGTCTAGTATACTTTACAGACAACACAGATAACATCAACAAAGTCATGGAGCTCAATTTTCCTCAATTCATTCAGCCACATAAGGGGCACAAAAACATTCATGATTACATAAACTTTACAACTCAAGAAAATTGAGACAAGAGCATATGATATTATTGGCCAAAAACTTCAGATAGTCTAAAACTATGATAATTCCCCCCTCCTAAAATGATTTTACAATTAATTATATAGACTCAGATGTCTCCCTACATCGCTCTTCTTCTCATGTAATTTCAAATTCTGACCTAACACATAGGAGAGAAATAGACGGCCCATTAATGCCTTGGGAAGGCCAAGCTAGAGAAGAGTAGCTACCCATCACTACGGCATGGTGATTTTTGACTGGTACCTTCTTCCACATCTAAAATTCAAATTCTATCACCTAATTGGGCATTCAACTATCTATTCTACCTCCACTATTAGGGGACAAATAGACGGTGCCTTTAATGATGTGGGGGGCTCCAAAAATCTACCCGATGAACTGTTTCATCTACTCGAATTAACTTCAATTGATTTTCCCTCCATTTATCTCTAACAGGTAGGTGGGCACTTTTAAATAGAAGAGGACACTTAGCCAATTTATGAAAACTCTCTTTATGGTCTAGGAGGTGCCAGAGAACAACACTTGGCACCCTTTGCCTAATTCATTGAAGACACGTGGCTTTCTCTACTTCGCTTTGGATGTTTTGTAGTATCACTAGGGCATATATTAGACTTTTATGGCTGGTGACACTTGGCAGCTTTCGTAGACTCTGCTACTTTATGTTAAAAGTCTTTGAATGAAGTGTAGATGCCAATATGAGATGCAGATGCTAGTATGTGGTGCATTCTGCTTGACTGTGACTGGGTACATGACATGTTCCGCAATTCTATGGAAAGTTGCAAAAGGGGCTTCAAAAATCACTAGCTGGCTTACTTTATTTTAGAAGGTGACACATGGTGGATTCTGATCGAATGTGATACATAGGCAAATGAATGAAAGAAAAAAAAAGGGGGGAAAAGGTCCTGTGACTGGAGGATGACACTTGGCAGCTTTCACTACATTCTGACACTTAGTCAAAACAAACTGGCCCTCTGCATCAAAACTTCTATGGCTATGTCCAAGGCGTGTAAGAATAAAAATTGCAGTGCTCGGATCAAAGAATAAATTAAATATGATGTAGAGTAAAAATTACTCTATAGTTATTAGACTTTTACGATTGGAGGATGACACTTGGTAGCTTCCATTGCATTTTGACACTTAGTCAAAACAAACTGGCCCTCTGCATCAAAACTTCTGCAGCTACGTCCAAGGTGTGTAGGAATAAAAATTGTAGCACTCGGATCAAAGAATAAATTAAATATGACGTAGAGTAAAAATTACTCTACAACATAAATATCAATAAATTCAAAATCAACATGTGAAATTGTATAAAATAATGAATCTCAAGAGTTAAATTTGGAAGATAGGGAGAAGCTGACACAACCACCCCATTTTACATGGGATTACACAACCACCAGTTCTCAAGATGGAATCACTACTATAAGTTATATGTTTTAAAATAATTTAAAATGTAATTAAAATATTACGATGAAACTAATATGGTGGTTCTGAAATATAGGTGGTAGTTTTGTAACTTGAAATTATGGTTACATCATTATGATTAGTGATTATGTCATATATATATATATATATATATATATATATATATATATATATAAGGATTTCAAAACTGAGCTATCAAAGGCTAAAAATGAAAATAAAAAATAGGTTAAATGGGAATCCAAGAAGGAATAATAAGGAAATAATTCAAAGTGTCTAGATATAACTTTTCTCTAATTATTCATTATGAGATCACTACATCATCATCATATGTCATACTAGACATATTGCACCATATAATATTTGGGTGAATAAGCAACCTACGCTTATACCAATAGGTTATTAATGAGATGATTGATAGATATTATATCTATCACCCATATATTAACATTCAATATTGATGGTTGAATGATGGATCTATGATGTAGTTCATTATTACTCAATATTATATCATAGGTCAACACAATTTTACTATTGAGTGATTTCATTTTGACTAAGAATTAAGGTAACATTAATAAGCGAGGGCCTTCCATCTTGAGGAATAAGGTAGGTAGTAGTATTTATTTGGTATAGCCATTTGTATGGGCTTATGTCAGAGGAGCAAAAGATGCAAGTGTCATGGGTGAATATACATCCTAGTAGATTTAGTTAAATAAAGTTAGATTGATTAGGACTAGACCATTAGTAGTGTGAGTTTTGAGACAACATGTGGCTCAATATATTAGACAATAGTAATAGTGATCAAAGGTATAGGGGTAGGTATAGAGGTAAGTACATGTCCCTCATATTTAAGAACCTATTTTTTAGTTGAGACGTGAACCAATAAAGCAACATTTTCCTATGATTATATATTATATATATGGGAATAAAAATATTAACAGGGGATATTTATTATAACATGGAAGACATGAGGGATATACCAGTGAATGTGATGAGTAGGTGGCACTTGCTATATGCATATAGTCTAGATAGAATGTGGTCATGGGATGAGCTATAGATCAGGTAGGTCCTTTAGGGATATGTAAATCAAATATAGATCAACCCACTATATATGGGCTGTAATATGAGGTTGATGATATATAGTAGATATTTAAATATTAAAGGCTAGGGTGTCTTGAATATAGATGGAGCTTATAGATGTAGATGGTCATATTTTAGTTTTATAGACATAAATTGACACCTAAAGGGTTAAAATTATATAAATGACCACCATTAAGTAGTAGTTGATTGGTGAGAGGGATATATCCCAAGATGATGTTTATAATCTCTATGGGGAGTATGATGAGGCTTGACATATTTTTATGTACTAGGTCCTATAAAAATCCATCAAAAAGAGTATGCGGGCCAAGGACAATTTTAGATATTATAGGAGTCTATATGAGGTAGCCATTCTTATATGGTATAAGGCACCCAAATTTATAGAGTATAGTTATATATAGTCATTGAAATCACATCACATCTTAGAATATAGAGGTTAGTAGTGAATCCTAATCAATATTAGATAGGGATGGGTCCACCATAATAGACACCACCATCAGATGATCATATTCATGACTATTTTTTGATATGTAACTCTCAATTTTTTATTATGAGATGTATACATTTTTTATGTATATACATTATGTTGAAATAATATGGACATTCATTTCATTTATATGATATACATGGATTCCATTCTGATTCATGATTTAGGTTATATGTTGAGTATAAATTGATGTACTTATTTCCCATGATATTTTTTTCTTAATTTTCCTAATGATGTTTCACTTGATCTAGATAGAAAAAATGATGGATGAATTTTACTTACTATTTCTTATATTGTTATTCAATGTGATGTATTGATATGTTATCGTGATGTAAAATATGTATGACTTCTTATTACGTGCTCATTAGTAGATGTGTATCATAATTAGCATATATGTAGTCATATTTTTTAATTATTATTATTTTATTGTGGAAAATGTGATGATGTCTTGATTATGCATTTGAGCACACTTAGCCATTTTTATATATCTTGCAAGGGGATATTTTCTCTTCATGTGACATTGTTTATAAGACATAAACCATTGATATTCATTTTTTCACATGACATTATGCATAATAATTATAAAATTAATCATGATAACATTTATTTAAATTTTTGTAAGGATTAGTTTAGATACAAATGTTCGTAAACATATATCGAGATATAAAACATCAAGACCTAAGTGTAAAATGTAATACATTGAAGCAAGACAAATTCAATAAACTAAACACACATTAAAATAATCAATACATTCACATATACATATGAAATCAATATTTAGATAATAGTTCATCATTTGAGGCATGTAGTAATAGGCATCATTTTTATGTTTTTGCTCATAAGTCTAGGGAATGCCAAATATGATAATGTGATAAACTTTGAAAAAGTGGGGATATAATAATAAGGAATAAATAGATAATATGATCTCAAATGACCCATGAAACTGGGCACTACCTACATAGTCCATCGTGGACGTCAAACCAATGTAGTTCTACCAAGAAATTTGGAGAAAATGCGATGACACATGACTAGATAAAAACTGATAAAGAATAAATAAGTGAAACACAAAATGAAAAGGGTGTAGTATACTTGTATTTAAAAATGGTGAGTGTATTATAATTGGTTCATAAAATGGTGAGATCATAGTAAAATTGACTCAAATTTTTTTGAGAGCATAGTATAATTATCTCACAAACAGTGAGAGCAAAGTAGAACTTATAAGAAAGTACAATGGTAATGAAGAGGAATAAAAGAAAATATTTCACATATTTTATGATCATATATTCATGTGTACTACATACATCCACAATGTACACAATGTCCATAATGTGAAATATCCAAATGTCAACAATAAGGTGATGAAGAGAAGATTGCCCAAAATAAGGGTGGCCATGCCAACCTCAATAATTGAGAATTGCATACATAGTTCATCATGAAACTCAATCCACTTTAGTTTCCCAAAAATAGGAGTGTAATGTATAAATGACAATGTTGATTAGAATTATCATTATTGAATGAAAGATACCTTCTTAAGACATATGAAAACACCTAGAGGAAGGGGATAGTCAAAATTGAAATGATGATAAGATTTGATTGAATTTAATGGAAAAGTCATGATTGGAGAATATGTTCCACCCTTGAAATGTTATAGTGCAAATGGGGTTTACCAATGTCATAATAAAATATTTACACTTCTAACATAACTAAGTGGGAAAAACATTGGTGAACATGATGAAAAATTTTATAGAGTTTTGTGGATTTAGATCTCTTTTTGGGATTTTCTTATTTTTTATTATTTTTGTATTTTAGGGTTTTTTTAAATTTTTAGTATTTTTGTAATTTTTTTTTTTTTGGATTTTTAAAATAAGATATATAGGATTATCATTCAACTATGGTCTACAAGGGAGTATAAAAAAATGTGCAAGGAACCATCTAGTAAAGGAAAAAAAACCTTGGGTAGGGGTTCAACAATAAACCAGGATGAAAATGAAGTTATGTTAAATGGGGAAAAAGACTAGAATGAGATAAAATAAGTTACTTAAAGTAATACCAAGTAGGAAATTTTTTCTAAAGTACATTGATATTCTATCTACAAAGATGTGTTGATGATGACTGAATCTGAACTACTTACTATAATGATTTATTAATCCACCTATAGTACTGGTAGGTCATAATCAAGATCAATATGGTAATAAGACATGAAATAAAAGATAATGATTGATTAAGGAATGTAAAATGGAATTAATTGGAATGGTAAACAACATGAAAGGGGTACCTAGAAGTAAGGTCATTCATATATAATTCTCAAATAAATAAATTATAAAAGAGTTTGAGATTCATAATGTTTATGGGCTCATCTAGCTCCTACTCATCTGTTATAGCCAACTTGTATGCTCAAAAACCATAATTTTTTGTGATAATTAATTAACCCAACAAATTAGGATCAAATTTGTCTTTTATTTTCAAGGTCTATGTTGGTATTTTTATGATTCTATTTTATCACAATATTTCTAACTTTAAAGTTTCTAGAAATGATGCATTTGTTATAATTATGGCACAATCAATTCTGATATTCTTTGAGATGGTTCAAGGTGGATAATTATTTATCATCAAATAATTCAAGATATTTTATCATATATAATATATAATCCTAATCATAAATCATATCCTATAATGAAATGAGTATATAATACAACTCAATCTCAATAGGGAGAATAACTTTAGATCTAAAGATTAGGGAATAGGGTGTTACACCTGTAGGTGTGTATATTTTCACATGGTAACCCCACAAGATAGGGAATAATTATAAATCCCAATAAAAAACAACATCATTGATTATTTTATTAATAATTTTGATAATAGTTTTATTATATGCCATATCTTGGTTGTTGCCATCGGGATAATAGGGAGTTGACCATCATTGTTTGATATTAAATTGTGTATAGAGGGATTTCACCTTCTTATTTTTGAATGACTTTCCATTATTATATATGGTAGTATATGGAATTAAATAATGACAAATTGGTTAATTAAAAATTAATTTTTATGTCTACTTTCCAATTACATAAGTGAGAGGTATTTATTCAACCCACTTATCAAAATACATAGTGGTAATCTAGATATGCTTATGCCTATATGAGGATGTGGGGTTTATATTCCATATGATATTGATTCCTCATGTTGAGGATGAAAAATGAGATGTAATATTTTGAATTTATTATGGAGTAGGAATTAAATAACCATGATTTTGACAAGGCACTTCTTGACATAAGCACATGCATCTGATTCTATTGTGGGCTAATAATATCATGTCTAAAGGATTTTATTGGAAAAGACCATTTTGCTAGTATGGACCCCAAAAATATATTTGTGCATATTTTTGAGTTCTAATTTGGACTCACCTAAGTTTTAAAAAAATTAGCATCCCATAATAGCCTCTATGATAGAGTGTCCTATTGGATAAAGTGTAATGGGATGTGTTATGAATTAAGGATTTTTGTTATCGTGTGCTAAGTCAATGGAAATAAAGTGGTCTTTAAGGTAAGTGTATACATATTTTTACCAAGGGTAACTAGATAAAAATATCACATACCATTTATAGTTTTGGAAAACTATAAGCTTGTGTGAGAATATTTTTAATGAGGAAATTATATTGGTAAACATTATAGATATCTATATTAGTGATCTAATATTTTCCATAGCATAGATTGATCTATTATTGAATCTTGGTATTTTATAAAACTAAATGAATTCAAATTTATGTTTGAGATCATCCAAGAATTTGTATGTCATGATCTTTTCTTCATTTGTTTGAAATTGATTTATGCCATCATTGATAATCGATTATGAATCTCCATGACAACCAACTATTAAATGTTCCATTGCACTATAAAGCAAATTCCTAGAATGAGTGCCTCATAATTTGAAATATTATTGGTACATCAAAAAAAAATTAAATTCCTTGGTAATGATATCCCCTTGTGTATTAATGGATATAGTTATTACCCTTAAACTATAAGATCTAAAGTACACATCAAAATACAACTTCAATTGATGTGATTCATCAAGAGTAAAGAAAGACTCATCATGTAAATGGATGTTCAAAGGATGTGTACCTAAAAAATGTGTCTCGATAAGTGTCTACAAGTACCCAACCTTTGATGGATTTTTTATGTGTATATTCAATGTCAAATTCATTGAGAAACATAACCCATTTGGCCATATGTTCAGTCAAAGTGGATTTAGACATAAGGTACATGAGTGGATCAAAATTAGAACTTAAGATGGTCTTGGTTTTCAACATATAATTATGAAACTTATGGGATGTGAGTACTAATGATAAACATTATTTCTCAATGGGTGTATAATTATTTTTATAAGTGACTAGTGGCCTTCTCAAAAAATATAGTGTAAGTTATTCTGCCTAATCATCATATTGGGAATATATCGAAGCATGGTTCAGGCTACCCCGGTATACTTCCTCAAGGAATTTGATGCTCTTGCTCACCAATTTCTCTAGAGTGGGAATTTGTAGAACTCCAAATGGAGCCTCATTAACTGGGACATAGTTTGTAGGCCCAAAAAAGAGGGTGGCCTTGGCCTTCACTCAGTGATTTTATGCAGCCAAGCTCTCGTTGCCAAGCTATATTGGCGATGGTGCTCTAGCCCATCACACCTCTAGGCCCGTATCTTGTATCTCAAATATTTTCTTGGAGTTTTACCCCCTGATATATCCAAGCTTCTTGTAGAGGGGTGGGGATCTATGGTGTGGAATACACTCAAGCTTGGTGCCTAACTGGTAAAATGGAGCCTCTTCTAGATTTACAATAGTGGTAGGATGGCTCTCTTTTGGAGTGATTCATGGGATGGGTCACCTCCTCTCTTGTCCACTCATCCACACTTGTAGGATCTTTGCAATTCCTTTCAATCTGATGGGTGGAACATAGTGGCTTAGTATAAGGAGGCTTTTAGTCTAGGCATGCTTGTTGGCTATCAATGGAAGAACTCCTCAGACTGGCTGCTGGGGGGCACCGCAAAAGATCAGATGGAGTTATCTCAGATTCTTGCATCCAGGAGATGAAGCTTTCTATAGGATCAGGATGTTTTGGCTTGGGGAGGAGAGCCATCTGGGAAATACTCTATCTCTTCAAGGTACATCTCCTTGACCAAGAATCTTTTTGGCGATGTGGAAGTTCCTTGGTGGAAGAAAGTGTGGAATCACTTCTCCTGGCCCAAATGCAATTTTTTTCTTTGGGCTTTGGTTTACAATAGATGCCTCACTTGGGACAATATCTGTAAATTTAGCTTCAAAGGACTGTCAATGTGTGTGTTATGCCGCAACAACAATGAGAATATTTCTCACTTGTTTTTCCAATGTTCCTTCGCCAAGCAGATTTGGCATCTTTGGTGGAGTGTTTGAGGATGTCCCTACTGGCACACCTCCTCACTATCAAACTTTTTGGATCACCTAGGTCATCCTCCCTCAAAGGTGCCTTCTCTCAAGATAGCCTGGCTCATTGGTCCTTCCTTCATTTTGTGGTAGTTATGGCTTGAGTGGAATAAGAGGATTTTTTAGGACACCTACTTGGAGCTTAGGCACATGTGGGTGAAGATTCTTAACTTGCTCCAAGAAAATCTGCAAGATAAGTGTGAAATTGGTGAAAGTCTAGCCCCAGATGATGCTATTATGTATATGAGGCTCTCCACTATTTTTCCATGCAGTACCCTTTGCACTCCACATCCACATCCACACCCAGCAAAGAGAACCCGTCAGCTAATGCAACTGGTCATTCGATAGGGTCAGTGGACTCTGCCAGCGATTGGTGTTCTTAAAGTAAACACTGATAGTTCTTCACATGGCAATCCTAGAGCTATAGGGATTGGGGGAGTGGGGCATGATAACCTAGGGAATTTGTAGTTTTGTTTTTCTATCTATAAAGGTCATTACTCCAATAATCTCATGGAAGCTACAATGATCTTAGAGGCGGTGCAGCAGTCCTGCCAGCATGGCTGGAAGAAGCTCATTTGTGAATCAGATTCACAAGTGATTATCAACCTTGTGAATAACCAAAATCTAGAAAATGTTGAGTGGCACATGGCTGCAGTGGTTCAATAGATCCTATAGCTAAGTACCTTTTTTGATTTTGTTTCTTTTGTGCATATCCCACGTGAATGGAATGGTGTTGCTGATCGTTTGGCCAAATGGGTAGCCGAGCAAGGCTCACCTTAGAGTATTGTTGATTACATGATGCTCCCCTTGAACTTATCTTAGAATTTGTTCCATTTCATTGACCATGATAAAGGTCTGTAATTGTCTCTATTTTCTGTTTCATTATTAATAAAATTTTACCCTTTTAGTTTAAAAAAATCATGATGTTGGGATAAAATTTCCCCAATGCATGTTCAATTATAGAAATACAAATAAATAGTGGCTTCCCTATCATTAATGGGGAAATATTTTTTATATTTTAAAAATAAGTATCTAAAATTTCAAATGCTTCTTGACAATCGACATTCTATTTAAATGTGGTGCCCTTATTCAAGAGGCAAGTAAAAATATGGAACCAATTAGCAAGATGAGAAATGAATGTGTGAATGGAATGAATTTTTTCCATACAATTTGAATAATTATTTTAAATTATACAAGGGATTAATTTAAATGATGGCCTTAACCTTGGCAGGATCAACTTTAATACCTCTGTAGGAAACAATAAAACTTAACAATTTTCTTGAATTGATGCCAAATACACATTTCCTTGGATCAATGTACACTTTATATTCATAAAGTCATTTAAATATTATATATATAATTATTTGTTTTTTGAAATGTGTTCTTGATTTTAGTAAAACATTATTAACATAATACTCAACAATATCATGCATCATGTCATGGAATCTAAAAATCATCACATGTTGATATGTAACACCAACATTTTTCAAGATAAATAGTATAACTTGGTAATAGAATGTTCCTCGTAGAGTGGTGAAAATTATTTTATGTAGATCTTATGATTTTATTTTAATCTATTCATACCTTGAAAAATCATCCTTGAGGGATACCATTTCATAGCCTATCGTTGAGTCTATGATCCTATCAATGTTAGGTAAGGGGAAATCATCCTTGGGATATGCCTTATTAATGTCTCTAAAATTTATGCATAGGAGAATACTAGTGGGTTTATTAATAACTATAAATATATTATAAATCCACTTAGAATAATGAATTTATATTATAAACCATAATCCAAAAAAAATCTCTAATTCCTTCTTGACTAAGATGGAAATATGTGGATACATTTTCCAAAAATTTTATTTAATAGGCTTGGTATCCATGTCCATAAAAAGATGGTGTATGACTAAATATGGATCTATCCTAAGAATATTAACATAAGAAAATGAAAATATTTCAATGAATTCCTTAATAATGATGATGATTAACTCACATTCCTCTGTAGTGAGGGATACACCAAGCATAATAATTTTAGGATCATCTATATTATCAATATTTACTTCAGTGGTGTATTCAAAAATTATTGTGGAACCATCCTATAATATAGTGGGTACTAGATGGAATTGATATTATCTATGTGATTATGGGCCATCAGGCTCACCCATATAAGAAGACTTAGAATCACTTGTGAATGGTAATGGCCATTAAAAAAAACTTAGGGAAAATCTTAAACCAACCATTCAAATGTCCTTTGTTCCTCTAGATTAAATTCAAAACCAAATTTAATATGCAAACATGTTGAGATATTTGATTGATATGGAAAAGAGTGAACTTACCCATACTTTGTTTCTTGAAATAGGTTTTCACCAAGGTACGCATCTTTATTTTTACTTTTTCCCTGATCAAAAAGTGCCTCATAAAGGTTTTCACTAGTGGACCTCCATATTTGATTTTATTTTTGATTTTGTTGATTAAAATGGTTTAAATACTCTCCAAATAAGGTAATAGGGTCCAATGTGATTTCAAATCCTTATTTTTGATCTCCAATCAGTGTGCCATACCTAAGGCCCATGAATTATGAAATTACTTCTTAGTTTTAGAAGTCATCCAATAGAATAACAATATTTTTATAGTCCTAATCAATAATTTAGGATAATGGAGGGTAAGATGGAAATTAGATGTGGATGTGATGGTAAGGATGACATTATTAACAAACATGTTAAAATTAGATAGATAATCATAAATAATATAGTAGGATTATACATTACCTTTGAGATCATCTTCATTAGACTTAGAAGTTGTGTCACTCTCAAGATCTAAGGGGTCACCCCCAGATGATTTGTAACTAATACCTCAAGTATATTAAGTTTTAGTTATGGAGACAAGCTCAATAATACCTTGTTAATTTTCCCCATGCCCTTTTCTTTGTAATCTCAATGTTTCATTATTATGTTAAAAATGAGATATTGAATGCTTTTATATCAAGAGGTGAAATCATCATTATATAGCCAAGAACCCCCAAAACTATTGAGTTGTTATTGATTAAGGGAACCCTTTTTAATAAAAAGGGGATGTCACTTTAGATGATATTTAGTCTTGTTTACACCACTCCATCTTTTTCCTTCCATGGGATTTGAGAGACTTGGGAAATATGGAAATATGGAAAGCATATTTTATGTTATATGTGCCATGAACATTATCTTCAATTATGAAATGAGAATAAATTTGAGGATGTGGAACACTAAACATGGATGAAAGGTTACTTGGGTAAATATAATTAGACTTAGGAGATTCAAGAGCTATATTCTTATCCATTTTGGGTGGCTTCTTGGTAATAGGACAACGGTTTTATTTACCATATTTGGATTCAAAAGGATTAAAATATTGGTATGGATGTAAAAATCTAGGAATAGTAACCTCCCTTCCAAGATGGGGGAATTTCAAACATTCATGTAATGTAGAATGAATTTTTTGTATTTCAAATATCCAAACACTTTTAAGAACTAAATTAATGGAAATTCAATATCAATGACATGGTAAAGGGTATCATAGATAACATGCCCAACAAGGATAAGAAAACAAATGGTACCTATTGATTCTCTCTTTGTATTATAATATGCATTAATAGTGATGGTATCTAGTTGTATATGCTAAAGTGTACCCCAAAATTATGACCAATTTCAATGAGGTAATGTTTAAACTTGAACTATTATGATGAAAAAATGCTTGATCTTGTGATGGGAAATAACTAATTAAAAATAAATGGGGTTACTATGCTACTTTGGTCAAATTTGAGCTGTTGAATTAGGGATAAATGCCTGATGAGTGCTTGGAATTAGGTGAGATAAATGCCATTTGCAACCTTGTATTTTCATATAAGGTCATGTAATATTTTGTTGTGGACTTTAAATGTACACAATTTATCTAGGATATAAGTTTAAATTAGTGTATTCTTTAATTATTCCATAAGATCATATTAATTGTCTATGGAATAAGAGGCTGGTTTGGTTATTTAAGGCAAATTGACTTAGAGAATTATTATTTGGAGGTGGAAAAGGACCTTGGATGGTAACCCATGGATATTGAGTTGAAACAACATAATTTAGAGTTGGAAGATAGTTATTATAATTGGAAAGAGGATATGTATGACCTGGAATGGTAACCCATGTATGTTATGTTACAACAATGCAATTTAAAATTAGAATAGGTTCACTAATATGGAAGGGGAGGGGTCTGAGAATGGAAGGGGAAACAAATTAATTAGTTTTAGATGACATATGAGGATTGATATTCATAGTGATCACATAATTGTTAGTAATATGACCCATAATACTTTTATAATAATATGAGACATTATGATAGACAATCTAGTTCATCTAGGACTCTTGAACTTAATTACAAGAATTCTACTTATAATTTTGACCTTTATTTTAATTTTGATTTTTCAAAGGATGGTTATTATGAGTCTAATTTTTGGTTAACGCTGACTATTATAATTATGCTTTGAAAATGTGTCTTTTTATATACCCATGTTTTCGTTTGAAGTAGAAGTAACATTATCAAGCTCAATTTTGGCATGCTCAAGCAGGTCTTAGATTAAGTGTCTAAGTTTCATACACTTGTAATTTTCATGGCCTTTAAAATGATGGTAATCACAATATTCATTATTCATATACCATGTCAGATTTGGTTGGAGTTTTTCAAATGTATTTGTATTTAATTAAATGACCATGTTTGTTGCAACTAATTTTTTTAATACCACCTATTTATGCTCACTAAAGTCAAAGAAAAATATTAATTGATATTGATTCATTTGTGAAGGTAGTCTTCATAATGTAATTGATTTATTAGGTAGAGTATTTTAGACAATTGGTTATTTCACCATTTATACATGTCTAAAATAGTTACTACATTTCCTACAACATTTATTTTTATATTAATACCTTTGGACTCTCAGACATGCTTGCCTATGATTTTGTTGGGGCTTGAACTTGTGATTGACTCTAAGACTAAATTTTGATCAAGCCCTTGTTAATAAGAGTCTTTTAAATTTTCACCCCTTATCTATAATTCCTTAAAATGTGTTGGAATAGTTAAGTATCTAATTATGAGTTATCTTTCATTAATATTGTAAATGAAGAAATTTTCTAACTACTTGTCTATAAGGTTGTGTGAAAAATATTTGGAAAAACTTCTCCATCATTGCAAGTAGGCAAAATTACTTTTCTCATCCAAATAAACCATGGTAAACTTAATTTTTATGTTATGTGATAAATATTTTTAAAAAAACACTGAGATTGGTCATCAAAAGTGTTAATGTATCCCGTTAATATATGTAGAAACCACTTCAAGTCTTGTCCACCAAAGTTGTGTAGAAACAAGTAAAATAAATAAATATCACTATAGGATACCTCTTGAAATGAAATAAATAAATAATTTAGGTGATCTCTAGGATCATATTTTTCATTGTATATTTTGAATTTGTGTGCCTCAAAGTGAGGTGGGAAAGTTACTTTAAGGAAACTCATAAAATGGATAAGGGCATATCTTGCCAAAATTCTACTTCATGCCCTAATTTTTTTCTTGGAGTCTTTAAAAAACATATTTTATCTATTTACATTCTTAAATATTGGGAGAATTTTAATATATAGGAGGTACATGGTACTAAGTATTTAAGGGTAGATTATCTTGGTCTATACAAATAGATAGATTTAGATTTAAATGTGTCATAATGGGTACCCTTTGTGCCAATCTATTAGGATTTCATTTTTGATAGGGAACTTATTGATGACTTGTATTTTAAATTGGATTATAAATGAATTTTTGGTTTGGGGTAATATAGTGTCAACATGAAATAATTTGATACTTATAGATAGTGACTTGTCATGAATAGAAAGGGACTTATTGTGGATTGATAGAAATTTATTATTTCAAGGAGACTTGTTGCTAATTAATAGGATTTTTGTTTACTATAAGGGACAAAGGATTAATATGAATTTATTATTATAGATTAAAATGGAATTATTAGAGATTATTTGAAACTTGTTGTGGTGGAGTGTTTTTAACATATTTTTGTGGATTGGTTATAACTTATTATTGTAGATTGGTTGTAACTTGATGTTGTAGACTAAAATAAGGGATTTTATAAGAATTAGGAAGGAATTGATAAGAATTTTAAGTGTATTATTGGTAATTATAATGGACTTGTTGGGAATTATAAAGGTTTTTTTGGGAATTGGAAGGGAGTTGTTGGCAAATAAAAGGGACTTGATACATATTGGGGAATGTTTGTTATGTATTATTTTTATATTTTTTCTATGGACCAACTAAAGTTTTTTTTTAGGATTGGATAATGGATCTATGTTGGATGGAGCACTAGCTAAAGGATTATGTTATTATTTTTCATGTGGTGGATTTTGATCCATAGGTCAAGTATTGTTAAATGAATTAGATAATAGAGAGTTAGTTAAAGTAGATAAAATATTATTAGTCTAGTATAGTTGGGAAATAAGTAATTAGTTGTTTTGGGAAGGGTATACAAGTTTCCTTTTCCATTTGATATATGATTCTAGGTATTGAATGGAGCTTTTTACAAGTGCTTGCTCTTGAGTATAATTTTTATATGGGGGTATTTTATATATTCAAACAAATTTGTGTACTTCCTATATTAAAAGTGGCACATTATCATATTTATGTTGATGTGCCTTGTCCTCTAAGTTTTTAGTATTTAAAGAATATAAAAGAAGATGAAAGTAATGATAATTGGATTGTTCCAATCCACAAGTATCTATGGTGTTAGTATAATATCACATTCATAAAAATAATACAATTTAACATCATAGAATTATATATATTTATGCAAAAAAAAGATCAATAATATCATATATTATATCTCCAAAGATTGTCCAATATAATGAATATGCCTTGTATATATAGGCGAGGAAGATCAATCCTAACTAAGAGATCAAGATAAGTGATCAATCATAACTAAGAGATCAAACCTAGGACTAAGAGATAACTATTCATAAATGATATAAACAATGAGAAAATATCCCATAATATCTAAAAAATAAGTATGTAATATTTCATAATATCTAAAATAAGATAAATAGAATATATACACATAAGTTGGTGGGAATAACTAAATAAATGAAAAAATAAAGGACCTATGAGAAAATTAGATAAGGAAAATAACCTACTTTAAACCCATCTCCCCACTCAAGTGAAGTTTGTGGGAAAAAATAAAGTGGCATATATATAGTATGAGTCCTAATAAAAAGGCCCAATTAGGTACTCTTGTATGATATATCCATGAATAAATGAAGAAAGAAGGTGACTTCATGAACACACCCAAAGGATAAATTTTAAAACCCCAACCATGCCACATAACTCAAGGTAATGAGGCGATGAAAAAAATTTCATAAAAAATATCATCAACATGCTATTGAGTTAAAATGTACTCCTAATAAATAACTTCATCTTGAATGTGTTTATGAATGAAGTGCACATGAATATTAATAAGCTTAGTCTTCTGGTGCTTAATAAGTTTATGTAAAATGTGAATTAAATGTTGGCTATCAAACCAAATTACAATAGTTGAATCCTTCATGAATCCAAACTCTATTAATAACTGATGAAGCCAAAAACCCTCCTAACTCACTATGATTATTTCCCTATAATTTAACTCTATAGATGAAAGTGTAATATCCTTTGCTTCTTACAATCTTAATCAACTATAAAAGTATCAAAATAAAAAATGTATCCAAAAGTAAAACATCTATCATCAATAGAACCTACCAAATATGAATCAATATATACAACCAAGTAAAATCTCTAGTGTAATATAATCCAAAGTATGAAGAACCTTGTAGATATCACAAAATATTTTTAGTATATTTCCAATGACTATCATGAAGATCATGTGAAAATCAAGATATAAGCCCTACTATAAAATATATAATAGGTTGAGTATGGGTCAAGTACATGAAACTTATAACCAACTACCTATACAATATAGGATCATAAGGAGGCGTAGTGTAGGTATAAGTAAGAGTGACCCCAAACTAGAAAGGAGAGAGACTTAGATTACAATCAAACATGATAAAACATTGAATAATATAAAGGTTATACTTTTTTTGACTCAAATTAATCCCTAAATCTGACTAAGAAATATGTAAACCAAGTAAAAAATGCAAAATATCAAGATATGTCATATCAAACTACATTGAAAGATCTTAATCAATAGACTAAATCTGAGAAGAGGTACATGTAAGAAGCAAATTGTTAACATACAAAACTAGTATAACAATATCCTCTCCAACATGATGGATATATATGATATGATATGAGTGATAAAGAATAAATCTAGTAGAGATAAGAAAAGAATCCATCTTCTCATACCATGTTTGAAGAACCTATTTGAGACTGTAGAGAGACCTTCATATTTTACAAAAAAAAGAGAATAATCATGAAAAAACCCAACATGTTGTTCCTTGTATATTTCCTCCTACAAATATAAATGTAATAAAAAACTCTTTACATCTATATGGTACACTAGCCAACCTTGGCATGCATCAAGAGAAAGTACAAGGAACATAGAATCCATCTTAGAAAGAGGGGTAAAAGTCTCATATTAATCAATACCTTTGAGTTGTAAGAATTTTTTTGCTACAATACATGCCTTATACTTATCAATAGACCCATTAACTAAATATTTAGAGTGGTATATCCACTTGCATCTAACTAAAATTCTTACCTTAGGAAGAGACATCAAATCCCAAGTATGATTCTTCATCAAAGAATAATACTCATCTATCATCACATCATCCCCCTCTTGTATCCCATGAACCTATGAAAAATATTATGGATCCATAGAAAATCCATGACATAAAAGTCTATAACCTATAAAATGTGCATGATGATGCCTAATGGGTGGAAGATCATGTATAAAATGTGCTTCTTAGAAACTATAGTATTAGTCCACTTAGGCATAGTGGGAATAATGATTACATCTAAGTATACATCCATAACCTCCTCAGTGGCCTCCTAAATTGGATCCTTAAACAAGGAATCCTCAAGATGAAGTGAAGAATAATCAATGTATGGGAGTAAAACAGAAGAAGAGGACTTAGAATAAGATGAAGAATCATGAGAAGAGAAACACATATAAAAATAAAAATGTGTTTAAAAAATAACATCATGATTATCAGGATCCAAAATTCAATAAGCTCTCATGTCCTAAAAATACCCTATAAACATAAAGGGTTCATTTTTTATCCAAGTGTTTCTTTTTATTCTTGGACAAAAAAGCCTAATCATGGCTCCTAAACACTCAAAATATTGACACATTAGGCTTATTTCCAAACCAAGCCTCCTTTGGATTCAAATTCTCAAGTATTCCATGTAGTGTGTGATTCTAAATGTAGTTTGCATAATTAAGTGTGTATACCTAATAAATAGGAGGTAAATATCATGAATGTATGATGTATTTAGCCATATAATTTAAATTTTGGTTCTTAATTTATACTAAGCCATTTTATTATGGAGTATAAGCAACATAATGCTGGTGATAAATGCCATGAGCTACCAAAAACTTAGAAAACTCTTTACTAAAGTACTCCCCCCATTATCAGTATAGAGCTTATTTATGCAATTAGAATATTGATTCTCTATGAAATCCTTGAAGACTTTTAAGTGTGAAAATACTTCATTCTTATACTTTATAAAATAAACCCAAGTATACTTTGATAAATTATTAATAAATGTAAGTGCATACTTACCTCCATTGAAAGAAAGAGTAGAAAAAACCATCAAATGATTGTGTACTAGCTCGAGTGGTGAAGAATCTCTCTTCGACTTACTCTTAGTAAATGGATCTTGGTGTTGTTTTCCCAATTAATAGCCATGAAAAATTCAATCAAGATGATAAACTATATGAAAACCATCAACCATATAATGAGTGCTCAACTTATTTAAATATCTATAATTAAGATGTTCAAATCTCTCATGCCAAAGCTTACTCTCAGAATAAACATGAGAAAAAATACATGTCCCCATAGAATAATTATCTTTAAAACCCTCAAATTGATATAGTATGTAACTATTATCAATAAAAACTTATGAAACAATTGAATGAGGATCCAAAAAGGTTCACATTTCATTCCTTTATGGTCTTAAAGTCACTGTCTTTCCTTGACTAGAATGATAAATTTGATAATTAGAAAGCAAATATGAAGTGATTTCATGAACATATAGTGAATCATTAATGCATCTACCAGTAATTTTTATGTCACTTTTTACCTTAAAAAAATAAATTAATAATCTCCAACATCAATTTTGGAAGTAGAACTCAAACTAATAGATATAAAATAATCCTTAGAAGACGTCATGTGGTGAGAAGTACCATAATCTATAACCCAACTATTTGTAATAGGTGACTGAGATATCTCAACAACATTAAGTGATTTTCCATGCTCATTGGAAGTAGTTGGAGTGGAGATATATATCTTGTGTTTTCAAATTTCATTCGCTAAGGGCTGAATTATTTTCTAACACCTATTTTTTACATGATCATTTCCTTGCATAAAAAGAGTTTGAAAGGCTAAACTTATTCTTAGATTTATAAGACACTTTAGGTTTAGAGTTATTGTCTTTGAGTTTAGTGGAATTTTGAGATGGATAAGGAGTATTTTTGGTTTTAATTTTTTATTTTCCCTTGCCCTTAGGATGAAATTATAATAATTCATTTTGAGATGGAGAATACTAAAGGTTAGACAATTTAAATTATTCCCTAGTAAGTCTTTCACAAAATAACTCTAAATCAATATTTTTGAATGTGGTAGCTAAGGCATTCATGCTAGAGAAAATGATAGAAGAAAATATTGGAAATGGATCTTTCAAATTGGGTAGAATTAGGTAAACACACTCTTCATCTTTATTTTATCTTACACTCCCCTTAAATTGTGTCAATAAGTACTTGAACTTAGTAAGATAGTCTACAATAGATGGAAAATATTCAAGATTGATAAAAGTGATCTCTAATTCAATTTACGTGGCTCTCATGTGATACACCTTACCAAATAAACCCTTTAATTTTTCCCATGTTTTGAAAGGAAAGTCACATCCTTCCAAATTATAAAACAAAACTACCACTTATATAAGTTCCTATCAAACCCATACACTCATCAATTTTGTATTGGTGTTAAAATATCTCATATTATCTAGTTAACATTGGTTGTGTTGTAGTCATTATCCCATAATCCTTTTTGGTTAATGATTTTTTTCCATTTTTGGTCTTCATGTGTGGTAATTATGTGTTGTTAATGGCTCACAACAATCTAATGCATAATAATAAGTCATTCTAAGAAATCACCAATGAGAAAAAGAATGTAAAAGTGTGTACAAATCAACACTGAGACAACCACCAAAAGATTTTTTATTGACCTCCACTCCCCAAATAAAAAAAATGGAACTTTATAAAATAAATGACACCAATAGATTGGGTGTAAAAAACCATAAACTTTTGAAAAATACATTACTCAATTTTGAGTTACCGATCAAAATATTTTTGTTTAAAAAAAAAATCATAAATGAGTTTCAAAAAATTTGCACCATTTTTTTAATTGCTTGGAAAAATTAATCTTGGATTAATTAAAAAAAATAAGGGGTGAAGTTAAGCCCCCACTAGTAGGAATAAAAAATTAATCCCCTTCCACATGACCATACCATATGATCAAGGGGCTAAGTTTGAGGATGAATTATATAACAATTGTGATCTTATTCCTTCTTTCGCAATCTCTACTACAAACACAATGATAAAAAACATATAATAAAAAATACATAGATCTTTCTATCAAACATAAAAAAACAATAAAATTATATATATATATATATATATATATATATATATATATATATATATATATATATATATATATATATATATATATATATATATATAACCTTGAAACAAATTCACTACTGAATTTCTAAAACACCTTAAGTTCTAGTGTATCACCCAAAATTTAGACATAAATGGATTAAAATTGTAAAATACTCTTAATCAATCCAAACTGAAGATAATCATGAAATGTAAATAATTAAAAAGAGGAAGTAACCAATCATAGAATTGAAACACTCTTACCATCATCTTTATCCCTTTTGGTTTCCTTTCCAAAACTTCATAATGTCACTTGAAGACTGAATTGACAAATTAAAAACCAAAAATAAGATATAAGATTACCAAAGCATTATAAGAGCAAGAATAGATTAATAGAGGAAACATAAGATTGCATTTATTCCTTGTCCTAATGTTTTAGAAAAACCTTAAATTTATAGATGTGTTTTGAAGGAAATAGAGAGTAATTTCCCCTCCCATATTTCAAATTTGATATGGGATAAAATTCTAGATATTGGAAATATCTACACTTTGTTTTTGGGGGCATGTGATTATAAAGTGAGTGAATTAAAAATTAGAATATTAGGAAATATGAATATGTGGAAAGTGGGTTAAATTAAAAACTATAATATTAGGAAATATGAATAAGTGGAGAGGGGTATTTCATGTAGTTATAATTAATTAACTTAAGGGTATGAAGAGGTGATGTTATTATGGCACATAAAGATCAAGTGTTAATTAGATCAGATGAATAGGATATTATATTATATTAAGCATAATTAAATAATTTGATTTAGTGAGCAAAATTAAATGCATACATTTTTACCCTTTTTGAAAGGTCATTACAACTAGAAGGAGTAATGGTCTTTCAAAGAAGAAATATGACCATGGATAAGTGGTAGTAAATTAGTGGACAAAGGATGACCCCTTGAGGAGACATGTAGAGAATAATGAGATGGATGGCCACTCAAAAGGAAGAAATGTAGGTAGGGTGGATAAATAGACAAGGGAATGATAGATGTGAGATCGATGATAAATAAGATGTCATTATAGATTACAGAGGTGATTGATGGATGGGATTGGTTAGGATATGAGGTTGAATGATAAAATGTGTGGGTCATGATGATGGTCGAGCGGACCTTAAGTAGCTCAGGTGATCAAGGTGTTAATGGAGTGTGAATAAGACCAAAGGTCAATAGAGTTTTATGAGTGGAATAATCCCATATGCCTTGGGAGTAATAGGTTGGGAGCGAGAAATGTGGATAAATAAGAATAAAAAATAATAGGGAGTCAACTAAAAAAATGGAGGTGATACAAAGGAGGTGGTTTCATTAGAAGAGGTGAGGAATGATTCCAAGTTACCAATATAAGGTGGTAGAATGGGGTAATAGGAGTGGAGTGGTAGTATTTATCTCTACAATCCAAGTTTTAAGAGGGAGACCTCTATCAAGAAATGCAAAGGCTTTTGGTAAAATGTAATCATCACTATGATCCCCAATTTACCAGCTATAGTGAAGTTGAGACCTGTGGGGGTTTGTCATATAAGTTATCATTTTAATGTGTCAAGGATGATAACTGAGATGTATGGTAGGGTTTAAAGAGACTATTTAAGATCTTAATAGGTGTTTTAATGCATCATGTATCCACATAACTTTGTACTAGGAATCCTTATAGGGAACTAAAGATAACATTATCAGTGTGGATCTCAGTGACCTAGAGGAAGAATATGTGGCTACTAGTAAAGAAGGTATCAGAAGCATAACTTTCACTTGAGAAACATTGGATATGGTTAATAAAAAGGTGAAACGAGAATATAAGTTGTAAGATAGATGTGGGTCATGGAAATAAATGAGATAAAAGGCCAAATTAGTGAAACATATTATGAGAAGGAGGTTTTGGCTTAGGTGGATGGTTTTTGTGCATAGAATGGTGAGAAGGAGGATTATTAGGATTGACACTAAGGCAAGCATAGAAACTAAGTATGGTTTTATTACATGTTTTTATTGTATATGTATGTGTGTATTGATAGGTGTGTGGTGAACTAGGATTTTGGGAATGGGTGCCACAGTGGGGGAGATCATGGGTTAGAGTATGGAGAAAAGTTAAGGGGATGATGTGGAGGTTGTACAAGTGATAATTTATCACATCATAGGGGAACATGGTCATATAATATATGAAACATCATTAGGGTAAGAGGGACCATAAATAGAGGAAGTAGTATGGGTAAAAGATAGGGCTAGGGGATTTAGGGTATTATATGGGAGATACAGGGTTTGTGTGGGCGAGATAATATGGATGGGTGAGGAGATCATAGGGAGGGGCTTGATTTTTATTAGGGGAGGTCATGGGAATGGATACTAAATTTTTTTTAGGAGAATAGGGTGACATGGGATGAGAGGTTTAAGGTGGGGAACATCAAATTTATAAAAAAGGAATGGGAGGTTGTTTAATCATGAGATTTAATGACACTATTTAACTAGTAATTATATTTATGTGATAGGATGAGTGAGCATCAGAGGTAATGATGGTGTTAAGAAGTGAATCTATATGGTTTTGAATATGGTGATGTTAGTAGTGGTTAGGTAATTTATACCAATCATAGAGGCATAGGAGAAGAAAATAAAATAATAAGGGCATTAGGGATTGTTTGAGCTGATTAGTAACTATGTGAAGGGAGATAATATGATTACAATGCCATGTATCACTCTTGTAGGTTCAAATTATTTAGAGAGATATATAGATGGTAAATTTATTTTCCTAGATAACATCATTACTATATAAGGTGAACCAATAAGAGGTACAAATCAGGGTGTTACAAGAACAAATAGAGTGAAAGTGCGCTCACTATATGTAATTGTAGGTATAATTATTATAGAGATAGGTAGAGGAATGAGTGGATGGGATGGACATAAATATTGTAAGGAAATTATTTAGATAATTATTAATATTAGAATTATATATGGTATAATTAAGAGTAGAATAAGTAGATCTATAACAATAATTGGCAAAATAAAAGAATAGTTGAATATTATGTCAAAGCCACTTCGAGGGGGAAACATCCACAATAATGCAATAAGAATAGAATTCACAATATGATAATAAAAGACTAATTGATATCTCTTATATATACTCTACTTATCCATGGTTATTCCATAGGCTAACCATACTAATAACATCAATAAATGCAACAAGCTAATATGAAGATATGTAAGCCATAAGTCAGACACACATATCTCTAAACATAATATATGTTAAGAGCATAAGATTCCCCTCCCTTTAAAAATAATGTTATCCTCAATGTTGAATCAAACCAAGATTTTTATATAGGAATAATTCATCCTCCCACGTTGCATATTTAGAATGCAGATTCTTCCATTTGATCAAATATTGCTTAATGGCTTTAGTTTGTAGTTTCTTAGTATACATGTGAAGGATCTCCTCAACGTCTAGAATGTCTCTACCTTATTCATATAATTTAGGTAACTAATTATTATTGTAAACTTTTTGTCTAATTACTTTCTTAAGGTAAGATACATGGAAAACTAAATGTATGCAAGTGGCTGGGGGTAATTCTAACTTGTAATCCACACTGCCAATTTTTTAAAAGATCTGATAGGGACCATAATACTTAGGTGATATATTGTTATCCTTTTTATATTAATTCAGATACATCTACTTATATGGATGAGAATTCATAGATACCCAATCACCTATGTCAAAGTTCCACTTACTATGGTGTTGATCTACTTATTACTTCATTCAATTTTATACCATTGCTAAATTATCTTGCAAACAAACTAACACCTCATGTTGATGGTGAATGTGTTCCTCAATAGCTTTAACATTAAGATGCACTATCAAAACTAAAGTGATGGTTTGGGGTTTATACTCATATAATGACACAAAGGGAGACATCTTGGATGAAGTGTGAAAAGAAGTGTTATACCACCATTCAACAAGTGGTAGCCAATGAAACCATTTGTATTATTCGTCAAAAATAAAAAATGAAGATATAGTTCAAGACATTTGTTAACTAACTCTATTTTTCCATCATATTGAGGATGATATAATGTGATATAAACCAACTAGGTACCCAAGCATGCAAATAATTTAGTCCAAAAATTACTAGTAAATATAGGATCTTGGTCACTTATAATGATCTTTGGATTGCCACACAAATTTTGAACTGTATTGAGAAAAGGATAAGCTATTATACTAGAAATAAATGGCTATGATAAGGATAAAAAATGAGAATACTTTGTGAGTTTATCCACTACTACCATGATAACATTTTGACCTTGGTAACCCCATAATGAAATTCATAGAAACCTCTTCCCAACATTGGCTAGGGATGGATAAAGGCTACAAAAGACCTAGGGTCTTAATGGTTTCATCTTTATTTTATTGGAATACCATTAATTATACCACATATTTTTAAACATCCCCTTTTATTCCTTCCCAAAATAAATCTTTATTGATTCTATGATATCTTAACAGAAATCCAGAGTGTTCTCCAATTGGAGAGGCATGAAGTTCTTGAAGAATTTTATGTTTGAGGAGAGAATGATTACAAAGGTATAATATATATTTAAAACATAATTTATTCTCCTTTCATGTAAATTTTTTAGACTTCTTTAAACCTTATTGAATATTGTGAATCAAATACTTGGTAGCAGTTTCAGTACCCCATTTTGATCTTGCTTCCTTTAGCTAATCTGCCTACCACATGATCATCATGCATAATAATGCCTCAACTGATTCATCTTTTTTAGAGAGGTAATCTATACCAAAATATCTTTTCCTTTATTACACACTATTTAAAAACCATATCCTAACATTTTATTTAGTAATTTTTGTTATTCTTGAAATGACAAGTGTTATTCTATAAAACATTAGAGGCTATCGTGATTAGTCTTTACCTGAAAGTGATGACCCATAAAATACAATATCTATTAATTCACTACATGTAGAATATACAAAATATCTTTATCATATATTAGGTTGATCCTATTTTTCCCTTAATTTCAAAATTTTAAAATTCCAATGGTCTGCATTCTTTCATGAGTAAATCCCCCATGCCATATTTGGATGCATCACACTCCATAATAAAAGTTTTTGAAAAATCAGGAGTAGCCAGAACTAGTGTTGTGCACATAACCATTTTAAACTATTAAAATTCTTTGGTATATAAATTATTACATTGGAAGGAATATTTATTTATTAAAGAGGCGAGTGGGGCTATAATTCTACCATAATTTTAAAAAAACCTGTGATAGTAACTAGTTATTCCTAGAAATCAATGGAGGTTCTTGAGGGTCTTGAGAATATACCACTCCATCATTGCTTAGATTTTATTAGGATAAAATTTTACTCAATATGAAATAATATCACCCAATTACTCCATCTTTTGGACACCAAAAGTAGATTTGGAAGGTTTTTCATAAAGCTGATGTTAATCCAGAATAGAAAGAACCTATTTCACATGATGTAAATGGTCTTCCCAATTTTTGTTGTAGATGAGGATATCATAAAAAAAACTAATAAAAAATGGACTAAAAATAGTATTCATCAAAATCTAAAATTTAGATGGTTCATTTGTGAGGCCAAAAGGCATGACCATAAATTCATAATGGCCTTCATGAGTTCTAAAAGTTGTTTTAGGTATGTCCTCATTACAGATGTGAATTTGATTATATCCAAAGTGAATATCTAACTTGGTAAAATAAATAGAACCATGTAATTCATCTATAAAATATTAAATTACTAGAATATGAAACTTATCTTTGATGGTGTATTTATTGAGTTCTTTGTAGTCTGGGCACATCCTCCAACAATCATCTTTCTTTTGCACCATGACCACCAAGGAGGAATTTTGACTATGTCAGATGATTCCTACCTCCAACATCTCTTATACCATATTTAATATTTTAATCTTTTAGGCATAGGTATATCTATATGGTCTAATAATGGGTGGTGTACTTCTTGGAATGAGTATAATGGCATGATCAGGTACATGACTTGGAGGAATCCATTTGGCATGTCACCAAAAATAATAGAATGGTCATCCAATACCATTTTAAAATTATTATGCTTATATTACTTAGTTGGTTTAACCTCCATGGAAAATAAGCATGCCATAAAACCTTCTGCACCTTTTCTAAGAATCTTTGTCATTTGGTGGGAACTAACCAATTGTGAAGATTTAACCCATAATCCATATAGTTCAAAATTACTTCCTTATAAATGGAACCTCATGAATAATTCATAGAAATTGATCTCAATATTTCCCAAAGTGGTTAGGCATTTCACTCCCAAAACAATGTTAGATCTTCCCATGCAAATAAAAAACATAGGGAATCTAATAAATAGTCTCCCATAATAAGCTTAATACTATGAAATTTTCTAGAATAGTTGACTATACCACCATCTATAATCATGACCTAGAAGTTTGGATATGGGTAAATGAAAAAATTTAAATGAGAATCCAACTTACTCTTGATGAAGTTATGTGTACTCCCAGAGTCAATTAACATAGTCACCGTATATTTCTATAAGAACCCCACCACCTTAAGAGTTTGAGGGGTATTAATGCCTAAAAGTGCATGATAGGAGATAATTGGGTGAGAATCTTTAGATTCATCTTCAAGTTATTATAAACCTTCCCATGGCACCTCCTCATCATTGGTACCATCAATGTAAAATAAATTATTTATAGCACATCAATTCTTTGTGCCCCATTTTCTATCAAAATCAAAATGCAAACCTTTTTCATTATTTTCTTCCACTTGTTGAGGTGTCAATATGGTAGGTTGATGAAATGATGGTGCTGAAAAGGTGAGTTCATGAATATTTATGAAATGTCTTCATTTGATCATATCTTTTTTCTCAACCATGCATTCCTTTGGTATGGCCTTAGATATAGTACTAGGATGAAACATGTGAACCTCAAATAGGATTTTATCTTTAAGCACACATAAAAATAGGTTAGTTAGATTTCCCTTAGTGATGTCTACCATATATAAGGAGAGATTTTAAAATTGATGAATGTAGTCATTGAAAATCCTAGTTTGATGTAACTTGGCTAGCTGAATAAAGTAATTTTTAGAGACATTGTGATAGTGGAACTAAAACTCATAAAATACCAACCATGAAATTGGGACACCCTTATTTTTATTTTGAGCATACAAACAATGATACCAAATGAATGGTTCATGTTTCAGATAAATAAAGGACATAACCACTTTTTATGAACATGGAGTTTGATGTATATCAAATAAATTTTAAATTTTAGTGATATAATTTTGTGGATCATTACCATTAAACTTGTGCAGGTCCACTTTTTGTAACATTGACTTAGAACTAGAATTGGTATTGGTATTTGATGTAGGGGCATCCGATGATGATCCCAAGTTAATAAATTTTTAGTATTAAGTTGGTCTAGTAGATGTATTATAGTTGATATAGGTCTTAAGAAGTCCTTTACAATATTTTAGATGGTTGATAAGTGCATATAATTTAAATATCAAGGTTTCCAACCAAAATCATTATTTAAAAATTTGAATCTTAATGAGCTTTTGTAAGGACATATATGTTATTGTAAATGTGGTAGTATGTTAAACACAATTGTGAAAAGGGTTTTGATACTTTTTAAGGTCCATAAAATGTTATAATTCTTAGATTATAGTTCCATATAGGTCCTCTTTTGTAAGTCATGAAAATGTAATGTAAGGAAGTGACTTCTACGTGGAAAACAAGATTCAAGAATCAGTTATGCACTTTTGTAGGAATATAGGGAGTCAATTTTGATGTTGTCATGTGAATTTAATTTGAATTAAATGGAATAATGAGGGTAATGGAACAATTTTTATATGAATAAATGAAAAATTTGAATGTTGATGACAACTCTGTTGTATGATGAAAGTTGGTAGGCCCTATTTGAGGTCTTTATTATTATAGATAATTGAATGTGTTTGGAAATGATAAAAGAATGGATTTGTATTTATTTAAGGTATAATTTTAGGTAATTTCATGTAATTATTAAATAAGAATCTTGAAGGAACCTAATAAAACAAGAAAACCCATGTTGATGGTGATAACAAAATAAGAAACCTTGTTCATGAAGAAAGCAAAACTCTATTAAGGTGTGATTTTATTTGTGTTACAGAATATATAATGTTTGAAAGCTAATAAAAATAAATTTTATGAATAGTCTATAATTTATTGAAAAAAATTTATAACATGATTGAAGTTATGACTGTAGGGAATATCAATATAAATTATTGGTGCTCAAATAAGTTGTATATAGACCCTATTCTTGGGTGTTGATCTTTTAGTGTGCAGATAGTGTTTGTTAAATTTGAAAAGAAATGAGAACTAAAATATTATATATAATGATCCATAAGGTTTAATGATTTATTTTTGAAGTTTGAATCAAGGAATACCAAAAAAAGGAAATCTTTTTTATAGGATGAACAAATAGAACCCTATTATATAGTATTTAATTTGTCAAATTGACTCTGAGTTATAATGTAGTGCATAAAGGAGGATTGTTTATAAAAAACCATATATACTATTTCTGTTGTAAGATTCTATACTTATTAATAAATAGTGAAGGAATCTTTGAATGTATAGACAAATGCTCTATAAACCCCTGTCCCCTATGTAAAGTAACATTGGTTTGACGGTGACTGAGATTTTACAAAGAATCATATTTTGTATCGATGGTAAAGGTTTGAGAGAAAATTAGTAAGTGTTTTTTACTCATTTAAATATTGATATAACATTTAATTTGATCAATAATGTGTCAATTATTTTCATAACTACAAATAGACCTATTGGATGTCATTTCACTACACAGTCAAGTAGGTTTTGAATAGGAAAACTACAACATCCAATCAAGAAGAGATATGTGGGGTTTTAAAAACATGGAAAAAGGTAAGATAGACTTAAAAAAACCATTTTTAAGTCTTTAAATTCAATATAATTCATGTAAGAGATAATTTTAGCCTCTCGGGTGAGATAGAGTGCATAAAAACCCTAAAGTATGGTTTAAGTGTTTCTAAGAGTTATAACCCTAGGAAAATGCTATAAATTTGTAATCCTACTATTATTAGGATGATATAAATGATGAAGGTGATTTTTAATTGATTTAGTATGGTTTGTATGGTATTTTTTCATTGTGTCAATAAAAGAGGCCTAATTAGGCCTTAAATAAGGGTGTTTTGCATAGGAAATCATAGTTGGATGTAGTTTTAGGACCTGAGATTTTACACACAGGTGTATTTGGTCATAAAAAACAAAAATTGAGTTTTTTTGAATTAAAACATTGTAATTTTTTTAATAGTAATTAATGACTATGAATCGGCTAATAAGATTATGTATTAAGAGGCAAAATTATGAATGAGGATGGAATTGAAACTTAAGAAGTGTTTGAGATTATTGAAATGTGTTGATAGGGTTGTGAGAAGGAATTGAGGGGGTAATGAGACCATATATAAAATAATAAACTAATTGATTCCTCCTAACAGAGAATTAAAGCCTATAATTTTGCACAAAGAATTGATTTACTAAGCATTGGTTAAGAGAGTGGATTAAGAAACAAAGGTCAAGATGTTTTATTTGTACATGCTTTGCATCAATATTTTTTAGAGTATGAGAGACAAACTAAAGTGGTGGAGGATTATTTTTTAGTGGATGAGAAAACAAGTTGGCCAATTTCCTAGATACTTATTGTAATTGATCCTTCACGCTATCCAAGTCTCCTCTCAAACCTGTGGTATCCCCTTAAACCATATCAAAATCATATTTTTTCACCATTCCATGTAACTCTAAATTAATTTGATGAACTACCTTTGAAATATATGGATCAAAATTTTTAGATTCCATGTCATCCTTATGAGGATTTTTTGGAGTTTCTTTCCCTTTTTGATGTCTTCGAGTGTCTAGACCATCCATGCATAAACCGTAGGAGTGTTCGAGCCCCAAAAACAAGTGTACCAATGGAATAAACTATTATGATCATCTCACTGAGATAAATTCAAATATTTCTATTGTGTACAAGGGTGAAAATTTTTGACCCAAAAAAGTATACCAATAGAATACACCATTGTGATCATCTCACAGAGATGAATATAACAATTACTAATTTGTACAAGGTAAAAAAATTCTAGATAGAATTAAGATAAGAATAAGTAAATTACTTAGATGATTCATAATAGTATAATTATATATGGTATTATTAATATAAAAATAATCATGTCCACAATAACAATTGGTGAAATAACATAATACTTGAATATTATGTCTGAGCCACTTCGAGGTGGAAACCTCCAAAATAATTAAATAAGAATAGAATTCATAATATGATGATAAAATAACAACCATTATCTCCTATATATATTATTCTTATCCATGGTTATTCCCTAGGTCAACAATACTAAGAATATCAATAAATTCAAATAGCTAATATGAATATGTGTAAGCCACAAGTCAACCACACATATCCCTAGATGCACTTTAGGTTAATGACATAAAAAATATGGATAAAATACTACTATGAGATGTGATGTCCCAAGTGAAAAGGATGGCTTGAGAGACATAATATTGTAGGGCCTTATACTAATAGGGCAAAGGGCTCCATCAGATAGGGTAATCAGTTGATCCACGAGGTCATTGGAATCTAGGTCATCTAATCAATTAGTTCATCCATAACCAATACCACCACCACAAGGTGGGATGTAAGTTAGGATGTATCATTATATTAGAGTTGAGATCATATGTAATAGGATGATAATAATGAGTAAACTATGTAAATATGGAATAAAATATTATTATGGATAATAATGGGAATGTTTTTTTGTGTAAAATCATATATATATATATATATATATATATATATATATATATATATATATGTATGTATGTATGTATGCATGCATATATATATATATATATATATGTATATATATATATGTGTGTGTGTGTATATATATATATATGTATGTATATATATATATATGTATATATATATATATATATATATATATATATATATATATATATATATATATATATGATAAAAGTAGGTATTGATGTGTGGTATGGTTATGTGATTATTTGAAATCATGGTTATGCATAGCATAAAGGTAAGGTTGTAAGATGAGATAATGTATGTGATGTTGATGATAATAATGGAAAAAAATGACATGGGTTTTATTATGGCATGGTATGATTATGATGTGATATTTAATAGCTAGGAAATTAATTATTAAGTGTAGATAGAGTCACAACTAATGGGTAAAAGTATGTCGAGGGTAGCCAAAAGATTATTTGATGATATTAGGTGAGTAGTGACACTATGGTGAGGGGTCACATCCCATTTTTGGTCCCATGTAATTGGTAGGGCTAGTAGGCACTACCATGAACTATGGGGTATGGATGTTATATAATGCCTAGAAACATGAGGATATTATGATATAAAGCTTTTCTATATTAATTTGTGTAAATGGTGAAATTAAAGTGGTTTGACACTCAAATAAAGCCACAAGATAGACTAGTGCCACCACTAGAGAAGATATATGAAGTGAATGTGTAATTTTTTGACACTCTCTATCAATTGATGTACATTTTGGAAGTAATATTATAAAAACAACAATAAAAGTATCTTAGTCCATAACCATAATGTAGGATACATTGATTTTACTACATAAAGTACTAAGTGTGAAATGTGCCCAAGGCCCTGTAGGACATGGAGGCATCCCTTTGTTTCATAGGGGATATTATAGTGGTATTGAGATCTAGTGGAACATGTATGAGGGAAATAGGATGATGTGACCAATGTAATGATGGAGGTGGTGAGAGAATTGACTTTATCTAGTGTGTGTTGTTTCTACAGGCATGTTGGCCATTTGGGCCAATATTATCCCTAGAGGGAGCTATTAGATGCTAGCTCTATGGAACATAGGCAAGGTGGTTAGATGGTGGGTATATCAGGACCAACTAAGGTACCTTCTAGGCTATGATCTAGGTATGTATGGGCTTGAGTGGGTTGTGTAATGGTTATTGATATAGCAACTAGATATTTGTATATTGATTATTATAATATTTTCATATTGTTTTAGATAATGGTATGGTGTATGGTCTTTGTAATCATGAATAATGTAATAAAGTTTTTTGGTTTCATGATATGGATAAGTGTGATCCTCCTACTTGAGGAATGAGGTTAGGGATATTAGGCTAACTTTGTATGTTGTTGGTATTAAAATTAGTGATGGGATGAGAATGTATTGAGAAATATAGATTATGCAATACATGTTAATATAACAAGAGGAAATTTGAACCTAGATATGCAGTAGTCAGGGTATACTTTTTGCCAAAGTGAATTAAAAACAAAAAATATGTATCAATAATGGATATATTACATGAGGCACCATTAACCAATGTAGCATCATGACATGATGTTGAATATGAAAAATAAAATGACATGATGTATATATAAAATAAGTTAAAATATAATAAAAAAGGTAATACTAATTAACTATTGAAAATATAATCACTTTAAATAAAAGCGCACACCATATAAACATCACATATAGATGCAAAACAAAATATAAATGGCATTCAAATAATTAAATGGGTCAATTTGGAAAGTGGGTGAACAACCCTTGATTTTATCATTCATAAGTGTTTAATATTTTATTTTCCCTAAGTACAAATGAAGATATGAAAGGGATTTGGTGAATAATAATAAGTGATTGGATGAATGGAGTAGAGGTTATATCATGATATGGTATAGAATGGAATTAATTAAGATATCCAAAGAAATATCCATTGCTAGATTAACCAAGAGGGTATATTGAAACTAAAAACGGATTCTGAAGAGGTGTTGCAAAAGGAAAAGGGTAGAATGGTAAGCATGGGATAACTCTTCGTAATTTTCCTACTCTTTCCCATGATTAGACATGTATTGAATTTCCATTATGACATGGACTGATACTACTTCCTTTAGCATGGTACACTATATACAAGCTAAGGCCTAGGAGGATGGGTGATGGATGGATGGATGCATATTGATAAAAGGTTTACCCTAAGTACCCTAAGGTATTTTTATATGGATGTTTCTCACAAGTGATGTTAAGAACCTAGTTTTCATCACTGTGTTTATCCAAGGTGCCATAATCTATGGTTTTCACCCCTTGGAAATTTTTTTAGTTTTTATTTTATAATAATACTATTTACACTAATATGTAGGAATGAGGATGGAGTGGTCATTTTTTTATTGTATGAGTTGTATATATGGATGTTGGTGATATCTCCATGATACTATCCCTATAAAACCATTGGGACCTTCTTAGACTCTTGATGTTCACCTTTTCAGACATTTCGACTAAGGACTCATTATAATCATGGTGAGGGATGATGTTAGTCATGGGCATGTGCATTGTGGGGAATGATACAAAATGTGAAAATATGATAGGTGATGGGTATTTGGGACTAGAAGTCACATTCATCATTGGGGAAATTGATTGTGCCTTATGTAATTCATGCCATATGACCTGAGCTTTATAAGGATCCAAAATGTTTTGAAGTTTTTAGTCTGTAATCCAAATATTTGGATAATTCATGGCTATTTCATATTTATTTACTGAAGTAATTTGATTTCATTGAATCATAGTGCATGAGATTAGGATTAACCATAGAAATTTAACCTTGGACTTGATTTTTTTATTACTTTGAATTGATAGACCTAGATTTATATAATTATTAAACTTTTATAGATTTAAACATATGTTTAATTCAAGATTAGACTGAGATTTATTTATTTGAATTTGTTTATAGACCTTGATGAAATTGGCATGTGGGATTTTATGTTCAGATGAATCTAATGATGCATGCTTATGTTAATCCTTGTTGAGGAGTGGGATGAGATGATTATCAAGTGGAAGGTAAATATCAATGATGAGTGAAGGTGAATGAGGTGGATTGGAGATATAAATGATTAGATATTAAGCATCATATTCATTATCAAGGATATTAGGAGATGTAATTTTGATGTTGGAAAAGGCTACTCAGGGTTCTTAGAAGGAATAACAATGATCCATTTAGGATTAACATCAGGGGCAACACCTAAGTTAATGAAATAATCTATGGGGAGTCATATGAGATTCATGATTTGAATACTATCTAAATTGATTTCATAAACATTATTTTTAATAAATATGTTGGTGTTAGCTAAATAGTCATAGATTCTATGTGTATAATTGGTTTTAGTGTATGTATTAGGTGAGGATTGTTTATAATTTAAAGAGGTGTCATAAAAGACATCATATTGGTCTTCAAGTTATTGATACCCTAATCCATGATATGTATGATGATTCTGTATAGTGATTATTTCTACGATGCCTTACTCATGTCATCTTAGGCCCTTTCATTTATAATCCATATTATTGAGAATTTTATTAGCTATGGGGTATGCTAGATTATGTAAACATAAAGCAAAACCCTCTATGAAAAGCCAAAAATCATTTGAGCTTTCTATTTCTTCATCTAATAATAATTATGCTTTTTATATAATATAGACCCAAATGTTTAGGTAATCAATCATACCTCCTATATGGTATAGGACCCATAGCTTTGGGTTGATATGGGTAGATTAACAACATTAAATGTTTGATATTCATATTCCTCACAACCCTTTGAAATAATTTTGATGTGGGTAAACTTGGGAGGATTTGATGAAGTGCTTAATAACTCATCATGATGAATATATTTATTTGAAATGGGATCATATGGTTTGGTTTCTATGATGGGATAGTACATATGATATTCCTCACCTTCTAATAGGTAATTGTGGAAAGATTTTGAATCCCCATGAATTTTTATTTCCTTCTTAGAATGAGGAAATTTGAGACACTAGTGGAGAGTAGATGGAACTACCTGCATCTCATAGATATATGGTCATATGAGAAGAATATTATATGGAATATCAAAATAAACATGGATGAGGGTTTGGTAAACTATAGGTCCCACCATAATTGGGAGATATATTGTACATGTTGACTATCTCTTATTGTCATAATATGCTTTGATAATGATCAAATTTTACCAAAGACATGAATCTAAATACCCTAAAGTTTTTATCAAATTTATATTACATAAATTTACTATTGACCCTCCATCTAAAACTACCTAAGGAACTTGGTGGTTGGAAATGGATACATTGATGTATAGGGGATAATTAATGATTAGGGTGTATAAATAGAAGGTCATGGTGGTGAAAAGTGATTTCTTGGGTTTGTGATAGGTGGCCAACCAATGTTTGGAACTGACTAACATCAATTTCCTTAGGCACTTTATATTTGTGAATGATTTTATTTAGGATGTCGTGATTGACTATTGAGGAGTTAAGAAGGTCCATGATATAAATTTAACTAGGGGTCTTCTTAAGTTTTTGGATAAGATCATAATTTCCTTTAAGAATGTTAGAGGTTTTTTGGGGGACATTGAGCTTAAGAGGTGTCCTTTGAGGTGAGGGTTTTAGAGTTTCCCCAAGATAGTGATTTTTCCTTGTTGAGTGGTGACAACACAATTATATGATTCCTATTTACTTTTAAGGACAGGATGTTGTTGGTCTTAGGGTTTTTATAGTAGTTTGGCCCTAATTTTAATGGTGGATATGTGATTAGTATAGTGATAAGGGACCTGATCGTAAGAAGCATGTTTGGATAAATTTTGGCCTTGGTTTTTTAGTTCACCCTTCCATTTTTGATATACTTTGGAATAGGGCCTTAATAAATTTTCAATTTCTAATTTTTGGAAGATGATCCTTCTATGCCTTCCATCTCTATTTCCCCCTTTTTGATTAAATACTAAATAAGAATTCTTAGCTTCTTGCATTTTTATTATCATGCCACTATATTTGATGGTAATGAAAAAAGTCATTCTCATTAAAATAATTAGGGAAAGATTTATTTTCTTCAATGGGTTTAATCTTTTGTAAGGCAATCATCTTTGCATTTATTAATTTTCTTAAAACATCCTTTATCAGTTTGAATAATGTTGTGTAGTGTCATTTCTTATTGGTAGCCTTGGGCCTTCCTTTTGGTATAGTATCATTGGATGAGTTATGTGATATTGGTAATGAGGTAGAGGCCTAAATTTTTTTAACATGTTAAGACCCAATAACCCCATCCCTAACAACATTTTTATTTTTATTAAAGAACTTAGGTTTTCTAGAAGGGTTATGAGTTTGTTGGTAATTATTCTAGGAATAAATTTTAATTATCCCTTTTTCAATGAGGGAATTTTCATTCTTAATCCCTTTCTATACAACCTCATCAAAAGTTGAGACACAATGAAACTTCAATTAGTGTCCAATTTTAGAATTAATATTATCAATAAATGTCTTAGTTAACTCCCTCTCAAGAATAAAACAAATAAAGTGGCTTAAAATACCATGCCATCATTAAAGGAATGATGCTAGACTTCCCCCAATTCTTTGTTTAGTTTCATATAAATCTAACATAATTATTTCATGCTCTTGTAAAAAAAATGTTGTACAAATCTCTCTATTAGGTCCTTGAATGATGTTACAAATCCCTTTGGTAATTACATGAACCATTCAAAAGTGGATCCTCCAAGACTTCAAGGGAACAATATGAGCATGTATGTATCACTATATGCTACCTCATGGAATGTCGTGAATAACTCTTTGACCTACACTTGGGTCACCATTTATTTTATATTTTTCAAACCTGATAGGTTTAAAGTGGTAGATGTATAATCACTAGGGGGTGAATCAGTGAGCCTAGATATTTAAATTTCAATTTCAAACTATTAAATAATTATCATATATCAACTTGATCAAGCAACATTAACAAGAGAGATCATTAATTAAATGCATATACAAGAACAAACACATAACACATAGTTCCTACAGGAAACCCTCATGGGGAATAAAACCCAATCTCAAGCCTAAAACACATGGAATAATTGGTTTATAATAAATTACAAATAAGAGATTGTTCAACTCCTTTAGACTATAAAACCTTTATCAAATCCTCCTGACTAAAGGCCTTTACTGAAACACTTGTTTCATAAAGAGAAACTACCCCTAAGGAAGATCAAGTCATTTATACCCTCCTTTAAAGTGAACACATCCACCTTATAACTAATGTATTAAACACTTGATGATGTATCTCTAATTTTCTAACCCTTTCATAAAATCCCTCTCTATTTGATATAGGCCTCTCACGTAGGCATGCCACAATCTCTCTCCTTCACTCAAATGATCAAAATATGCACACTCAGACCTCTTCACATATCCTCATACTACAAGAGCAATATTATGACATATAAAACATTACCTATAAGTCATAACATAGTCAAAAAACTATTATAATCAACAACTCATCAATAGGGACACAACCTATCCTCTCTTCTTTGATTCAACACTTACTCTTCAAAAATAAGCCTTTCACATCTTCCAAAAGTCTAGAAATAATCACATTTGGTTCCAATATTTATAGATTATTCATGAATTATCAAGTCCATATTATTGATTTTGAGCCACAAGACATGCCTTCACCCTCAAGTCATCTTACATGGGTCACACTTAAGCACAAATCTCTTTTAAATAAGCTTAAGTCACTTTGAGGTCCTATGATGACCCATTCACCTCTTTGACACTTATCTAAGAAAGATAGGAACAATTTACAACATATTAACCCATGAATAATTATATATATATATGTCTCCCTTAAGTTCTAACACCCATCATATCACTCTTCAACCAACCCCTAATCATCTTAAATAATATTTTGTACAATAATCATTATGAGTGAACACACAGTCAGTTTCTAAACCTTAATTCATACTATATATGATTGGTAAAACATTCATAATGCACATATAACATACTAATGGAGTATAAAATTCTCCAAAATGTCTAAGTCATCATGAGACATTGAAATAACATCAAAACAAGCTCAAACATCCTTCTTAGGTCACTTTCAGAACATATATGAAAACATAGTCAACTTTGAACCTTCATAACTTTGATTGTACATAATTTAAGATATTAAAATTTATATTTACAAATTATCCTTGGATCCCTGTAAAAAATTTATTTTTATATTATGATAAAATTCTACTTGGGTTAAAATTTATAGCCAAAATACAAAGCATTGGTTTTTCCTTTATTTAATTCAAATATTTGAACTCAAATGGTCATAGTTAAAAATTGGTCACTTTACTTGAATATTTTGCCCTTGAACATTAAGAATAATCACATACCATAAATATTCTTTTAAATTTAATGCATAGTGTGCCAATTCCCAAATGTTAAAATTTGAACATTTGACCTCATCTCGTGTAATCTAGAAACTTTGACTCAATGTGCACAATCGATCTATATGGATCAACCAAGTCTTTATCTTATAGTGTGCACCATTAGATAAAAATTTAAAAACATGAAATTTCCATTATATCTTTATCCTTTACCTTTTATCAATGTTAAACCTTGAACACTTTTCCTCATCTTATTGTGTCCTAATATCTTGGAATGAACATGCTCCATTGATCCTTTTGTAAGGAGCTTGCTATTTAACTTCATTAACCAATGAATATGTTAACCCATTTGACTTAATTCACACCATAGTTATAAATTTATTAAATATTACACATCATTGGATCTCCATATAGTCCTGATATTTAACATTGTGCAAAAATGACTAAGTATGGAGACCATTTCTTATCTACTTAGAAGGCCAACTTTGAACCTCAATAGCTTTTATTGCGCTTAGATGCATGATCTAAAATTTCGACCAGATGATCTCCTCACATAGGATAATATAAAAATTTGACAAATGGATCCTAAAACCTTCTTACATGTGATATATAACACCATTAATAGTCCCACTTATATTTTTTTCTACCATAGAGCCAATTATGTCAAGAACTATTTGGAAGGCTAACTTTGCACATGCATAAATTTTGACATGATTGATTGCATGATCTAAAATTTAGTGAAAATAAACTAAGAATAAAATTAAATAAAACCATATGATGATTATATCATATTATATTCACATATGTGATATATTCCATCACCAAACTACTTACTCAGCTCATTCTTGCTTCATGCAAATTTGGCTAAGTATGTATGTATGTATGTATGTATGTATGAACTCCCAAAATTTTTTGGATCTCCATTTGGTATTAATCTTTAACATTTTGTAAATATGACTAAGTATGGAGACCACTGCTTATTTGCCTACAAGGCCAACATTAGACCTAAATAACTTTTATTGCTCTTAGATGAATAATCTAAAATTTGGACTATATGATATCCTCACATATGATAATACAAACATGTGATAAAATTATCCTAAAAACATTTTTAAATAAATGATATAGCACCATTAATCTAATCACTTAGATTTCTTTTTACCACAGAGCCAACTATGTCCAGAACTATCAGGAAGCCCAACTTCACACATGCATAAATTTTGATGTGATTCATTGCATGATCTAAAATTTATCTTAAATAAATTAGGAATAAAAATGAACAAACACATATGATCATTTTATCCTTTCACATTCACACATCCAATATATGCCATCACTAAATTTCTTACTCAATGTTTTCTTACCTCCTGAAAATTTGGCTAAGTATGGGAAAACACTGTCAAACTCCCTGGGAGCCCAAATTTATACTTATATATATTTAGTTAAACTTCATCTCATGACCTTAAGTTTATCACATATGATATAGGAATAAATTTTATCACAACCATATGACCAACTCCCCTTGACTCATCTACATGTGGTAATGGTGATGTCAACAGATTGCCTACTCAAATTTTCTGCTACTAGACCTAAAATGTCTAGATGAAAAAAATGATCAACAAGATGAAATCCATACATGTAAACAAACATTAAAAGTATAAAAAATTTCATATAGGACACCTTACACATGATAAAATGACTATAATCATCTTGAACATCTATAGCCATGCTAAAACTAAAGATCAACCAAGCCTCCTTCAAGCGTACTAGGATAAGCACATTGAAATTTTTTGTCGTTATCATTTAGACTATCAAGGAATTTCATCCACTCACTAGGACATATCTATGACATTATCATGACATCATTTTCAACTATCAAACATAAATTTGGTTAGAAAAGGCACTTTAAGGATGCTCATATCTAGGGGATAGGAGCAAAAATATTTACACCAACATTTCTTGGTGTTAGATCAATTGTTCAGGACCTAAAGAGTGTCCATGGATTTCCATTCAAGGGAAAAATATGTATTCATCAATGGATTATATATGGATGGATTTAGTTTTTACTTATTATAATTTAAATGGGTGGGTGATGAAATGGTTTTTTTGGTATTTTAGTTGGGTTAGGCTTCAGATGTTTAACATTGAATTGGGATGCTAATGAATTAACTATTTGGGTTAGTTAGTTTAGGTGGTCTAGTATATCTTTCTTATAATAATTTTTGACATGATTCTCTAGAGCAAACTTTCCCTTCATAGATTCAACCTTATTATTATTATTAGGTAGAGGGTGTGGTTATTCATTTTCTTATTCAACATCAACCAATTCTTAGCCTTCCTCTTTTTATAATACATTATGAAGAGGATTGTGATATGTATTGGGTTTAGGTCAAACAAGATTATTCAAAAGGTCCACATTAAAATTTGGTGGTAGTGTGGTTCCAATTTCAAGAAGGTACATGGTTAGTTATTCTTGATGGTCATGGATATATTTTTTAATTTTGTCTCTCTCATTATCAAAAAATTCATTTGGGTTATCCTCACATCCCCCCTAAGGTGTGTATATCACTATGATTTTATTCATTATCAATAGGTTATTCACCCAAGGTCTCTAATAGGTCATTTTTTTTCCTAGGTACTTGTCCAATTTTAATGGATTTAGAATGAGTGTTAGATGCCATTTAGATTGTGGTGGTAGGTATAAATTATATATTAATAGAGGTGGATTGAATGAAATTGACTGAGTTAGAAAGGATCAGATGGATGTCACAAGAAACCTTTGAGCAAATTTGCTTAAGAAATTAGAACTAGTTTGATAAGTTATGGATAAATGGATATATATTTATTTAGGATATGTGTGTCATGTATTTATACTATTATTATGACATATACTAGCAAGATATCAAAAACTACTGGATCTAAACTATCAGAGTGATGAGGAATCGATGATTGCCAAAATTTTGAATTAGTAAAATGACATATGTTAATCTTAAATCTATCAAAATGATAGTATTAAGAAGATGAATGTTGAGTTTGAAAATAGATAGAGTGATGGATAATATTAATATGTACATATAGGTAGTGAAAAGTTAGTTTGATATTGTAGAGTAAAAAATACTCTACGTTTCATTTTGATTTTCAATTGTGCACTACAAAATTTTATTCCTGCATACTTTGGTTCGTGACGGTAAAGTTTTGAAATATAACATGGGCTTGTTTTCCTTTTGATTCATTTTTGTCTAAGTGTCGAAGTCAAGCGGAAGCTTCCAAGTGTCATCAGCCGAGGCACCTTTCATAATATTTATAAGCTGGTTGGGACGTGCCATGTATCTCATAGCAAATCAGTGGAATGCACCAAGTGTTGGCATCTAAATTTCATATCAGCACCCACGTTTCAAATGGTAGTCACAGAAGGTTTCAACAAGCTAAGTATCAAGATCAGGTGGGAAGCACCAAGTGGAAATCGTGGAAGGTTTCAATTTGCTTTTCTAAAAGTGACGGAAGATGCCACATATCCCAGCTGAAGAGAGTAGAAGCTACCACATGTCGAGGTTCCAATTATCTTCATTTTGCTTCACCGATATATCAAAGACTGTGGTGGGTCTCAAGTTTTATTTCTGGAGCAAGCGAAAGTTGCCAAGTGTCATTGTCGATGTAAATATGAAATGAGGAATGATTGTTTCTATAATATAAATAGAGTAAAGTGGAGACCAACACATGTCACCTTCCATAGGTTTCTCAAAAGGTAGCTAAAAGTAGTGGAGATGACCACATATTCCTAGTTAAGTAAAATAGAGATTGCCACATGTCCTTGTTGAGGCAAGCAAAAATCATCACCTGTCCCTATGCCTTTTAAAAGTTTCTCAAGCAAGAAATGTTGTGGGTTTTAATTTTTTTAAGTTGTTAAAGTTTCAAAGAAGTGGATTATGATAGGTGTCAAAGGTGAAACATTCTTGAGCAAAGATATAATAAGAGTATAGGTAAAGCAGAGAGCGTCGTGTGTCTTTGGTAGTGTTGTAGAACACACCAAGTGTCATTCTCTAGTAATAAGAATGTTTTCAAGGAATTGGCCAAGTGTCCTCTTTCATTTAAAAGAAGAGAGCGTCCTATGATTTGTTTCAACCAATTAAGTACTAGAAGATAGAGCATTTCAGAATCTAAGAAATATCTTATGTTAGACACTTCCAGTTCAGTTAGATTTCAGTTGGGCCATTAGATTGGGAACACACAAACAATCCAAAGTGAATCCAAGGCTATAAATAAGGGTGCATAGATCACCAAATAGAAGGAGATATCAGAGAGAATTTTCTAAGAGAATTATTGTCAAGAGTTTAGACTTTCTAGAGCTGTGATTAGGAATATCATTTGCCTTTGTTCCATTTTCTTAAGTTGGAAAGATTATGTAGCTATGCATGTTTTTGTGCCTCTTATGTGACTGGAACATTAATGAGAAGATTGAATCCTATGCCTTTGTTGATATTTTATGTGTCATTTCAAAAGTATTCTAGGCTGTGTTGTCAAGAGTTTTAGACTTTCTACAGCTGTGATTAGGAATATCATTTGCCTTTGTTCCATTTTCTTGAGTTGGAAAGTTTATGTAATTGTGCACATTTCTGTGCCTATTATGTGACTAGAGAATTCAAATAAGAAGATTGAACCCCTATGCCCTTATTGATGTTTTTTGTATCACTACAAAAGTAGTCTATGCTATGAGCCTCTATTTCTATTGTTTCCATCTTTTACATTGATCATGCCTTGTTTGCTCTTAAATGTAATTAAATCTTACATATAGTCTCACTGTGCTCAGGATTAAGGTCGAATTACATTCAGGTGCATCGTCATAGTTATATTTTCTTTCTTGCATTTGTGTTTTTGTTAAAATTCCTATCCCTTTTCCAAGTATACACTTGATATAAATAAGAGACCATCTTCTTAAAAAATCAGAGGTTGTTTCAAGTTGCAAGTCCCACATATTGAAACTTCCCATTGTTGGTGTTAGAAACAAGCACAATTTTAACCATCAACAATTTTTAGCACACCCAGTGGGACCATTTCTTGAAGTTTCTTTCAAGACCATATGAACCAAAGAGTTACAAGGATTCAAAGCTATGGACTAGTAACCAGATCTCAGTCTATTGTAAATCCAAGTATTCTTTTGCCACCTTTGGTAACTAGTCCAAGAAAAAGAGTCAACCAGTTTATACCAATACCAAGATCAAATATGGGAGCCCCTATACCCCCAAGAAATTATTTAAGTTGGAACACTGGTAGTCCTTTGATTCTTCCAATACCACTAGCCACTTGGGACCCTATCCTAGTCAATGCCTTGAAAGCTTTACCCAAATTCAATGGGCAAGATTTTAAAACACCCGAAGAACATCTGTAGGATGTATCAAATGTCTATGCTATACATGTTGTCACACAGCAAAATGTGGCCATAAGATTATTAGCAGCTTCTTTTAAAGGGAAAGCTCTAGAATGGTATCAGTCTTTGACCCCAAATACCATATCTACATGGGATCATCTTGGATATATTTTCTTTGAAAGATTTGAAGAGAAGGGTGATAAGTCTTCTTTATTATAGCAATTGATTACCATCCAAAAGGCACCACAAGAATTAATGACTGACTTCAATTCCAAATTTCAAAAGACTTAGGAAAGAATCCCTGCTATAGCTAGACCATTACTAGGTATGGATATAGTTTTCTATCTTAAGGATTTGAATTCAGACATATCTATTATGATTCAATCACTTGGAGGTCAGACTCTGGCAAAGGCTTATGACTATGCAGTTAGAGATGAAAATAATTTGATAGATGTTGGAAAGTTGTCTCCAAGGCCTCCCATGCCCATGTTTCTAGATATTTCCTTTCCATTACCTCAAGAATCCCCTAAATCTATAGCCCCACCTATGTCTATGTACACATATCCTCAAATAATTGCTAAATAAATTATCCCCACTCAGTCATCTGAGCCGGATGATATCAAGAATATCTTGAGGACATTTTCTAATGAGCTGATTAATATAAAAACATATTAGAATACTTATACTAAACCTCAATACCAGGGCTATCAAGGAAATATATTTTCATCTCAGCCAAACCAATACTAGGGTCCTCTAAGGCAGAATAACCCTTAGCCAGCAAACCAATTAGTTGTAGTCCCTACACCCTCACAGACTATTCCTCGCAATTCAAATAGGGAAATTGTTCTAGGACAAAATAATTATGTAGATGGTACTAATGCTTGGTGTTTCCCTTGTAATAATGCTCATACACCTAGAGATTGTCCCATGGGTAATCTACAACAAAAGGTGGCAGAGCAAAGAAGAATTGATGGACAGTTTGCAAGTTCTAGTGACAATCAAGCCTACTAGTCTTTTAGTATGCAAAATTTAGTCCTAGTGGCTCAGATGCAAGGGATGTCTTTGAAAAAAGAGGAATAAATAGCCCCAAAACATGCCTTGTTCTCATGGGTTGAAGATGAAGAATCAATTTTCTTGAACAAAGCTTCCACTTCTAAGAAACTAGTGGTGCAATCTGATTATTATACTAGATCAAAGAGAAGGATGGTGAAATAGCCTGAAGTTGTAAATACTCAAGTCATGGAGAATCCTCCATTTTAATGACAAAGAAACATAGATGTTAGATGAGAAGTGCCTCAACCGGTGTAGAATCAAGTGATCCCTACACAAATTTAAGAAAAAATGAGATATCCTTATTCTCAAAAAACTCAAACTCTGGGACCAATAAATGTGGTGGATCAATTAAAGAAGACTCCAGCACAAGTATCAATATGGGATATATTGGCTATTCTAGAATAGAAGACACTACTACAAGAAGCTCTACAAGGCCAAGCAGTGCCCAAAGGTACTATTATATAAGAAGGACCTGCTAAAAAGGAAAAGCTCAAAGACACTGTTCATCTATAGACAACAGCCCTAGTGAATAATGCACAAGAGGTAAGCAAATCCAAATTGGATCCCTTCTATTTAACTTTAATAGTTGGTGAGAAATTGTTGTATAATGCAATGATTGATTCAGGGGCTAGTACCATAGTAATGCTTAAGCAAATAGTTGATGCGTTATAAATAAAGTATGAACCACTCACTAAAAGAGTCATGCAGCTAGATGGTAAAGCAGTACAAACAATAGGGAGAATTAAACAACTCCCATTAAAATTATATACTTGTCCCAATATAATTGTAAATCAAGATGTAGTAGTGATAGATATACCTCCTATTTTTGGCTTATGTTTATCGAGAGAATTTACAACCAAGATAGGAGGATATATGTCCCTTGATTGGTCTCACCTCATCTTACGAATAAAATATGGTTCAAATATGAAGATATTATTTGAGCCATTATATAAGGATCATATCACCAATGAACCAATTGCAAAGTTAGAGGCAGCCCATGCTATGATGAATAAAGAAGAAAGGGTTTCTGTTAAGGAGTTAGCTGAATGGACTAAACATGATCAAGAAGACGAAAATGATCATTTATTAGCTATGATGCAAAGTGACCCATATGGAAATTATGACTCCATGGGTCTAGGCACTTATGTCATATTTGAGGAAGATCATAAAATCCCAAATATTTTAAGGGAAGAAAAGTCAAAAGATACCTCTTTTATTAATCTTTGGGTCTCTCAACATGAATTCAATATTTTAAATGAGAAGTCACAAGCATATGCCTTAAACTCTGATGAAGAAGATATAATTTCTAAATTTCTTCTTACTTTGCAAGATGATGTGGAGGAGCATGGAAATTTCCTTGATCATGATTTGAATGACTTGTTTGAAATCATTGGGTCAGGTTATACTATTTTTCAAGGAGGTTGTGAGCTAGTTTTAGATAAACAAAACAACATTAAGACTCAATTACATATGCAAAGTTATTGCAAACTTTCAAAATTATCCTTTTGAGAGATTGATAATTTTGAAGTCATTAAAGAAGATGATCATGCAATAGAACTTGAGTTTGAGGTAAAAGGAGATAAGTCAATAAATGATATATATCAAAGGGCTTCTGTTAATGAGTGAATAGTCATTAATTTCTTGATAAGACATACCAATATCAAGAACCAACATTCAACAAGCTTTCAAGGACAAGAAGAGTTTATATATGTTGGAAGCATGTTTGACTCATACTCACTCAAATTCAGGCAAATCAATGTGGCATACAAATAAATCAAGTCACCATAGCTACATCCAATGCAACCACTTATTCAGCAACATAAGTCATCTTATCATAAAGGAGACTTTAGAAATTCTTCTTTTGATCTAGGAGGGAGATAAAGATACTTAATGTATATAGTTAGATAGTTTCCCCTTTTTGTATTGTTTTTTTTCCCACTTTTCTTTTAAATAAGTGTTCTTTGAACACGTAGTCGCTCAGAGAGTTTTTCAAAATCTTCAAAATTTCTCAATGCATTGAATGTCTCCCAAATCTCTATAAATCCCCAAGGTACCTTGCCTACCACTTGCATAACATGTTTGCCTCGCTGTCCCATCAAGATTGAGTAAGATTTGCTAATGGTTATCTGAGTTTAATGCCATATTGAGACTTGATAGGTCAATAAATACCTCTTAGCAAGAGTTAAAGCTTACAAGTTCTCAAACATTCCTACATCTATGAGAAAATATCTTACTACTTGAATTTTTTAGTGCCTAGTAAACTTGATTCAGTGAAAGTGTTTCTATTTTGAGAAAGTTCATACCAATTATCACAGAAAAGATATAGAGATGGAGGGAGCATAGTCTTCACAACAAGGAGCTGGGATGTATGAATCCCTTGATAATTTTCTTGTGAGTAAGTCATATGCTTCAGCTCTCGTGTAACCATTGAAGACTTATCCACGGACTAGAATCCCTAAAATTGGTCAAGCAAGTGACCCAATGAAGATAAAAGATTATGCAGATGGAGTCATGGACCCAATCCTTCAAAGAGCAAGTAGCAAAACTCTTAGAGAAGGGGCACATCAAAGGTGTCTATAGAGGGCCAAAGTAGGGAAATATGAGACATTTTCCATGAGGATATGGACTTCACAACTGGCACAATTCATTATTTCAGTTATACATCCATGCCCTGACTTGGTCGAATTATGCACAGACTTGTTCCATGCACCCTCAAACACCATTCAATAGGGTCCATTCACAATGAAAATCACACTGTAAGCTATCAAAGATATGTTTGCCCTATATCATGATAAGATAGTTATGTTTCCCACTATTGCCAAAATGCAAAGAATGTGGGCAAACATCAATACCAGTTGAGGTTCTTTAGATATGAATTGCAAATGGGTGATGATGACACTACTGTGCCTACACTCCCTACAGTAAGAGCCCAATTTATACAAGCTAGTCAAGATGCACTATCTATTATGGCTTTCATCTTCAGCATGAAAGATGATATGGTAGTTTATGGAGAACAAATGGCTATCCTCTTCAGGCTGAAGATGTGGACAAAACTCAAGAGTATAGGCTTGAATTTTCTAAACAAATTTCTTTCTCAATGGTGGAACAACTGGTCTAGTTCAAATCAAAAGGTGTTTTTAGGTACTCTTCTTATTTGTTTCACCTCATACTATTTCAAAATTTTGACCTCTTTGCCCAGCATATGTATCTTGATATGTATGACCCAAGTTTTGATCTCCAAAGGACCATTCCTATGTCTGCATGGACACATATTTTGTCAAAGACTAGTGACCTATATGAATTTTGGGAATTATTTGTTACCCCTACTTTTTGTCATCTCAACCCTGAACTAGTTATGAATAGACTATTCCTAAGTGTTTTAAACCTTCTGGCCAGTTGCCCAATTCCTTGTGATTTCTATTTTGGATCTCACCATACAATTATAAGAGTCCATGGTTTTTGTGGGGAACCGATGTTACTACATAAGATTTTGACTCTTAGGTTAGCATTCTTAGAGATCACCAGGTAGGTATCTATAGTAGATAATGAATATGGATCTGGGAAGAGGAAGAGAAAAATGTATGACCTTCCATGGATGACAACCAGCATGGTTTTGGAAACTAGAGATGCCAAAGTTGTGTTGCTCAGAAAGATAGCCTTTTTAGGTTTCCTATTAGTTGAAGACAAATGTGTATATGACCTAAATGGTTTCATCACTTCCTGGATAAGGACTAATAGGGTTTCAACTAGAATTGCACATGAAGGCTGCCCCTTTTGGGAGAACAAAAAAAATCCTAGAGAAGACACTCCTGGATTTTATGTTGAATTAACAGACTTGCCCCTTCCACAAAATAGACCCTGGGAAACATTCTATGTTAAATAGAGGGATTATGATCCTAAAGTTAGAATGACTTCTGGCTTAAGGAGGACACTAAAGAATAAACATTAGGATGCTGAGAAAATAGAAGCCTATTGGAAATATAGGAAAGAAATTTGTCAAACAACCCATTCTTTTGAGAACATGGACTCAAATGAGAGATGGGAAGAACTATGGGATGAGTGCCATCTCTCCCCTATATCTAGCCCAAACACAAGTAATTTGCTAACACTGGGTGTAGAGATAGAAGCCAAGCAGGGTCAAGCCAAGAGTCACAGGCCTCAGGGTAAACTGTAACTGCAGTAACTGTATTAGTTTTGCCCCAATCTTTCAACATTATGGAAAATCAAAATAGTGTGTTGTCTTCACCACTAGAAGCTTCCCCATCAGCAGTATTTATTGAATTTATCAATTCTCCACAAGCATCACTGATGGTAGTAGTAGATGTAGAAGGAAAAAGAACATAGCCAGAAAAAGAGACACCTAAGAAGTGAAAGAGGGTGCAGTTTAAGTTTGATTCAAAGGAGGAAGTAAGACCTTCACAACATCATAGCACCAATTATAGATTATTTTAATTGCTCCTTAGGTAAGTATTATTCCTCCTCCTTCTCAAACTCTTTTTTCTCTTGTTGGCATGATGATTCCATCTATCCAGATGACATCCCCTGCCACCTCTGTCGTTCCCATTTCTCACTTCACCCCATCCATTGCACCTCAAGCTTTAACATTACCTCATTTCCCCCCCTCTATTCCCAAGAAACTTTCCCCTTAGATTGCCCATAGCCAACAATTGGCTATTCAATATGGTTTTCCATAGGGACATCCTTTTGTGGGTGGGCACATTACCTCTCCTTTTACCTTCTAGACCCAAGTAGATGCTTTTAAGAAGGCAAGGGAAGCCCAAAGATAGAAAAAGAAGATCAAGGAAAATAAGGCATTGGCTACACCCCATCTGCAGTCACAATTTGACCCCATTTAGCAGTAATTGATAGTGACTCATTTGTCACCAAATGTAATCAAGCCAACTGAGTAGATGCAGTCAGAGGACTACATGATGAATGCAGTGGCCATTGACATGTCCCTCTTCAAGCCACAAGACAAAATTGAGATGCTAACCGAATCCAATTTTGTAGTTGTTGAAGACTACTTGAAGACATCAAGGAGGCTACAGAAGATGGAGGCTGATTTAGCTAAGGAAAAGGTAAATTGTAATAGTTTGACTACAAAAATCAATAAGAAAGATAATGAAATAGAGAATCTGAATAAACATTTGCAAGATATTGTTTCTCTTTAGACTCACCAGGTAGTCTAGGCCCAAAATGATTCCTTAAAGGTAAGGTTAACATAGGTAAAGGATGCAGTAATGACCCTAAGGTGAGAAAAATCAACATTATAAGAAAAATGCAAGGAACTCCTGCTACAGGTTAACTAATTGCAACAAAAGTTGCTAAGTGAATAGAATAATACTATGGCTATATAAGCCCAATTTTAAGTAGAATAACAGAGAGCAACATAATTGACACTAGAGCTAGCCAATAGGCTAAGGAATGTTAGAGTGTTAAGTCTGGTGAAGGAGCTCTATGAATCCATGTGGAAAAGAATCTCCTCAAAGATTATTCAGCTCAGGCCTTCTCTCACCTTCCTACTAAATGCATAAAAATTGTGTGAAAAGTTGGAGAATTCAGTTGTAAACACTCTAGCTATAGTTTTTGGGAGAGTAATGGACTCAAAAACATTACTGCAAAAGCTTTATGATGCAATGGATGCAACATTGTCAGCAGTAGGAATTGAGAATATAATGGTCGCTACTAAGCGAGTAAATGAGGTTCTTAGTTGCAATTTTGTAGCCATCAGTTATAGAGAGCTCTTAGATGCCATGAATGAAGGAATCAGTGAAATGAAATAGCATATTGAAGATCTAGTGCAATTGGGTATTCCTTCTTTGTTTCTTGATGATAACATGGTGCTAATGGTTGATGAAATTGAACCTTTTTTGTTGGCCAAATAGAAGGATCAGATAGTTTTCTAGGATTTAAGGGATGATTCATTAGTCCCTAAAGTAGAAGCTATCTTGGTTCTTATTTTCTAGCTTGAATTCAAATTGAAGGCTATAATTCAGATGTTGTACAATTTTTCACACAAGGATATTATTAACCCTAATTTAGCCTTCAATGAATTATAGAATAAGCAAGGGTTATTTGATGATGAGTGGTCCACCTACTAAACAACATTGTTAAAGCTATAATTTTGAAATTTTGATCTAGCAGGAGTTGTGGTTTCTTTTTGAGCAGGCTCAAAATTCCTTGGGGTTGCTAATAATTATAGAGTTAAAAATACTCTACGTTTCATTCTGATTTTTAGTTACACACTACAAAAAAAAATTCTTGCATACTTTGGTTTGTGACAGAAAATGTTTGAAATGGAATGTGGGCTTGTTTTCCTTTTGATTCATTTTTGTCTTAGTGTCGAAGTCAAGCAGAATCTACCAAGTGTCATCAGCTGAGGCACCTTTCATAGTTTTTGTAAGTTGGTTGAGACGTGCCACATATCTCATAGCAACTTAGTGGAATGTGCCAAGTGTCAGCATCCACGTTTCATATCATCACCTACATTTCAAATGGAAATCATGGAAGGTTTAAACAAGCTAAGTATCATGATCAGGTAGAAAGCACCAAGTGGAAATTGTGAAAGGTTTTAATTTGCTTTTCTAAAAGTGATGAAAGATGCCACGTATCCTAGCTAAAGAGAGTAGAAGCCACCATGTGTCAAGGTCTGAATTATATTCATTTTGCTTCACTGATATAACAAAGACTATGGTGGGTCTCAGGTTTTGTTTCTAGAGCAAGTGAAAGCTGCCAAGTGTTATTATCTATGTAAATATGAAATGAGGCCTGATTATTTCTATAATATAAATAGAGTAAAGCAGAAACTAGCACGTGTCACCTTATGTAGGTTTCTCAAAAGGTAGTTAAAAGTAATAGAGATCACCACCTATTCCTAGTTAAGTAAAACAGAGATTGCCACATGTCCTTGTTGAGGCAAGCAGAAATTGCCACCTATCCCTATGCCTTTTAAAAGTTACTCAGGCAAGAAATGTTGTGGGTTTTATTTATGTTAAGTTGTTAAAGTTTTGAAGAGCCAGATTGCGACAGGTGTCAAAGGCAAAATGTTCTTGAGCAAAGATATAGTAAGAGTATAGGTAAAGCAGAGAGCACCATGTGTCTTTGGTAGTGTTGCAAAACATGCCAAGTGGCATTCTCTAGTAATAAGAAGGTTTTCAAGGAATTGGCCAAGTGTCCTCTTCCATTTAAAAGAAGAGAGCATCCTATGATCTGTTTCAGCCAATGAACTGCTAAAAGACAAAGAATTTTAGAATCTAAGAAATATATTCTATTAGACATTTTCAATTCGGTTAGATTTTAGTTGGGCCATTAGATTTGAAACATGCAAACAATCTAGAGTGAATCCAATGCTATAAATAAGGGTGCAGAGATCACCAAACAATAAGAGATACCAGAGAGAATTTTTTGAGAGAATCATTGTCAATAGTTTAGACTTTCTAGAGCTGTGATTAGGAATATCATTTGCCTTTGTTCCATTTTCATAAGTTGGAAAGTTTATGTAACTGTGCATGTTTTTGTGCCTCTTATGTGATTGGAGAATTAATGAGAAGATTAAATCATGTGCCTTTGTTGATATTTTCTGTGTCATTGCAAAAGTAGTCTAGGCTATGTTGTCAAGAGTTTTAGACTTTCTAGAGCTGTGATTAGAAATATCATTTGCGTTTGTTCCATTTTCTTGAGTTGGAAAGTTTATGTAACTATGCATGTTTTTTTGCCTCTTATGTGACTAGAGAATTCAAATAAGAAGATTGAACCTTGTGCCTTTGTTGATATTTTTGTATCACTACAAAATTAGTCTATGTTATGAGCCTCTGTTTCTATTGTTTCCATCTTTTACATTGATCATGCCTTATTTTCTCTTAAATGTAACTGAATCTTACATATAGTCTCACTGTGTTCAGGATTAAGGTCAAATTACATTCAGGCGCATCACCATAGTTATATTTTATTTCTTGCATTTGTGTTTCTATTAAAATTCCTATCCCTTTTCCTAGTATACACTTGATATAAAGAAGAGACCAACTTCTTAGAATTTTGGAGGTTGTTTCAAGTTGCAAGTCCCACATCTTGAAACTTCCCATTGTTGGTATTAGAAACAAGCACAATTTTAACCAACAACAGATATGAAAATGCGAGTTGTAGGATAGGGACTATAAGTATTAGCATAAACTATCAATATGTCAATATCTATTGGTTTCAAACTAGAAGAGTGATAGGATATTAGCATTACCCAAATTTGAGTTATAAAGATGATGATGAGTACTAATCTCAAATCTAGTAGGGTGATAGGTTGACAACAATACTCATTTTGAGTTTGAAAATTGACATGGTGATAGGTGCTATCAATATGGCAATACAAATAGTGACCTGACAAAGGTGGTAATAGAGTGGATATTACATGATAAAAAGGGACTAGATCTAGTAACTTAAATAACTTGCCTAAGGTGATGGTGTGAAGATGATGAAATAGTATAAGTGTTTTAAGGGTAGGTTTTGGTGATGTGATCAATGGAGTATGGTATATAAGTAATGGTTTTTATGTGTGGATGATTATATGGGTAATGGTGAATGTAGAATGGTACTCAATTTATGAAAATTAAGGGAATGGGATAAGCACCAGGTTTATCTAATGTTAAAGCTAGTGTTTTTATTTTATATGTGGTTTTAGGCTTTTTAGATCAAAAACAATATTGGTTTTGAAAACACTAAAAAAAGTCACACACAAACCACAAACCTAAATTTAGTGACTGACACAAGAGTGTAACCTAATGACTACTTTATATAATGGCTTACAAAGTGAATATGTAGGATGGTGACCTATTGTGAAATATCTCAAGCCCTCTTAACCTCATTTATACTTAATGGTCACTTGAGAGTTAATCCTAAATCCAATAGAAAGTAACTTGTTATGGCTAAAGGTCCTATTCTAGGTTTATATAGGATCATTAGGGTAGTCCTCAATATATGATAGGTATGATGGGCCCCAAATATATGTAGAATATTTATTAACCCCTTTGTGTATTATAAATAAAATTCCCCTCACTCTATAAAACTATTTATAAGGAATTTTTCTTTAGTGTCTAACAATTATTGTCCTAGTATATACTACATCAGAACACAAAGTGTGGTCTAGTTTATAGTGATGAAATCCATGTCACCAACCCATCTAGAGTAATGGAAATCACATGGATGTCACTTACATAGTCACATTTCATGATAGAAATAAAAATGGGAAGATTTTGTTGGTGATTTTTTTTATCTTCTAGGAAGCATTACGAGGACATAAAGAGGAGAGCATACACCACAATATCCCTCAAGTGACACTCAAGCAAAAAAATTAAAAAAATAACCCAATTTATTTAGTGTTGACAAGCAAATTAAACAAAATGATAAAATAACAATGTTTTATCCAATTTTGGGATTGATCGACCTATAAAAAAATAGATTAATAGTTTCAAAATAGGTGGTCTTTGATCATTAATCTTAAAAATATACTAATTAGTAGTTTTGAATAAGAAATTACAGTGACTTTGATTATTAGAATTGATGGGTGACCTAACAGAATGATGTTAGTAGTTTGATTTTTCCTTTGACAAGCAAACATGTAGAAATACTAATGTTAATAGAGTGGCCTCTATCAGCTAACCTGCAAAAATATATTAGTAATTATGAAGATTAGTTTTTTTTGGATATTCATGTACCTATTGGCCAATTTTGGCCCACATATAAAAATTCACATGGATAGATCAGTTATGGAAGTCTTGGCATGGTTTGAGTAGATGAATAGAGTTATAGATGGAATGAGTGGACCAAAGGCTTGGAGAGAGGTCCAAGATTGCAAAGTGAAAAAGACCAGTAGGTTTCTAAAGTGTTTTAAGAGTTTAGTGGAATGAAGAAGTTTTTCCCAAACTATCATTAGTTCATCAAAGCTTTGAAGGAAAAAAATGACTTTCACAAGCCTAGAAGACCCACACTATCATGACACATCATAGAGAAATGAACATACCATTTTGCTTGTGCATTTTATAAGCATCCTTAGGAAACCATTCAAGCCCAAATTATCATGTGGAAATGATGCATTTAATACCAAGATCATCCTCTACAAATTTAGTATCTTGATGATCTTGATATCTGAAGATAGAATCCTTTAAAATTAGACATATAAAGTAGGACATGCATGGGGACATGAAGTTAAAGATACAGTAAATACCCATTTAAATTCAAATATTCAAAATATAAACGTGGGAATGATAGGTAACAAGATCTCGAGTGCTCATATAAAGATATAATGGCATGCAATGATTGAAAAAACCAATGGGTCCAAGCTGATCAATGGTTTATGATCCATCATACCAAATTAAATCGATGGTGAGTGAAGAGTCAACAAGTCACCAAATCTATAAGACAAATGCATAATTTTCAAATGTCATAATCGTGCTAATTACCAAGTAAATCAATGGAGTGCATACAAGCCATTAAAAATTAGATCGATGGTATATATAAAGTTAAGAGTTAATGCTCCTAATAATGAATGTAAGAACACCACTTGGTATAAGCATGTTAAATTATGGAGCTGATAGTAGGATCCCATATAAGAATGAAGAGTTAACAAATGTCATGATCAAGGAGCCTAGATTAATATCAATGTTTAAAATTAAAATTTTAAAACTAAGGGACTTCAATGGAGAGAAAATGTGACCTAAGTTTGAACCAAGTTAAATATTTCAAAGGTTTCCATTGAAGCTCAGTCAAGACCTCTATTGGAGGATCTAGGGCATATAGACTCAATTTTAATGTGTTTTTAATGTCATATACAATAAGTCCTTGAATTCCACAAGTTTTATAGGTATAATAGGTTTCTTAAACCTAATGTAATTTAGGAATGAAGATATTCAAACTATAGAGCTTCATCGATATATTGACTATAGGAAAACCAATAAATGAGATTAGTTTTTAATCTATAGTAAGATCTATGCCCATAATTTATAGTAAGGGTAGATATAAACAAGATATGTAAGAGTGTCTTATATTCTAAAATAGTCATATCCTTAATAATCAGGTACTTACTACCTCTCAAAATAGACATGGAATGGCTATATTAGGTCTATGGGTATGAAGACTTTGTCCTTATATTGAAAGAAAGTGAGAGATGACATTAAAGATCAGATCAAGGAGATATAGTGATTAGAGAAAATAACTAAAGCATTTAATATATTTTTAGGGGTTTCATAACATTTTCCTTCATAAATAGGATCATAACTCACCACCTTCATCAAAATATTGTCCTCTAGCATGTTGCTTGACTAATGAGAAGATTTGTGGGCTATTGGGACAATTAAAAAGTTAACTTGTGAATAAAGAACTAGTGTTGATTTGATCAAAAGATGGTGGAGCATTCATAAAAGGTGGAATATCATTTAATGATCTAGGATGTCATGCTCCCTCTTCTCTCTTCTCCCTTTCTCTATATTACCCATTCTTTGCATTTGTAATATCCCTCTCTCTCTTAGATTCTAGACTCTCACAAAGAATATTTGATCTTGAAGAGCAGTGGAATCTCTAGGATATTACAAAATATACTCATATTGATTAGGTTAAACCCTATCAAGAATTTGTAGGAATCACCTTTTGATGAAATAAAAGACTTTATTTACTTATATCTTTCCTTGGATCAGTGTTTAGTGAGTTGTGCATGATGGTGTTGTGAAGGATATTCTTCCATATCCATTATCCTCCTTCATTTCATCTTCTAAGGTGTTTTCAAGGTATTTGTAGTTTTGAATTAGTGTTATGCCTAAACCCAGTCTGTGAAACACTTATGCACTGAGCTAGATTGTGAGGTTATGTGAGCTACCACTATATTTTACATATCTAATGTGGGTTCAATCTTATGGGAGTTTCCCATTTTTATTTTGTGCATCACTTTTTATCCTTATTAGGATCCCTTTCCCCTTTCTAACCCTTTTCCATGTGACAATATTAGTTTAGGTGATTCATTAGAAGTAAACTAGCCTTCTCCATAGGTTCATACCCATCATAGGTTACCCATAGCCTGGGGTTATCCCAATATTATGTCTTAGTTAGAGGGATCTTGAATAAATCTCTCCAAGGGTAAAGATTAGTGTCATAAAAATTTATGACATGCCTAGTGGGACTTATTACATTATTCACTAGTGAAGAGATTTGGTGTTATATTCATCCAATCAGACTTTGGAGGTAAGTGTTCAAACATCAATGGAAACTCCAAGAATCTATCAAATGGTTTAATCAAATTAAATAAGTTCCTAATCATCATAATCTGGTATGTAAAATCAATCATCTTTTGATCAATATGATTATTCTCTACCTCAATATCACACTTATTAGGAAAATAATGTTTATGTGTTACCCCCAAGTGGCTTTCAAATAACCTATCAACCTTATCATTGCCTTTGCCCTCCTCCCACCCCTATATATGACCAAGGTCAACCTCTTTTGCATTTAAATCAGTCTTCTAATTCCCCTTGTCAAGACTATGATTATCATGTTACTTACTTGTCAAGATTCAAGAAAGCATTATTAGTTTATATTGAGTTGACAAGGGAGATTGGTAGGGTTTTGGAGTTTTCTCTAGTCATCCCTATCCATGTTCTACAAAATTAATGGAGTGTTATTCAGTTTCTCAAGAAAAGATGGTTAGTTTGTGAAGGTGAAAAATGGTTATCTTGTGAGAATGAGGACATAACAATGATGAGAAGCATGATCCAAGATGAAAATAATGTGTTGATATATTATGAAGATAAACAAGCTCATTTGGATTAGTTTTATGTGTCTTTCCCCTCCAAGCGCCTCAAGCTTAGCCTTCAAGAATTATTGATCATCACCCTAGTTAACCTTGTCAAAGTTCATCCCTGTCAAAATTTAAAGAGGCAATATTATACTAGGGGAGAATAATCATGAAAATTAATGAGGTGGTTAATATTAGAAAATAATTACCCATTCATGACATGGAGGGGCTAAATATATTCTTTCAAGAGTTATGGAATGTGTGAGCACTAATTAAGAAAGATGACTATCCACAGGTTGAGAAGTAAGAATTGAAAGGGTGGGTATTATCCATTGAAAAATTATTTAAGTAGTGGGAGAAAGAGTATGTCAATCTTGAGCCAATTAGTTTTCCCTCTCCTACCCCTATGCTCATTCCCACTCAATAACATGAAGCTATTCCATCATGGATCTTCTCTAACACATTTAACCCTGGCTATATCATGCCCTCACTTATAAGGCCACCCTATCCTATAAATATTTAGAAGGAAGAAAAAGTATCTATTCCATACTAATTTCCATCATGGAAATCATTTTAAAATGGCATAAAGAAGAAGGAGGAGGTGTTGGTTGTGGAGGTCCATGCACTAGTTCAAGAGCCACCAAAGAAACCATTCAAGGTACCTAGATAGAAGTATGCTTTCCTAAGCTACAAGTAAGGTGAAATTATTCACCCTCTAGCAATCTCCCTCTTAGAGAAAGAACCTATTTTACAAAGGATAGAGGAGGATATTGCAATCTTAAGTGATCCATAAGAGGACAATGAAAGTGTTTATGATGAGGAAATCATGATAGGAAACCCACTTCATATGGAGGAGCATGGTTTAACTTTCAAGTCATAGGAGCTTGATGAGAAGCAAGAGGATAACCTTCATGAGCCTATTTAGGAGGTTAAGGGCATCTCAAGTGATTTAAAATGTCAATGGTAGCATTTTTTCTTGGATTTCTTGAGTGAAATGGAGAAGCTTAATGTTATAAACTTGCTTGAAGAGGACAATCCTCAATCTAAACATGGGGTAGACCTTAAATGGACTACTAAAGGTCCATTATACATATATGAATAAGAGGATCAGAACTAGGTGCATGAGGTTGGTCCACTTTAAGATGAGGTGTTAGTTAAGGATAACCCTAATATGTTGGAGCTAGAGGAAAGCAAATCAGATCTTGAGCAAGACATGTGTTATGTTTCATACATTTGATGGTCAAATCAACCCTCATTTTCAATTGAATATCAAGATGAAATCTTGAGTGAGGTTGATGAAAGAAACATCTCAAGTGCTCAGGTGATGCATTTTGAGAAGCATACCAGTGAAGAGCTTGAAGAGTTATAATAGCAGTTCACTGTTATAACCAAAGAGTTTGAAGAGACTAAAACACATGTACTTCCTCCAAAACATTATGAGCATGCTTCCATAAGCATTATCAATCCTAATTTGTACAAAGACAATGGGGAAGGATATGTTATTTTTGAACCATTAATTGAACCAAGTGTAGTTGCTCCCAAGAGCCTAAATGAAGTCTTCATGCAAGGTTTTCTCAAGGGTGATGAGAAACATCAAGCAAGTGCTCCCATAGTCCAACATGAACCAAGATTGGAATAATTGAACTAATATGTCTACATTGGAGGCATTTTTTTCCTTTTAATCAATTGGAGAGCACATCAAAATAATTCACCATCAAACTAATTGGTTCACCATTTTTACTACCTCTAAAGTAGTGTATTTTTCACTTTGGTTAGTTACAAGTGACTGATACTAAAATTTTCCCATTTGACCCAAAAAGGTGGTTCTTGTAAATTGATGTACAATATTTTATATATTAGAGTATATTTCATTTTTTTCTCTAAGTGCCTTTATGCACATTTATTTAGTAGGTTAGTTTCCCTTGCTTTATTTAGGTTAGTTTCCTTGCCTATTGTGTGTTTCCTTTTCCAAAGTGCCTTGGGAATTTTATTATGTTTTATTTATTTTGGTCCTTATTGATTCAAGAGAGGGTTTTCAAGAAAGGGACAACCTTACTCAATTCATATTAGCTTATGACTCCATGCCTAATGTATTAGTTTAACACCACTAGTCTTTGTATAGTAGGAATGCAGTCCTAGGATGCCACCAAAAATGTTGGCCAATTTTTACCCACATATTGAAACTCACCTAGATGGATCAATTTTGAAAGTCCTACCATGGTTTGAATATATTAATAGAGTTATGGATGGAATGAGTTGACCAAAGGCTTGAAAATAGATCTAGGATTGCAAAGTGAAAAATACCAATAGGTTTTCATGGTGTTTCAAGCATTCACAGGTATGAATCAAGTTTTCTCAAAGTATCATTAGTTCATAAAATATTTAAAGGGAAAAAATGATTTTCAAAATCCTAGAAGATCCAAACCATCATCACACATCATACTATAAAATTGCACATGATGGTTTTAGATGACAAAATACCCTTAGATCAGACCATTAAGTAACCTCTAACCATGACCTTTACTTAGTTTAGATAACTAGTTAAACCCAAATCACTAACCTACCCTTTTAACCCACTTAACCTTGAACCATCAACCATCATTGGTCACCTTGACCATCGATGGTTACCTTGACCACTGATGGTCAGGTCTTCCCTACCTAAACACTCAATCTTGGTTCATGTGAAAACACATCATAATTTGATTCATGCAGTGAGTTAATGCATCAAGAATTAAATTTGTGTAATTAGTATCACCCCTTCTAGAACCTTCTACCTTCATCTCTCTTTGACTATAAAAGAGAGGAGTAGGAGGTGTAAAAAGAATCAATCAATCCATCCATCTTGGAGCTCAGCAATCATGAAATCAAGTTATCAACCAACATAAAGAACTTCTTTACAGGTCTTTCCTTCAGCAAGTTAGTAGCTATGATAAAGAACTGAACCTATACCAAAATTATTCTTCAGGAAAAGCATTGTTACTCTACCAAAATCACTCTATATTAGTTACCAACTACTAAACAACTAGCTAATTATATATTTGGTTTTCAAGTTCTAATTATTTGGTTTCTAACTCAGACCCTCTTGCATCATATCCTCTGACCCCTAACCTCAACCAAACCTCCAAACCATTGACTCACCACCAGACCCCAAAAAAACCTTTAGCACCTTTTTATATCTATTCTACAACCCTTTTTTGAACATACCTAGATCCCATAGGAATCATTGATGATCATCCTGACCACTAATGGTCACCTAAACCTTTGAAAATAATCCCAAATACTGATGATCACTATGGTAGGAAATAAAATCAAGTTATTTCCACCTACTTACCCTCAGCTAAATTCCATTTTTTGACCTTCTACCTATTCACAAACCCTTTATTGATTTTTTGGACATGACTTGACCTATTTATCATTAGTATTGACCTGTTATTTTCTATAATTAGTCTAGTTCCTTTATCAAGCATTTATTTCTTCCTGTATTCTCTTTTAGTATTTTATATCATTTGATGCAAGTACCTTATCTTTATTTTTTTCAACTTAATTTTTTTAAAAGAGTGGATTGACAAACTCCTAATAAGTTCACCTTCTTATACCTAGCTCACGCTAGGAAATCCACCTTACCACCCATCTAAAAAACCCTTTTACATTAGTGATTTATTATCTATAGGTCATTCTTCCCAAAATAAAGAGGAACTCTTCACAATCATATAGATCACACATGCATAAAAAAGAGGTTCTTCTACCATACCCATAATTATTTTCTTACTTCTTGTATAACAAGAAAATAAGCAAAAATTTAGAGAAACATTTTGGCACACCTAGTGGAACCAAGTAGCATCTGTGTGACCTTTTTTTTTCCTTATTTTATGTTCATATAAAGAAATCAAAACATATTTTTGGTCTAAAATAAACCTTTCATACACTGATTTCTTTCATGTTTTGCCCATGCAATTAATATTAAAGGCCAAGTAATTCAATCATAGCTTCACTTCTTTACCACACACCATACCAAACCACTTAAATCAATCAAAAAATTAAAACAATTGTCATAAGGCCCAACTAGGGTTTCATCTCCTAATTTATCACCTTCACCCTTTAGATATCTTACTTGAATGTCATTACCAAGAATAAAAACTAAAACTCAGCTCTTTGGTTAAGTCTAAACTCTAGAAATTGATATATAATGGATAAGCACTTGACACTCTTATCGTTGTGGTGTTTAAAGAGAGGGGTAGGCCCCAATACCAATCCATGTATTTATTTCTAACATAGATACTTTTGATAGCCTTAAACACATGAAATGAACCATAGACTTATTTTCTAGTACCTATTCTACAAACCAAATTCTTCTTCACACTTTCCAACTAAGGCGTAAGACAAAAGAGAGATAAAAGGTACCCTAAGATTTTAAATGCACTCTAGTGTTTGTTTTTTTATTTCCTTGAGATATTTTAATTTTGTTTTAGTTGTGAGATTTCCTTCATTTATTTCTATTTCTCACATGGTTTTTATTAGACAATAGTTGAGGAATCAAACCAACCAAGAGCCACCATCTTCTTCTTCTTCCATAGAATATAACTCAAATGTTAAGGGTTATCCCCATCCTTCTACCCCCATACCATGACTCAAATTGTTTTCTAAGGTGATGAAAATTTCACCACCTTCCTTGATAATAATCTCATAGCCCTCCAACATTACCTCAACACCATGTCCCACTGCACCCCTGCTTCGGTTCCTCGTAATGAGCCACCTTATGGGATGCCTTACCATCTTATGGTTAACACTACTTATACTCAACCTATGATCACTTAAACATCTTCCTCTACCAATAATCCACCTAATACATCCATCCAAACCTAATCACACAACCCAACCAATAACCAAATAACCCCTACACAAACCAATATTTCCTCCAACATAAGAAAAACCTCATCTCTTGTTACCTATACTCCACCCACCATGGGTATATCTTACACACATATTTATACTATTCCCCTTATCAATACCAATGCACTAGTCTCTACCCCACTTCAAAATGTGGTGCTTTCTATACCTTCTACCCTTCCACCCATTAGTACTAGAGTCACCACTCACCCCCAACCAATTAATAGATCCATACCTCCAAACCAATCCATATCAATTCCTCAATATACCAATCCAATAATACCTCCCAAACAACCCACAAAAATGCTCCAAAAAATACTTATGACACCCTACCCATGCGATGTTCCTAATCTATAAGGATGCATAGCTCAGTCTTATACCCAACCTCTTATGCCCATTAACCCGTATGTGGCATCATCATAACCATCCATAACCACATACCAACATGTGGCATTTTCTCAACCTTCTACTAGTTATCCATATATTACATATACCCAACCTCATCAAAGCTTGCCACAAAATTATAGAACCCCCCAACCCCAAATAGATTTGGTCAAAATGTTGATGGACAAAATGACCAACCTTGAGTCATATATCTCTAGGGCTCACAACCTCCTATCTTATGACCAAATCTATAAAAAACCTATTCTCCCATACGTCCCTATCCAACCTTACCCTCCTCAATGGTAACTACCCAAAAGTTTTAAATTTCAAAGTAAGAAGGACCCCAAACAACACCTAAGTGCATTTCAGCATTCTTTCTACTTGATTGCCTACAATGATGCTCTTCTCCATCACACCTTTCTTATGTCTTTATCTTGACCAACATTAGATTGATATAGTGCTATCACTAAGCACTCCATCTTTTCCTTTTCCTAACTTTCCTAAACCTTTATAAACTACTTTTTTATCAATATATTTAAGAAGGTCTCCATCACCAACCTCTACTCCATCAGATAATTTGATGAAAAATCAATTTCCAATTTCATAGATTAATGGAAAGGTTTTATCAACCATCTATATTTTTCTTTTCCCCTACCCAAGTTGATTGAAATTTTATTTTGGGCTTGTGCCAAACATATTTCCCCTACTCTATAGGTTCAAACCTTCAAAACCTTTGACAATGCTTTCACCATAGAATGCAAATTATAAATCAAATCCATCAATGAGGAAAATTTAAAACTAGGAAATAAAAACTCTAGCTTAAAATTTAGTGACCCTTCCCCATCTAAAACCACCAACCAATCCAAGTACCCTAACACAAAACCAAAGACAACCACAAACACGGTTTTCCTTAAAATAGCTCCACCTTTAGTTGTCAACTAGCCCAACCAAACCAACTCCTCCAATCAAAAAACTTGAAATAAAAATGGGGCTACCCCAAAATAATACACTCCACTAAGGGTATCATATGCTTCAATTTTGGACAAGTTACTCAAATCCAACATCATACAGCTTCCCCCAATCAAATCTCCCTAACAATTTGATACTTCTCTCCCTGTGTCAAATTGGTATAATGAGAATGATCTATGTGCTTTCTATCATGTCATTGTACATGATGTTAGTAGATGTAACATCTTCAAAACCATTTACCATAACTTGATTGATAAAGGAGAAATTGCATTGGATAATCCCAATATACCCCTGAATCAATCACTCAACATCTTTCAACAACCTTTTCCTAATCATGCCCCTTATACCAACCATGATGACAACATACTTAAATCATATCACATTTATGAGGTCTATATGGTCAATTTAATTATCACTCAACCTATCACTGAGGAAACCACTACCTTAATTACCTCTTCCTCCACTCCACTTATTCAAGTGGTGGAATCACCCTCCATTCCTTTAGATACCCAAATAAAAGAAGAAACCACCTCTTCTCCTTCACTTGATGAGATAGTAGACTAGCCCACCTCTCCTTTGGTATAAATACCAAAGGAGGTAACCATCACCATCATACCTTCCTCCCCCATTATGTAATTGCCTACTCTCTCTTTGGAAACCATTCCATAAAGAGAGATCACCTTACCTACTCCTTCCATGGAGTAAAAATCCTCCCAAATCTTATAACCTTCCATCAGGGATAAGGGTGAAGAAATCATTCCCTTTAACCTATGGGCCTAATCTTTAAATCTAATGTCTAAGGAACCAAACCAGTTTACAAACCCTTCTCTAGACTGGTCCAAAGCCTAGAATTCTCTTCTCAACCCGATTTGGATTAAGCCACCTTTTGGCACTATCTTGGGCTGCCATATAAAAATAAGAATGAAACTTTTACCTCAATTTCATCCACTATTAATCCTATCATCATTGATATCCTTTCATCAAATGCCTCTCCCTCCAAAATTATGGAAGAACCATAGAAACCATCTCCATCCAAAATTATCAAATCACCTTACACCTCTCTAATCAAACCTATCAAGAACCTAAGGGTACTTCCTACTCATATCCTTATCTAAACATATTTTAATTTGGATTTAAACCCATATATTCAAAAAAATAAAACCTTAACTATACCAACCAAGAAGTTAGAACCACCCAAACTCCCACCTAGAAATAGAACCATACCACCCCCTTCCCTCTTGCCTTCTATCGTGGGACCCCATCCTTATTCTATCCTAGGAGCTCATTATTCTATAAAAGAGGTAAACCTTCCAAAAAATACACAAATTAAACTCCCTCCTTTTATTCTACCTTTACCTACCCCTTCCAAAACATCAAACACCCAATCATTTTTAACCAAACTATCTACCTCTAACTTCTCACCTATTTACAAACCTTCATCATCTCAATCATCCACCTCCAAACCTTCCATTTCAAATAAATCCAATAATAAACAACCCAAATCAAACCCATCTACCAAAACCATCCTACCACCCACAACTTTTACAGTGAAGCCTACTTCTAAGAAGGTTCCCACCCAAAATACCAAATACCCATCACACTTAACACCTTTACTCAAATCTTATTTGACAAATTTTCAAAGGTTATTAAAAACTTATTCCTTAAACCTACCAAATATAGAACCCTTTGACCCTTCAAGTCATAAACCATCTTGGTTCAATGATAGTTTAATTTTCTCATATCATAGGACACCTAGATATGACATAGATAATTGTAAATCTCTCCAAGAACTTATCCATAACTTATGGGATTTAGATGATATATTATCATATGAACATATCATGATCCTATTATAAACCCAACCAATAAATTGACCTATCCAACACTTACCCACTCCCCCACTCTCATCTAAGAGTGAGGAGGAACCGAAGCAGCCTTCTAGCCTAATGCCTCCCCTCATCCACACTATCCATATGATTACCTAATCTTGGGCCCAACGAAAGGATAAGGGAAAGGCTAAATTATCCATCCCATGGACATATCCTTCTACCCCTCAACCTTCCAACTGAACTTAAGCACCTTCACTTTCACCTTCATGAAAACCCAAAGTAAATATTCTAGGTGCCTCTCCCTTCAACCCTTTTAAATCTATCTAGTGAGTCATTTTGAAATAGCTTGAGTAGACATCAGTGAAAATGAGCCTATAAAAATAGATCAACACCTCACCCCATCATCACCAAGTACTGATAGAGACCTTGTAATCTATAGAGGTCTAACCTAAAGACCCTCAACCTCTTTTAGCCTTTTTCAGAGCTCTTTAACTTTCCACCTTTGGCACATTCAAGGATTCAAAAATACCTTCTATTAATCCTAAAGATCCCAATCCTCCCCTCTTCATCACTGCATACATCAATCAAACCCACATCAAAAGTGTGATAATTGATGAGGGAGATATCATTAATATTATTTCCTCCCATGCTTATGACCAACTCTAGTTACCAAATAATATCATGTTAGAAACCATAACAATCCTCTTTTCTTTTAATGATACTATGGCCACAACCTTGGGAATAATCATCTTCCATATTTGCTTAGGACCTTGCACACTTATAGATCTCTTTTATGTCATAAAAGTTGAGTTAAAATACAATGTCTTACTTGATTTCCCTTGGATCCACTCTATGAGTTATGTCCTATCCACTTTACATCTATGCGTCAAGTTTGAACATGAGGGTCAAGTCATCAGCTTATAAGATGACCCTAGGACTTTTGCATCTTGAAACATGACATATAAACCTAATGATGTTCTTATTCCTTGTTCATCCACCTCACCACCAACTAACAAAAACTTCACCCCTACCATCGATGAAGCTTAAACTAGCTCATTTATCCCTTCTTCTCAGATTCCCATAAAGGACCTCTTGGAACGTACATTCCAACATCTCTCCTTGGGAGGATATCATCTTTTGGCCTTGGATGCCTTCCCACCTCCTCAAGAGTATGGGAACCTTGAGCATAATCTAGGTTATGATCCTAATATCAAAACCATCATTATTTTTTGGCTTCTCAACCACCAAACAAATTTGAATGATGGGGGACTTGATCATTCACTTCCCACTTTCTCCACCACCTCTTTTATCCAATCATTCACCTTTGATTTCTCCTATTTGGATAAACCAAAATTTGAAAAATTGTACCTTCATTGGTGTGCCTAGAAGGGATTCAACCTTGGTTATTATGAACATGGACCCCATGAGTTACCTCTGATCAAAACCCAAAAACATTAGGAGTTAATTAGCCTTGGGTTCATCCCACCAGAGGAACCCACCGATTCACCCAACATTCCATCCTCACCAACCCCATCTCTTTCAAAGTTTGAGAATTTTGAAACCATCCCTTATAACTTTTTTTTAGTCACCACCATTAATTTGGCTCCTTGACCTATCAAAAAGATGGCCAAACTAAAACATTTCCTCTAATTCAACCTGTTATGGTAGAAAATGATTCTCCTACCATCCACACCATCTAAAATTAGGATGATGATTCCATTCTCACTTATCTTGGTGTAAGTAATTTTTATATCCATAAATACCTTCCTCTTTGAACCAAACCATGTTGAATTAATCCACTATCAATGTGAACTTGGGTACTCAAGATGACCCTCACATTATAAATATTGGTCAATCATTAGATTCTTTGAAGAAACAAGATTAACCTTCTTTCCTTCATGACCAAATCATAGAATTTGCTTGGTCTTATCAGGATATTCCAAGAATCAATCCTTCCATATCCCTCCAAAACATCATTATCCATCTTGAATCTAAGCTTGTTAGGCAAAAGCTTTGTAAGATACACCATCGTATCACCCTTTTAGTCAGATAAGAGCTTTATCACCTCTTATCTATCAATTTCATTCAACCCATTGATTATCCCTAATTGGTTTCTAATATTTTCCCCATCACCAAACCCACAAGGGGACTTTACCTCTATATTGGATTTCATGACCTCAACCTTGCTTGTCCAAATGATGACTTCCCTTTTCCTAGCATCAATCAACTTGTTTATCTTATAGCTGACCATGAGATGTTATCCCTCATGGATGGTTTCTCAAGATATAATTAGATCTTTTTTACCCCTGAGGATTAGCATAAGACTTCTTTCATCACCCCATGAGTAACCTTCTATTATAGGGTCATGCCATTTGGCTTGAAAAATGTTGGATAAACCTACCAATGTGCGATGACCTACATCTTTCATGACCTCATTCACACAATCATATAAGACTATGTAGATGACATCCTTAAGAAATCCAAATATGACAAGGATCATCTATAAGTTCTCAAAATTATCTTTTAATGACAAATCCATTTTTAGGTCTGACTCAACCCTAAGAAAAGTGTTTTTGAGGTTATGTCTGGAAAGCTTCTTGGATTTGTCATCTCTCTTCAAGGAATCAAAGTAGGCCCTACCAAAGTCAAATAAATCCTCAAAATACCACCTCTAACCCACCTTAAGCAACTCTATAGCCTATAGGGGAAGATCTAATCCATCTGTCTCTTCATCTCTTAGTTATCAGATAAATGTCAACCCTTTCACCATCTTCTCAAGAAGGATACATATTTTAAGTGGACTAAGGACTATCAAAAAGCCTTTGATTCACTCAAAGAGTAACTTATTTCTTCACCCATTCTAATCCCTCCTAAAGAGGACTAACCCTTCTACCTTTATAAATTGAACCATTCCTTAAGGGTAATGCTCACTCATTGTGAAGAACAGAACAAAGATCAAGTTTTCTACCATATAAATTAAACACTTATAGAGTATTAGACTCGATATACCCATATTGAGAAATTATGACTAACTTTAGTCTTTGGGGATTAAAAAACTTTTCATTAGCTCTTCAATCACAAAACCTTTGTCATCACCAATACTAACCCACTCAAGTACATTCACTCTAAACCATACCAAAACTAGTGTATGGCTAAATGACTCATTCTCCTAATATATTTTAACCTTGAGTTCCTCTAGAAAAATTTGATTAAAGGGAAAGTCATTATCTATATATTTGACAAATCTCCTTTGTCATACAACTAACCATTTACTCTTGTGTTTTTGAATGAGTTAATAATGACTCTTTCCTAAGAGGATGTCACCTACCAAATGACCATATTCTTTGATAGCTCAAAGTGCTAGCATGGTGGGGGTACTATATTATTTCTCATTACCCTCAATGGTGAACCTCTTCCTCTTTCTTTCAAACTTGATTTTTAGTGTACCAACAATATGGTTTATTATGAATCCCTATTAATAGGTCTCTAAACTGCTCTAGCCTTAGGAGTTAAGATGATCAGTGTCTAGCAATTCCCAACTTGTGGTCAACTAGGTTAATGGATCCTACCAATGTAATAATGATGTCTTTAAATAGTATAAATAGTTAGTAGATGTAATTTTAGAATCATTTTATCATTACCTCATCTAATCTATTCGATGATCTACCAATAAGTTGGTGGATACAATGGCTTTCCTTACTTCTTAGATCCCATCTCAGCCTTCCAATTCTAAGTTCTTTATCACCATTCATCATTTTATCATACATTATTATATCCAATATGACCTCCCTAAAATTTTTAGTGTGTGGGAATATTCATCAAATATTTGGTACAAGCAAACCTTTGACTACCTTAACCTCAACATCATTCCTCCCAACCTATCTAGGAATGCCTGAAGAGCCTTTATTCAAAGTACCTCTCATTATACCATACTAGGGTGAATCCTTTACAAACATTGTTTGAATGGTCTCCTTTTCTATTTCCTACATAATCATTAAACTTCCCATAATATTAAGGAAATTCATGATAGGATCTATGGGGACACTTTAGTGGCTTAGTTGTCACTAAACATATCCTTTGTCTTGGATACTATTGGCCCACCCTCAACCAAGACTATTTTGATTATGTAAATGTATTAAATGTCAAAAAAGCACCAATTTACATCACACAAAAACCTAAAACCTTTGAGTATCCAAGGAATTTTGGCCCTTCTCACAATGGGGACTAGATCTCATTAGGGAAATCAATCCTCATTCTTCATAGCTACATCACTCCATCATCACTACCACTGAGTATTTCACCAAATGGTTGGAGGTTATTCCCCTCATATCTACCAAATTTGAAAATATATTTGGCTTCATCAATCATCATATCATCTATCATTTTAGTTTTCCCCATAAGATCATCATCGATAATGAGAAATATTTCAAAAAAATGTAAGTCCAAGGTCTTTATGATGCATTTGGAATCAAGTTAAGCTTTTAATTGCCTTATCATCCAATATAAAATGGATAGGTGAAATCATATAACAAAACCCTCAAAAATATGTCAACTAAAATGGTTAATACTTCTAGTCTAGATTAGTATTTTCATATCCCCTTCACTTTATGGGCTTATTGAACTAGCATTCAAGCCTCTATAGGTGGTACCCTTTTCTCTCTAGTCTTAAGAGTAGATGTGGTCTTACCACTTAAATTCCATACTCCTTCTCTTTTCATATCTTTAAATGACATCATTTCTAAGAGTGATTATCATCAATAACATCTAGCATGATTTGAGCTACTAGATGAGCACCACCTAGTTACACTTAACCATCTTTACGTCTATCAATAATGAGTCAAGCATGCCTATAACAAGAACCTAAAAGAATGAGAATTCAATATTACATACCTCATCCTAAAATAAAATTAACATGTGACCAATATGGATAAAATCAAATGAGGTAATGTATATTTTAATTAGTTTGGTTCCTACATCATAACCCAAAAGTATGGATCAAGAGCTTACCATTTGTCCTCTCTCAAAGGCAAACCAAAACTTGAGCCTCTTAATGATTCATACCTACATCCTTTCTTTTATTAAACAAGGATCAAATTCACTTTTGGTCTAACATAAGCTTGTCCCTTGATTTTACAATATCTTCACCTTCCTCACACTTTCATCCTACCCCTTTGAGGACAATCGATTACAACATAGAACCATGTGGTTAACCATCATAATTATATCCTAATCCTAATTATGGGTACTAGTACTCTACCCATGGAATGGTCCTCATGTATAATTTTCATCCCTAATTAGATGGAATCTCATGGTCATTGTTCTTCAAACCACCCCTTTTACCTATCATTAACCCCTTGTGCTCTAATTTTTTCCCTCATAAAGGTAAACCTCTAATCCTAAAAAGACTTGTCCATGTATAACTAGTGTCAAAATAATTTGGGATACCAAAATATCACTTGGGTCAAATATCTCTAGCATGCAGAGTACTCCCTTGAAGGATAACTGCCCCAAATGTAAATTGCTTAGAAGGATAGACTACTCACTTGAAAGACTACAAAACTAAACAAACCTAAACATAGACCACTCCCTTGAAAGATGGCTAAGTAAAATTTGTAAAAGCAATCATTTGAAGCTTCTTGCATTGATCAGATTCATAAACTTATCAAAACCAAGGAATAAGACACCCTATATCAAAACAAAAAATAAGATATCCTAAGAAAGCTATAATCAACTTTCATATATAGTATCAATAGAATTTATACATCAATCAGTCTATACCTTAGATTTAAACATGGACTTATCTATTAAGGTTCTTAGGTCACCTATAGAAAGGGAAAACCAACCCTCAAGAGGTTACACTATCCTTCACACCACCTATCACCTATTTCCCCTTTGTACCATCTACAAATCAAGGGATATAGATCTTACTTGACGTTATGTGATCAAGACACCTTTTTACCAAACAACATATGATAATGCTAAACATTCAAAGGGATTATGTTCCTTAAGCCAATATAGCTTCATTTTTTTTCTTGTGATAATGAAGAATCATCATGCTTCTTTCCTTATCCTCTATTAATTGGTTCATGTATTCACCTAGACCTAGGTCTCATGGCTTTTCTCTCTTTTCCCACATCTAGTTTTGTTATATAACTTACTTTATGTTTCATCATAAAAAAAAATAACTATAAATTATTAAAAAACATCATAAACATCACATCAACATCATAAACCACATCACATATCCATAACCATAAACATCACATCAACATCATAAACCATATCACATATCCATGATCATAAACCACATCATCATAACATCACATCCATAATAAAAACATCATAACCATATATGGAACCATAATCATAAACACCATAACCATGTATAAAACAAAACATCACATACATAATCATCACATGCCTAGGCTAGTGAGTCTGCATCTCATAAGCACAATCATAGACTATAAACATCAAAACCATGAACCATGAAACGTTAAATATAAAATCATATATATATATATATATATATATATATCATCAAATCATATAAATCATGTATCATCAACATATATATATATATATATATATATATATATATATATATATATATATATATATATAAAATCATGTGCATCTCTCTCTTTTAAAAAATATATATCTCAATGCATCATCTCATAGGTTGATATCAAAATAATTTACATATATACATATCATATAATAAAAATATGCCCCTAGGTCACCACTATCACCTAGTGTCTACCCCCATGAGGTACCTACCTTTAGACCCACTGAAGCAACCCACTGGCCAAGATTCACTACACTTGTACCACCTACCAAGATAACTTTGTACTCCCCCCATTATGGCTCCTTTGGATAATGTGTTAGAAATATAGCCTCACAATAATGCAAATACTTAACTATAGCCAAGTAATATTCCATGTTAATGTTATCTAGTGGTCCTACTAGTGTTTTGGCTCCTCCTCTAGTCTATCTTAGGGAGTCCCTCTCTTGGGTCACCAAGGCTAGTGAAATCCTAGCCTGGTCCCTCTCACCTATCATAATGGCAACCTAACCTTGTAAGATAGCAACTTGGCCCTATAATGTAACCACCTACCCCTATAAAGATATGACTTTTGCCTGTATAATTGCTAGTGCTACTCTTGCCTATCCATTAGAGCCACATCCTTTTACCTATACCTATGGACCCCCACTAGTTGGGTCTACATCCATGGGTTACCTACCCCCATCATCCCATCCAAAATATGTCACTACATAGAGGTATTAATACCATGCTATGTATCCATCAACAAAAATTACATCATTAATCTCTAATTTGGTTGGTAGCTCCTCGTAATCAAGCAATGTCTCCACTAGCTATGGCTCTATAAGAAAAAATTTGGCCTCCTCCTACCTATACCTCAATAATAGATTTAGAATCCCATGTACCAAACCAAACTACTTATGTACCCTATTAAAATGGATGAGATCAGTCTCACCCTCTCTCCCAAAAATCCCCTTGTAGCTCCACATCAACAAAATATGCTGAGTATAGTGGGCCTACCTTGAAAATCTAACATACGGCCTCCAAACCACATCTCCAACCATTAGGGCCTCAAGTGCCCCCTAAACCAATAAATGTCTCAAACACCTCTTCTAGGTCTTATGATCATATAATCACTCCTTCACTACATGCATCCCACCCTAAAATCCATTTAGGCATATCCCTCCCATGGCAGCCCCATCAGCCTCAACACCTAGATATGCTCATAGGACTAGTAGTATAACATGAACCCCACACTGATGTCATACCTCATGTGAGATTTAAACCCCCATATCTCCCTATATATCTAAACCAATAAAATTGGTACCCACCTAAAAACTATCTGACCCAATAAAATCTCCACTAAAACTTTGAACACCAAATATGAAAACCTCTCACTACTCGAATATGGTAATGTAAAACATAAGACTATCATCATTATCATAGTCATCAACATCTGATCATCTCTAGCCCTCTAATACAATGGCCTATATTTGAAGCCTCCAACATGTCACCTAGGGAAGGCTTGATCCTCACCATATATGAGCTTTATATGCTCATCCTTTTCGTCTCTCTCAATGTGATATATTAGCTCCCCCTAAATAGGTAGTCATGTGATCCTATATACATCCTTTAGTAAAATCATCATCTCATTAGTCAGTAGGAGAAAGGTGTTCATGGTTGGATCCTATCTTTTAATGATATCCATTATCATCATTGCATCTCATGACATTTGTTGGAAATGCATCATCATGATGAGACCAACCTCCTCTATGTGCACCCAATCATCATTCACCATCCCATGATGGATCTCTACAAAGATATAAGGAACCTAATCCTATATACAGATATGATCTTATGCCTAAACAATCAATATAAAAAATTCATTAAGTTTTCTATAAATTACTTTTCCCATAGACTCAACCCTTTTTACCTCATTTACCCTACCTAATAACACCTATTTTATCCTATATAGACTATATCGACCTCTCTTTTTTCCACCTACCCTCCTAACCCAATCTACCCTTAGCATTCTAAAATGCTAAAACATTTTAACTCACCTATTTACTTAACCTTTCATCAAAAGCACATGACCATTTAGTCGATCACCAATAATCACTATGACTATCGATGGTTGGCTATCCATTTGGCATATGATCTTAAACCATCGATGATTAGATATGACCATCAACATTTAGGTATGACCATTGATGGTCACCTTGTGTGACCACTGATAGTAAAAACCCCAAACCTATCTACCCAAAAACCCACATAACCACCCTTTTCTAATAACTAGTTAAGTTATGTCCTCTACCCTACCCCCAACCAACTTACCCTCCTAATTTCAAATTTCAACCTCAAATTCAATAAAAAATAACACCAAACCTAAAACTAGGTCAAACCCTAAACCCTTCCTCCAAACCAATCACAAATCAACAAAATTTAACCAAAAATAACCAAATTAAATCTAATCTATCAATTTAATGCAACCCTTACCTCATTCCTCAACCATTGTCAAGGAGGAATCCTAGGTCCCATTTCCCAACTATACCCCTATCTTCCCTACATCCTTAGTCCAACACTCTATTCAACTCAACACAAACATCCAATTAACTAATCAATAATTACCTCATCCGCACTCTTACATAAAATGCCAAAATTGCCAAGTGTACAGGAGTCAAGATAGTCAAAATCAAAAGTGAAAATGAATTTCCTTTTTCACTTTTTATGCTCAACACTTTTAGGGTTTCCCCTTGTCATCGATGGTTAGGGTGACCATCAATTATTGATTTTGGGACCCCTAACCATTGATGGTTAGGATTTCACCTTTTAAAAATTTTGGCACCAACACCTTGGTCCCACTTTTTGGAGACCACCTTCTCCACATACCCTACCAACCATGTCCACCTCAACATTGGCCATTTTATCCCAACCTATCACACATTTTACAATGACCTTGCTTTGGCCATTTTGACCATACCGACCAACATTTCCATGTTGACCATTTAAATTTGTACTACCTTGTGCAACCAAACCATTTTTTTCTTGGGAGTACTTCTTACCTTAGATACTTGAAAAAACACCAACCCTAACTAGGAGACTTGATATGAATAGCCTAATCAATTATGCCTAATGTTGTGTCCTAGTTACCCCATCACCAATCCTTTTAAAACTAACCTTTTATTTTTACTAACCATGGTAACTTAGTCTATGCACAATCTTGGATATCATACCTTAGTTGTATTTTATGTTCATGTTTGTACTTCAAATGCCCAACCACCATTATCACCAACGTTATGACTCACTATAATTGCTTATCAAACCCGCACCCAATTTTACTTTACCTCATCAACTACCAGTTTGAGGGGGAATACCTCCTCTCATACATAGGGTAACCAAACCTTCAACCCATAATCTATTTTTCATTTTTAATCTTGTTGATATAAATTTCATAACAAAAAAGGGAAAAATATAGACACTATAAAATCTCACATGTTGGTTCTATATGTTAAAACACCCCTATATTAAACCATTACCCAACCTCTAACCATGACCTTGAGTCAATTTAGCTAACTATATAAACCCAACTCACTAACCTTTCCTTTTACCCCACTTAATATTGAACCCTCGACTGTCGACAGTCACCTTAACCACCGATGGTCAGGTCTTTCCCACCTAAACACTCAAACTCAGTTTGTGTGTGAACATAAACACATCAAAATTTAATTCATGCAAAGAGTTAATGTATCAAGAATTAAATTTGTGTAACGAGTTTCACCCCTTTTAAAATATTCTACCTCTACCTCTCATTTCCTATAAAAGAGAGGAATAAGAGTTGAATAAAATAACTGATCAATCCATTCATCTTGGAGCTCAGTAATCAGGAAATCAAGCTATCAACCAACATCAAGAACTTCTTTGTAGGTCTTCCCTTCAGTGATTTATTAACTATAACAGAGACCTAAAATTTTTCCAAAATTATTCCTTAGGAAAAACACTAATACTTTGCTAAAATCACTTTGGATTAGACACCAACTATTAAACAACTAGCTAAGTATATTTTTGGTTTTCAAGCTCTAATTATTTAATTTCTAACTTAGACCCTCTTACATCATATCCTCTAACCCCTTGACCTCAACCAAACCTCCAAACCATTCATTGACCCCCAAACCCCAAACATATCTTTAGCACCTTTTTTTATCCATTCTACAACCCTTTTCAAAACATACCCACATCCCACAGGAACTATCAATGGTCATCTTAATCATTGATGGTTACCTTTAACTACTAAAATTTACTCAACCATCAACAATCATCTTAATAACTAATGGTCATCCCAACCATCAATAGTCAATATGGTAGGAAATATTAATAATTCATTTCTACCTACTTAACCCCACCCAAATTCCATTTTTTAACCTTTTGCCTATTCACAAACCCTTGCCTAATTTTTGGACCTGACCTGATGTATTTAGCATTAGTATTAACTTGTTATTTTTTTTATAATTAGTATATTTCATTTATCAATCATTTATTTCTTCTTGTATTCTCTTTCAATATTTTCTATCATTTTATGTAAGTACTTTATTTTTATTTCTTTTAAATTAACTATTTTGAAAGAGTGGATTGATAGCCTCCTAGTAAGTTCACACTTCTTGGACCTAACTCATGCTAGGCAATCCACCTTGATACCCATATAATAAACCTTTTTCATTATTTATTTCTTATCTACAAGTCATTATTCCCAATATAAAGAGGATATCTTTACTATCATATAAATCACACACGCATAAATAGTTTCTTCTACCATGACCATAATTAGTTTCCTACTTCTTTTATAACTATAAAATAAGCATAATTAAGAGAAATAGGATTGGCCATCAAATTACTTGGTTCACCATTTCTGGTACCTCCAAAGCAATGTATTTTTCATCTCAGTTTTTTAGAAGTGAATGATACTAAAATTTTCCCATTTGACCCAAGAAGGAGGTTCTTGTAAATTTTTATACAATATTATATTATATTTCATGTTTTTCTCTAATTTAATTTGTGCACATTCATTTAGTAGGTTAGTTTCCCTTAATTTGTTTAGGTTAGTTTCTTTTCTTGTTGTGTGTTTCATTTTCTAAAGTGCCTTGAAAATTTTATTTTGTTTTGATTCTTTTGGTCTTTATTGCTTCAAGAGAGGATTTTCAAGAAAGGGACAACCTTACTCAATTTAGATTAGCTTATGACTCCATGCCCAATAGATTAGTTTAAGGCCACTAGTCTTTGCATAACAGGAATGCAATCCCAGGATGCTACCATAAATGTTGGTCAATTTTGACCCACATATAGAAACTCACCTAGATAGATTAGTTTTAGAAGTCCTAGTATGGTCTAATTAGATGTGTAGAGTTTTGGATGGAATGAGTGGACCAAAGGCTTAGAAAGAGGTCTAGGATTGCAAAGTGAAAAAAAATCATAGGTTTCCATGGTGTTTCAATCATTCAATGGTATGAAGTAGGTTTTATCAAAGTCTCATTAGTTAATCAGATCTTTGAAGGGAAAAAATGACTTGCATAAGCCTAGAAGAGCCGGACCATCATTGCACATCATAGAGAAATGAATAGATCAGTTTGTTTGTGAATTTTATAAGTATGATTAGGAATCCTCTCAATCTCAAAGGATCAAATAGAAATGATGAATTTAGTTCCAATATTATCCTTTGAAAATTTGGTATCTTGATGAGATTGTTATCTCAAGATATAAGCAATTTAAAATTAGACTTTCAAAGTGGGACATGCATGTGGATGTCAAGTTAAAGATATGAAAAATATCCATTTGAATTCAAATTTTTTGAGGATAAATGTGGGGTTGAAAAGTGGTAATATCTTAGGTGGAAATACAAATATCTAATGGTACATAGTGACTGACAAAACTAGTGGGCCTGAGTTGATCAATGGTGCACCATCTATCATATTAAAGTAGATCAATGGTGAACAAAGATTCAACAAGTCAATGAATCTTGAATACAAATTCATAGTTTCCAAGTGTCATGACCACAATAACTACCATGTAAATCAATAGAGTATATATAAGCTATGCAAAAGTAGATTGACAATGTGTATAAATTCAAGAGTCAATACTCCTAAGGATGAATGCAAAAATTCCATGTGGCATAAACATGTTAAATCATATAGCTAATAGTAGGATCCCATAGAAGAATGAGGATATAATGATTGTCACAATCAATAAGCATAGATTAAGATCAATGGCTGAAATTAAAATTTGAAAGCTAAGGGACTTCAATGGAGAGAAAATGTGACCTAAGTTTAAACTAGGGAAAATATTTTAAAGAATGACATTGAATATCAGTTGAGACCTCTATTGGAAGATCTAGAGCATGTAGACTCAATTTTTTTATGTTTTCAATGTCACATATAATAATTGCTTGGCTCTCACAAGTTTTAGAGGTAGAATAGGTTTTTCTAAACCTAATACAGTTTAAGAATAATCCTTTGTAACCTATAGAGCTTCATCAATATATTGACTATAGCAAAACCAATAAATGAGATTGTTTTTCAATCTATAGTAAGACCTATGCCCAAATTTTATAGTAAGGTCAGAGATTAACAAGATATGGAAGAGTGTCTTATCTTCTAAAATAGTCATATCCTCAATAAGAAGGTACTTACTATCACTCAAAGTAGACATGGCATGGCTATGTTAGGTCCATGGGTATGAAGACTTTATCCTTATAATGAAAGCTAGTGGGAGATGGAATAAAAGATCAAAGCAAGGACATATGGTGATTAGACAAAGTAACTGGAGAATTTAATTGATTTTTAGGGGTCTTTAAAGGTTTTACTCCACAAACAAGATCATGACTCACTACTTTAGGCAAACTCTTATCCTCTAGCATGTTTCTCAACTAATGAAAAGATTCAAGGGCTATTGGGATAAATAAAAATTTAACTTGTCAATAGAAAACTTGTGATGATTTGATCAAAATATGGTGGAGCATTCATAAAATGTGGTAGCTCATTTAATGATATAGGATGGTGTATTCCCTCTTCTCTCTTCTGCCTTTTTCTATATTACCCATTATTTCCACTTGTAACCTTTATCACACACTCTCAGATTCTAGACTCTCATAAGGACTATTTTATATTGAAGAGTAGGGAACTCTCTAATATATTACAAAATATGCTCATCTTAATTAAGCTAAACCCTATCAAGTATTTCTAAGAACTGCCTCTTAATGCAATAAAAGACTTTATTTACCTATTTCTTACCTTGGATTAGTGTTTAATGAGTTGTGTATGATGGATTTATGAAGGATATTATTCCATATCCATTGCATTCCTTCCTTTCATCTTCTAAGGTGTGTTAAAGCTATTTTCAAGTCTAGATTAGTGTTCTACCTAAACCTAGTCCATGAAACACTTATGCACTAAGCTAGATTGTGAGAATATGTGAGCTAGCATTGTCTTCTATGGATATAGTATGGATTAAATCTTATGGGATTTTTGCATTATTATTGGGTGCATCACATTTTAGCCTTCTTAGGAGTGATTTTCCCTTTTATAACCCTTTTCCCTATGACAACATTAGTCTAGGTGATTCATCAAAAGGAAGCTAAACTTTTTTGGAGGTTTAGCCCAATCATAGGTTACCCATAGCCTGGGGCTATCCCAATATTATGTCTTATTCAAAGGGAGATTGAATAAATCTTTCCAAGGGTGAAGATTAGTGTCATAATAGTACCTACAAGTTAACAAATATGTAGTGTGTTATTAAAACAAACTATATACATATATCATGGGAAATAAAATTTAGATTTTTTAATTTTTTGAATTTTTTTATATATAATAAATCACTTAATGAAAAAAAACTAGGTTCTAAATTCCCAATTTTTAATAAAATAAATCATACTATGTGTTTTTATAAAGTCTTCTAAGTGTATAAAACATAAAAAAATATAAAAATTTCTAGAATGATGGTCACTCTTTATGAATTGAATTGTAATTATTAGTAAATTAAATTAAATCAATAGATAATGTTAACACAAACAGGGATTTCTCAATATAATATCTTTGATTCAAGTGAAAATGGGATTACTTGATTCAAATATCTTTGATGTAATCAAAATATAACTATATTGTGATAGAAAGAGTCTAATGAAATGGACAAGTATTTGATGCAAAAAATTGTGGGTTAAAAGATGCAAGATGCATGGACTATTGGAGAGAATGGCTAGATAGAACATGGACCATTATGGGTCAAATTTAAAAATAAAATGTATACATGTTACAGCCAATGCAAATTTTGTAAGTGCTTAGAATAGGGTATGGGTATTTATAGGAGCATCAACAGATTCGATGGGCTTCCACAAGGCCTATGGGTCATTTGAAAATAAATCCAATAGGTTTAGAGTTTGAAACACAATAATGCTTTCTGTATAATGTCTATATCGGTAGTGTTTGACCAATCCATTATTTAATACATCTTGTAATTCCCTAATTATAATTAATTAAAGCCTTAGGTTTCCTCATGTGGCTAAAACATGCATCTAAGCTTGTATGTTCTATTGAGCCAATGTATTTATAGCTTGCATCAAAATAAGAGCATTGGAATAATGTATAGGGATTTATTAAAGCATAATGAAGAACAATTTTTAATGGAAATTGTAAAGTGCCCAATTATGTACAAATATGGAAGCAAACATAATTTTGATGAACTATTTGATAAAATGTCTCCAAGAAATGCGATCATAAGGTATGAAAAAAGTGTGAAACTAGATTCAATAACCTTTATCAAGAATAAAAATAGGGTATATAAATTTTCAAAACCATAATGAAAGTGAATTTTTATCAGATAACATAACTTCTAACATCATATAAGACATGTAACTTAAATTTTGAATCACACACAAGACCATGAATTACTTAACAAAAATGTTTCAAGGGAATACAATCCTATGGATTAAGATGTAGACAAAAAGGTATTTTTGACAAGGATTAGGTCATAATTTGTTATTGGAATTGCACCAAATAGAATTTGAAGAGAAGGCCTTGGAGATTTTTTAATAGATTGAAAGATGTAAATCCAAACTTCACAATTTTTTTCATTTATCTTATGTTAAAAATGATACAAGCATTCATAAGGGATAAATAAAATCATATTTATAATCATGTTTATAAATTTTAGAACAATATAATAGAGTCTCAATGCCTATACACATTTCCCAGCTTCTAGACATAATAAGACAAAATAGATCACCAAAACAACATATATAGAACAAACTAACGGAGTTGAATATATATATATATATATATATATGTATATATATATATATATATATATGTATATGTATATGTATATATATATATATATATGTATATATATATATATATGTATATGTATATATATATATATATATATATATATGTATATGTATATATATATGTATATTAAAGCTATTAATTATTTAATGAGGTTTAGCAATGAATTGAATCATATTACCTAATATAATTAAAAATAGAACCAAGAGTGTCTGAAATCAAAATCACATATTATTACCAAGTTGTAATCTCAAAAAATTTTACATCTAAGAAGATTATGAACATAAAATATGAAACTTGGATCCACAAAATTTTATTCAATCTAACCTAAAATCTCAAAAAAAACACACTTAAGGTAGAAGATGTCAATTCAATATGAGGGATCACACTGTGGTCACCATAATGTATCACCCAAAATTTGGACAGTCACATTAAAATAATTGTTAATCAATCTAAAATCAAGATAATCATCAAATGTAAATAATTAAAAAGAGGAAGAAATTAATCATGGAACTAAAAATGATTACCATAATATTTCTCCATTTTTTTTCCAAGATTTTGTAATGTCACTTAAAGACTAAATTGACAAATAAAAAACTTGAAATAGGATGTAGGACTTCCAAAGTATGACAATCTCAAGACTATATTAATGGAGGTAGAATAGGATTACATTCATTAATTATCCTAATTATTTGGAATCCCTTTGAATTTATGGATGGGTTTGGAAGGAAATAAGGGGGATTTTTCCTCCCAATTTCAAATTTGAGAAGGGAGAAAGTTCTATAAATTGGAAATATCTAGACTTTATTTTGAGGGGTCATGTGATTAGAAAGTGGGTGAATTATAGATTAAAATATTAGAGAATATGAATATGTGTAAAGTGGCTGAATTATAAATTATAATATTAGGTAATATGAATATGTGGAGAGTGGGATGAATTAGAAATTAGAATATTAAAAAATATGAATATGTGGAGAGCAGGGTATTTCAGTAGTTATGTTTAATTAATTGACTTGAAGGTATGAAGAGGTGATGTTAGTATCAGACATAGGGATTAAATGTTAATTAGATTATATGAAGTGGATATTACATGATATTAGGCATAATTAAAAAAGTTGATTTAGTGATTGGAATTAGATTCATACATCTAGTACCATGAAAGAGTTTTAAAAGCTCTCACCTGAGGTCAAATCTACAAACCATTATTATATTAAAGCCATTGATGCATTACTTAAATAATATCTCAGTATATTATACACAAATAGATAATACAAAGAGAAATACTATATCTCTCTAAATCTCCTTCAAATACAATGAGTGATCCTTTCATATATAGGAAAGGAAGATCAATCCTAACTAAGAGGTCAATCTAAGTGATCAATCATAACTAAAAGATCAAGCTAAGTGATCAATCATAAATAAGAGAAAAAACTTGATATCAATCATAACTAAGATATCAAACTAGAGATCAAACCTAGGACTAAGAGATAAAAATACCTAAAGGATATAAAAAACTAAAAATTATCCCCATAATATGTAAGAGATACATATGTAATATCTTATAACATCTAAAATAAGATAAATTAAATATCCACACATAAGTGGGGGGGGGGATAATAAAGTTCCTAGGTAAACATGAGATAAGATAAATAACCTAATATAAAAATATATTATAAGATAATTTGTCACTAAAAATAAGGTTTTCTAAAGCCCCACTTCTTGTGTACTTAGGTGTCTTTTAATTAATAATATTTGTCTTGAATCAAGATAGGATGTTTGGGTTGATTTGGTTTTAAATGGGTGTAAATTCTTTGTTTATCTATTAAAATTTGAATATTAGATGTGAAAATTATATTTGATTCAATTTTATATTTTTGTGATCCTAAATGCCTCTTGGTCATAATATAATGTTTCATTGGATTTATCAATGCAAATACCAAAGTGGAATGAAGTTCAATTTGAATTGTTTTCAAGTTACATAAAGTTTTGGAATGCCTAGTACTTACGATGAGACGATATGTGTCTATAAAGTGAGTTTCAAACATTTGATCATGGATCTTGGATATTGACTTGATTTTTGATTTTGATTTTAATGTTTGAATTAAAAAATTTACTTTTCAAAGTTTGACCTACTTTTACCTTTGAATTTCAAACTTAGAAAGTCTTACTTTATCTTTAAATTTTATCTATGTTTAAATTGACTTGATTTGAATGCTTGAATTTAGTTATATTTTGAATTAGAATTTTTAGAATTTATAATTTGACTTTGACTTGGAATAGTTGACTTGGGAATTTTTATTTTGACTTGACATTTAACTTTATAAGGTTTAACTTGATTTGAAAGTTGAGTTTAGTGACTTGGAATGTTTGACTAGAATTGAAATTTTACATAATTTGGATTTGATTCAGAATTGGATTTGGTTCAAAATCAACCTAATTTATATATTTTTTCAAATGGACAACATAACAACACAATATGGATAGGGTATCATTTCAATCAAATAGCATGACATTGGGACATGATAATAATGACTTGAAATTTGGGTAGAGTAATGCTTTATCATGCCAATGTGTAATGAAAAAGTTTGGACTTGGGATAATTATTATTTTTTTGAAATATAAGGTATAATAAATATAATTGGCATATACAAACAAATAAGAAATGACACACATACAATACAAGCCATATCTTAGTGGTAAAATGGGTATGCAACATGATTGTAGTCCATGTGTCTACCTCACAAGAAAAAGGAACACGGTAATCTCTTAACCCTCACTTCAAAAAGTAAATTATGAGATCTTAGGGGATAATGGCTTACATCACACTAAAAATCATATTTGGCATAGTTGTCTTAATATAAGTTTTGACAAGGCTTTATACATTGTCCCCAATATAACATATGATATGTGGGGCTCAAAAGTATGTGAAAGATAAACATAAAAAATAATTCATCAGATGATATATCCCATTTTTGACCACTTTAATCATGATATATGAGTGAATTTATACTAAAAAATAAAGTTTGATGTTTATTTATGATATCTTATTGTTGGGGATAAACTCATTGCTTTCATACACTATGATTAAAAGACATAACCACTTAGCTTTTTATGAAACCCACCCTCCATTAATATCACCCACTAGAAAATGGGGTTGGTACATATGTTGGAGATACAATTATATTCATCATGACCTAATCACTTATATATGATGATGAGTTAAAACTCTTACATACAAAATAAAAGGGGAAGTTCACTATTTATGATCTTCAAGATCCCACAAGTGGGAAAGAAGAGAGAATACTCTAGATTTAGTTAGGTAAAAGGAAATATTAACCTATGTTATTTTGATTACCCTAAGTTAAAAAAGTGGGCAAGGGGAGAGCATCTCATAATAATACACCCATAGACACACACCAAATAACACAAAAACTCAAATAGAAGAAAACTTAAGTGTTTTAAAGCACCAAGTACAAATGTTGATTTGTTGTTTAGCATCACACTAAAATGTGTTTATTTTTAAGATAACCCACTTCTTTGACAATTGAAACTTGTAGAAAACTAATTAATGTTTGTATTTTGGTCTTTGAAAAGAAAGAGGAGATTAAAATGATGAGTCTCAAGAAACTATCATAAGGTGATTCTATTGTTTAATATGGTAAATACACTAGTTTTAAAATCAATTTCATTGATAGACAAACACAACACATAAAGAAAAGGAAATTTGTCATTTAAACAATTAGCAAGGAGATATCATTATTTGACAAGTCAATTTCACCATTTTTAGAAAAACAGTAGATATAATTGAAAAAAATATGATTTTGATAATAAAGTATTTGATTATGCTCATTTAGATGCAATATCACCAAAATTTAAAAAAATAACATAAAATTTAACTTAAGGATATTTTTGAAATATAGGTTGATCTCACTAATTACAAGGTCAATTCCACCATCTCATTTTACAATTATGATGTTTCTATAGATCTATAGTCTAAACTAAACCTGAAAACATTTACACCATTTTCAATGTTATTTCACTAATTCCAAGATCAATTTCACCATTTAATTGAAAAAGAAACAAAAATAGAAAAAAATAAGGAGTTGTATTGCTAATTACCAAGTTGATATCACCATTTATGTGAAGATATTTTTTAAATTAGCATAGTGTTATTGTGGCTAACCTAGGAACACAAAATGGAAAATTTAGAAGAAAAATGAGAAATTAGGATCAATATTGAGATAATTTCATAATTAAAGGAATGCTATGATGTTTTAGATGAGAATTTGGGGTAATAGTCTCATTGTATAAGTCATATCTAAACCACACAATTACAAAGGAGATTAGTTTCTTATTAACATAAAAATAAAACCATAAAAATGCAAAAATAACATCCTAAGTGAATGTCATCATATTGGGAAAGGTCTAATAAGTGACAAAAAAATAACTACAAGATAAAATAAAATTATTATACCTTTCTCGTGGAATTATCCTTCCAGCTAAATTTAAGTTCGGATTGGCTTGAATATAGTGATTTAGGTATTTTTCAATGTCTTGAATTTAATTAGATAACATCTCCCCTTGTGATATGCATGATTGGATAAACAATGTGGATAAATAGTCTAAGCTCTATTGAGGATATGAAAACATAAGTTTAGCAAAAAAAAATGTTGCCTACAATGGAGAATGGATCCTCCATTTATTCATTTGGTGAGTGAATATGGCCCATACATCTCAAATTAAGATGGAGTGTGGAGATTGAATCCTCACCTTCATAAATGTGAGAGGTTGATATTCTAAGAGGTATAATTTATGAAGACATGGAGTGTGGAATAATTTGTATTGAATGTATAAGAGGGATTTAAAATATGTCATAAACCTTACTTATACACCATCCATTTCTCATTTTTTTCCCTTAAAAAGTGGGAGTTTCAGTGAGTTTTTAATTTTCAAGTTGTTGTGTTATGTTCATATTAGGAAATATTTGATTTTCAAATGTTAATGACATGTGCATTCCATGTAACCTCATTTTTATAAAAAGTTTAATCAACCTAATCAAACAATTAACTAATTAAATTGATTTATTCATAGGTAATTATTATATCCATTTCATTATTAGGTAAATATTATATCCATTTCATTCTCATGTAACTATTGTATCCAATTATAAACTAAATAATACTATCCACATATTCATCATTGTCTTATCCCACATATTAAGGGTAAATAAATGTATACATTGAAGATATGAGAGATACCAATCACATTTGGTAGATATATCCCATAAGCATTTTATATACATTTTATCAAAAAATTATGTCCTAATCTTCTTCCACTTGATATTTTTATATGAACATTTTGAAAACATTATTTCTAAAATGATCCAAAACCATGACACCAACTTATGATTCATGTTATATTATCTAAACATCTCCAATGTCATTGTATTTCATGACACTCTTTTCTAACTTCTCTTTGACTTCTTCATACACTTTTGACATATAATCTACCTAACATTTCATTTCAACACTTTTTATATTACAATGAATTATGCCTATCAAATTGACAACACTTATAAGGAACTAGAATATTTATTATAATTATATTTACTAATTTATTGTAGGAAAACTCAACTTGTGCTAGAATGATATTACATTGTTTAGTCATGTTCTCTACCAAGTGTCTCAACAAACTTAAAAGTATTTTAGTCATCACCTCCATTTTCCCATCTATTTTTTTATGATAGGTTGAACTTAAAATCAATTGTTAGTTTGATTTTTTTCCACAAAGTTATCTGAAATCACCAATAAACTTGGTGTATTTATTTGAAACTATACTTATAGACAATCTTTGAAATCTCCCTACTTATTTGGAAAAAATGGAATTATTTATATTATTTCATCTAATGAAATGTGCCATATTTTAAAATATACCAAAAAAAATATAATCAATATAATTTTGTGTCCATATAAACCTAAGAATGAAATACACATTTATGTGTTCCCAAAATATTTTTGGCATTGGAAATGGCTTATACAAACCAAAATTTTATATTTTAACCTTGGAATAATATATGTTTTTTTAAATCATAAAATGATTCACAATCATGCTTATCTTAAACTAATATTATCTCTCACTCAACTACACCAATGTTTTATCTACACCAAAATGAATAGCTCATTTCCTATTATGTTTCCCATTATCAATTTCCCTCTTATTGATCCTTGAGGTATACACTATTATTGTCATCTAAAAATAATTTAATTTTAAAAAATAAAATATTGACAAAGTTATATCCAATTAAGTTGGAATCTGATACTATCTAAGCATCTAAAAAATTAAAATCCTTTATTGAGTCAAACCCAATATCATTTTTTCTCATCTCATTCAACCATAAAAAGGCATCTAATCCATGCATATAAATATTTATTTGAATTATAAATTATATTTTTAAATAAATTAATAAATATGAGTAATTAGACCCACTTCATATTATATTGGTTGAACTTATGTTGGTTGTTTATGAACTATCATTCTTGATGATCCATGTAAAAAAAACTCCTTTAGAAGAGAGTAATGTCCCCTTCTCTTTTTTTCACTATGGTATAAAAATATTAATCATAAACTAAAAACTTTTGTTATCGATAATTTAATGACACCTCATTCAAAACAAGAACATTTTCAAATTCTCACATGTGATGGATTATGCCATAAAATCTTAAACTATGGCAGGGGGATTGTTTTTGAAAATAGCTAATAGTTATTTATTGTGTGTATGATTGGATGTCATATATTTTTGTGTTGAATTATTTACATTTTTCATCATAATATCATTTAATTAATTCAAATATTTCATATCATTCTTGATCATTTTTTTTTGTGAAAAATGTCTTATTCTCTATATTAAAGGGGTGGCCATTGATGTCATGAGAGTTGTTATAGAATTAATAAGTATTCATGAAGTAATACAATATGGATAGTTAAAAAATAATGGAATATATATTATGATGAATCTTGGTATGAATCATCCTTAACCAATGAAGATTTTTTTATATTACATTTTTTTATTTTATTGATTACACACCTAAATTTTATTTGGCTTGGTTTTTGAAATATAGTCTCATAGTTGGTAAGAAGTGTTATTAACATATTTCAATGGTATGTTTCATTCATAAATTCAAGGTTAGAATCATGAGGTTTAAGTTTGTATTGGTGATTAATTCATGGCATGAATTTGGTGTTTTAAAAATTTAATGGTTTGAATTGTCATGGTTGGTTAGATTATTATCACCATGTTATTTTTTGATACATGATTTAGTGTTTGTAAATGGGATAATGTTTATATTTTTATAACATTTGTGTTTAAATAAATTTAATTTAATTTTGATATTCATTGATATTGATTACGGTGTGACTTATTTATTTGGTTTTAAAATTATATTAATTCAATTACCTTTGAATTAAAAATAAAGCTAAAATGGATATCAAGGCTCACATTGTAAGATATTAAGTATTAAAAACTTTGTCCTTACATCAATTTTTATGTCATAAGTTTGCAAAAAAATTATATAGAGGAAATTTTGATAAATTTGGTAGTTGTTTAGTCAAAGGCATAACTATCACTAAGGAATTTTAGTTTGGTAGTTGTTTAATCAAAGGCATAACTATCACTAAGGAATTTTGGTTTGGTGGTTTAGTTGATGGTTTTTTATCCTAAATTTTTTTAAATCACATCATATAGCTATATTAAATTTGGGTATAGAAAGTGAGGCCATTAAAAAATTGACATTTATATTTCATTTTCTATTCATACATTTGATTTTTCTAAAGAACTTCAACTCTGCAGGATCATTCTTATAAGGTGAAATAAGTTTAGAGAAGTTAGATATTTCTTGAGAGTTGATGTTTTACTATATATATTATTTATAGGTTAGTTATTTATTCTCTCATTTGGTGTATTTTCATAAATATAATCATGAGAAAATCATTCTAGGTGCAAAGGTAGTATTTATTATACATGTCATAATTTGACAAATGGGTTATGGCTTATACTATGTGTATGCATGGAATATGAAGTTGGCTTGTGTATTGAATGTTTGGTTTGAATTTTAGATTTAAAAAATTGTATACAAGGAAGTTTTATTTTGGTTTTGAATAGTTCTATTTTAAAACTTGGTTGTTTGTCTTGATATTTTAGTCGGTTGTTTGTTGTAAATTTGGTACAGTTGAATATTCAATGTTGAATAGTTTACACTTAGACATCCTACATGTGGATTATAAGGACCATGTGTTTAAAAATTTAATTATACTTATAATTTTTAGGTCTTTGAGTCACATGGTTTTGATGTCATTTATGTCAGAATAAATATTTAAGAATAGTATAAAGCTTGGGTAAGTTTTAATTTTTAGGTTGCATGTTAAGGTTTTGATTTTAATATTCAACTATGCAAATAACATTAAATTTTGGTGTGATATAAAAAATTTTGGGTTGTATTTTAACATGATAATTTTAATTTATAGTGTATAGGCTTTATGTGGAAAAATCATAATGATTTTTGTTTGTGTAAATATTGTTATTTGCTTATTTCATGAATAAGCTATTTAGAAAGTGAAGGGTTCATTGAATAATGATTATTATTTTATTTAGTTTAATCTTACTTTTTAAGAAAGATTAGTGCACTAAATATTAAAATTTATATGGGTCTTAAGGTTTAGTTTAGTTAAATTATTACTTTAATGTATTATATGAATATGTCAATGATAGAGTTATTTGAATTTTAAATTGTTTGGGCTATAGAGCATGTTGCGAAAGATGGGTTTACATATGAAATTTGAATAATGTTATGGGAAGATTTTAAACATAACTATATTTTATGCACATTTCATTTGATGCTTTATGATGAACCCATAATTTATAAGGTGATGAAAAATGAAAGAGAGTTTAGGGTTTTGAATGTTTTGTGAAAGTTTATATATTGTAGATTTAACTTAGAATTGTTGCATGAACATTTTATTACTTTCATTATTTTCATGATGTATATGTGAAATTTTAATTTGACTTTTAATATTTTATGAGTTAAAGGTAGTGAAATGAATGTAGTATTGAATATGTAAAACTCTTCATAGACAATTATTCTTTATAAGGATTTTTAGTTGACTAATTTATTTGAAGATTTGAGATACTTTGTTCTTATAGTATGTTTCATTCAAGGTGTTATATTTTATTTTTTAAAAGAAATTAAATTTTTTATAATAAATTGAGGTTTTAAATATGGTAAATAATAAATATTATAGATATGAGTTAGTAATACACTAAATTAATGTTCATTACTATTACATTACATGATATATTATATAATAAGGGGTCCTTTGCATTTGTCAATTTGATTTTTGTGGATGAATTTTGATTGCATAATGGAAATTTGAGATGGAATAATAATTATAAATTTATTATTTACATTTGTTTCAAATTTAGATCTATGTCAAGGTGGACTCTAGACTAAGGGAATATGATAAAAATGTTTGGGGTAAAGGAAATATGTGACAAAGTGGTGGAAATCCTTTATGGATTAGTCACCACAATAGGCCTTTTTAGGGATGTAGGGATACCAATAATTTATATTGACCCTTTCACCATGGAACTAATGTATCTATCCATTTTTATGTGAACAATCTAAAATTTTGAACGATGTTGTAAGATATTCCATCTTCCTCTTTCAATATGCGAGGCAATATTTTTTGTGGGGACTTGAGGTGAGACACTTAGAGATATCATCTATTTAGATGAGTTATGTCAATTTATTGTTATCAACATATGTGTAGGACCCTTGATTATGTACTTAATAAAAATTTGATTTTAATCAAACAAAATTCTTTCCCAAACTTGACCCAAATCTTTCTAATCATAAACCTCTTTTGATTATTATTCCTAGGACTCCTACATATAATCTTAATAAGTATGTATCTTTTAGTAAGAATCATATTGGTGTTCCTATGTCAAAACCTATTGATGTGTTTTTATGTACACCACATATTTAAATGAGGTAACCTCTAACATTTTATGATCTTAATAGAGATAAAATCCACTCCAAGTCATGAGTTACTGGTATAGGTTAAACAATCAGGGGGTGGAATAATAGTCTGAGTATACAATTTCTTAACAAGGTGTGAATAGATGAGTGAAACATAGAAGAAAGTTAAAAACTAGTTGAGTTGGATGGATGTATTTTATTCTAAAGTGGGTAGATCTCAAAAAAACTACAAAAAGAGGAAAATGTAGAGTAGGAACAAAGGTTATGTGACCTCAAAAGGGATTACTTCAAATTTGGTCTATTTATGGACAAGTGTCTAAAACTAATGCTTGTAACTAGCATCCATTTCTCACACATGCAAACATAGTTAAGGAGTCAAAGGAAAAAGTGGTATCTAAGATAGATATTTCCCACTCATATAAAATTATATCAATGGGAGACACTTTTACACCCTCATATAAATGAAATAGTCAACTTAATTACATAAAATCAATTATATCTACTAATTATCCAATAGTTATTGTACATCTTATAGAAACATATACCAATAATAACAAGAAGTAATTCTCTATATATTTCACCCACATTGAACATTGAATTAATCAACCAAGAAAATAAACATAACTAATTACAAAAAAATAAAAATAAATACATCAATACAATTGCATGAGAATCAAAAATATTTATTCAAGTATTGATAAAATTTTGAATTAGTCTCCTCTCTTATTTAAAATGAAAGGATTACAACATAAATAGGTTTAAAGAGGGGTTTTTTCATCCTCCAAATCCATCAAAAAGTCTAAAATACATGTTAATGATAATTAAAATAAGAGTTATAACTGACACAAATTCTACATGCATGTTTAAACTAGTTAAAACTAAATCTTTGAAATAAGATTCATTCTTACAAAACCATTTAATATGTGTATGTTTACAATTTTATTTAGTTAAGTAATACACATTATAGTTACATAACCAATTTACATGAAAAATACATATAAAATTTACCAAAGAGAACTAATTTTTATTGGATGTTAGGGCCTACATGGTTGAACTCAAAGTCATTAGAGGGACTGTAATGGAATGTGTAGTTGAAATGGTAAATCAATTCATAGTTATTTATTTATTTCTAGTTCTTTTTAGTGATTGTATACAATTATATGGTGTAACCTTATCATATCCATGTTCAAAAGAGAGGGCCTATGTACCCTGATGACATATTCCAATAAGCATACATAATCCATATTGGTGGCTTAGAATTCAACTGAAAATATATCTACCTCTATGAACTTCTTAAAAAATCCTAATTCTTGTTCAATTTCCTCTAGTATGCTCCCCTTAAGACTTTTCTTAAAATTGATAGATGCTTACTAGAGTAGTTAGTCAAAACTGGTATTACTTATTAATTTACCTAATGGATATAGGTCTTGGGATTACTTAAATTCACTCAAAAATTTTAAGACCAATTTCTCCTTCTCAACTAATTTTGGAATCAAAGCTTGCATGCTTAATACCTACTCTCAAATCTCTAATGTCTTAATGACCACTAGATTAAGAGTAATGGCTACTTCTAATGGTGTCATTAAATACAAATGGCCAAAATCATTACTGATGATGTAAAATAAAAATAAATTTAATTTATTCTCATCTTCTTATAAAAAATGAAATAATTTATAAGTTTCAAAAATGTGAGGGGATAATTTAGCTCTAAACCAATAGTTTCTAAAATATTATATAGTCTAAGAGATATATTTTGAACATCACTGTAGAATGCTCTAGGAACTTGAACTATTTATTGTTGTTCTCTTATATTCTAAAGTTATTCATACATATCTTTAATATATTATTCTATGTGATCAAGGAATCCAATAAGTGTGGTTAGATCATGTGTTAGAACAAGTAAGAAAACTTGAATAAAAACACACTAACATATATAACAATTACTTGCCTAGATCATAGGGGGATATTAGTGAAAAAAAATAAATGACAAAGCTCAATAAAAATGCAAGGAACTAGAAATTCCGTACCTTATTTGAATTCTCCAAATGATGTGTTCATTTGGCTTATGCTCAAAGAGTCTTTAGAAAATGGAGTTATGTGGTTGCTTCTATCCTTGGCACCATTGTTGGCTTATGATTACTTGATGTAGCTTGATGGATTTGATTTTTATTTTATAATTATAAAACTATATATTTGAATCATGCACCAAATCCTACATTATAACTTTATTATGCTCAATCTCTCATAAATTCAATAGGCAATGGCTTGAATTTATAAGTCAAGAAACTAATACCAACATGAGGTGAGTTAAGGTGTAGTTAGAGATTAGACTGAGTTTAAACCTAATCTTAGCTTAGGTGTAAAATGGTCATGATTATAAATGAATAAAAAAGTTGAGATATTCTAGGATATTTGACAACTCACAAAAAGGTAACTATGAATTCCTAGGATATTCTAGAATTTTGAATTTCCTTTTTTGAGGATTTCATTAATTGTCCATGGATAATTTAACTAGGCATTTAATTAGGTTTAACATTTTAATTAATTATGTCAAGAAATTTTAGCATTTTTAAGATTTTAATTAATTTCATGTGTGCATTTACCCTATTTAATAGGTCTATAAGCTAAATTACATGTAATGTCATGGAATAATTAGAGATGAATCCATGAGAGATTTTTATTGTTTATGGTAGGATACCCAATTAGGGATGTCTCAATGAGATTTTGAGATTTGATGAGTGTTACACAAGTGAATTTAGGATGTTTAGTAATTTTTAGGATTAATTTGCAATGGTTGGTAGAAATCAGTCTAAAGTCTAGTATGAAGCCATTAGTGGCCAGTTTTAGGTGTTTATAGTTTTCCCCTATTTGGGAAGGCATTGCATGTTGTAAGAACAATAATGTATTCTCAGATATTTAAAATGTCTTGTATGTTTATGACATCAATGGTAATGGATGAACTATAGGTTCCCCCTCAAGCGAGTGGTTGGAAAAGGGGTTAACAAATAGTCCCTTAAAAGAAGGAAATGAGTAGACCAAATAGATGAAATGGGATGGAAGGGACTAATTTTCCCAAAGGTGGTTATAATCAATGGCATATGGAGTTACCCCACTTAGGATTGATAAACAAGATGATTTTCCCATAGGTGGTTATAATCATCAACATAGGTGGGATTAAAAAATGTGATCATTTTCCCAAATTTAGTTATAATCATTTTTAAAAAGCATAGGTTAATAAGAGACTGATTTTACCAAAGGTGATTATAATTAGTTAAAGGGAAAACAATGATTTTCCCATGGGTGGTTATAATCATTGGTAGGATAAAAAATGATCCATTTGGGTGGATAAGGATATTGGTTTTCCCAAAGGTAGTTATAATCATTATCACAATGAAAATGTGCCCTAGTTAGGCAGAAGAAAGTGAATGATTTTCCTAAAGGTGATTAGAATCATCAACCCTCAAATGGATGGAAACATAATTATTAGGCCAAAGGTGGCTAAAATAATTGGTAATGAAGGTGGGATAGTATACAATGATTTTCCCAAAGGCATTTATAATCACTCGTATGCCATCCTTTTTAGCCCTCTTATGCCATGTTCTCATTGACCACTTACCACTTAGTGAGGGTTCCCAAAATCCTTAAGGCAAATAAGTGGTCAATGTTTTTGGTTTTTGCTAAATCAATTTTACAAATGTTCTTGGAATTTTCTATACATCTCAATTTGATCAAGAATGATGAGAGAATTCAAACCTACAATTTATCTCAAAATAATGAGAGCATGTCAAATGGGTGACTGATTTTACCTCAACATAAATCAATAATTTCCCATATAGCCCTATGATGGGACCTCAAGTCAATAAAGTTCTACCTTATAGTAGAGGAATCTGACTAGTGTAGCATCTAATTCAAATAAAATAAGTAAATTTGTCATAATGGCACATTAAAATATATGAATGACAAGATGGTATGTCAAATCATGATAAACAAGTGTTTCCCCTAGTTTACCCATAGGTTGTTATAACTAAGAAATAATGGCATAAGTCAATGATACTAATTTGTCCATAGGTAGTTATAATTAGTAACAAGATGGTTAGACACTAATTTGCCTAAAGGTGGTTATAATCAGGCCCAGATGGGTATATAATGGAATAATAAATGAAGGATGAAATTGCAAAAACATCTATTATACTACACCAAAATATGGTCTCTATCTAGAATACTTAAAATAATTGTTAAAACTAATCTAAATCTTTGTGATGAAAGTAGGACCAATGGAACAGAGCCAAGGTCAAACATTTTTGGCAAGGAAAGGATGAAAATAATTTGGTCGATAGAAAAGGTATATTAGAATAGAATGGTGGAATGATAAAGTGATAGAATGGTAGAATGGTATAGTAAAAATAAGAAAGCTGATAGTATGGTATAACTTGAAATTGTCCTCATAGACAATACACTAGATCAGTCAAGTGAAGTAATGCTTGAGGTGTATTATGTTCATTGGCTCATTAAGTTCATCCCCATTTAGTGTGATGAGCCTATATGATCCAACACCATAGTTTGAAACAATGATGAAAGGACCTACCCAATTAGGTTTGAAATTTCCTTTACGTTTATTCTCATCCATGGTATTCTTTTGGTTTTCTTTAAGAACAAGATCACCAATCTCAAATTCCTTGTTTTTCACATGAAAATTGTAGTGGCCTTGAATTTGGTTTTGGTATGTTTGAAAATTATTTATTATGGCCAAAATTTTGTCATTAAGTAACTCTAGTTCATTTAGGTGAACTAGTTGATAGTATTCATCATCCAAGACATGATTAAAAGAGATGCATAATGATGGTAACTTGACCTTAATGGGAAGAATGGCCTTAGTGCCATAAACAAGTGAATATGGAGTGGATCTAATTGGAGTGTGGTGATTGGTATAGTATACCCAAAGGTAATGGAATATTTGGAGGTGTCAATCATGGATGACATCATTGATAATATTTTTAAGGATGTTGATAATGGTTTTGTTACATGCTTTTGCCTGGCCATTACCTTGTGGGTAATATGCCATGGAAAAATGTTGTTTAATTTTGTACTCGACACATAACAATTCAACATCCTTGTTCTTGAATGATCTACAATTATTAGATATAATGTTTTAGATTAAGGTAAAAGTAGGTTTTGAAGGGGCCCTAAAACCCTTTACAGATCAAGAAAGATAAAACATTTCAAACCGCTAGGAAAGGCAAACCCACTGAAAAATAGTACCTAAACCAGGTTTTACAGGGACCTGAAACCAACAATATGAACCAGTAAAAGCACCCCAAGTTTTACAAGGACCTGAAACCTAAATTAAAACTAGGCAAAACAACCTAAAAACCAAGTTTTAAAAGGACCTAAAACCTCATAAATAGAGACACCAAAGCCCAACTCCAAAAAGAATAGAGCGGGCTCCCAGGTTCAAACCAACAACCCCAAGAACATAATGTCAAAGGAATTGCTCACAAATGGAAGCCATCAAAATTTTCCTTTACATGGCACACCTTCCTCCCTAATCACCACCATAGCATAGGTATATCCACCATACCCATCAATTTTTAATGAGCAAGGCTCCTTCACGGCTTAGGGTTTCTCCATTTTCCCTGACTAGGGCGTCATGGCTCATTCACAAACCACAGAGGAAACTAATTTTCCCCCATTTGTTCACTATTTTCTTCGCTAACCAAAGCAAAATAAAATATCACGTAAAAAAGATCTCAGCATTTTTCTGTCGCACATCTGGTCCATGGATCCCAAAAAATGCATTGCCCATAACTAATAGCACCACCAACAAAACCCCCAAATCCGTCGCTGCCACCACACTTTCCATCCACCCAAACATCTGCGAGATCACCCCCTCTGCTCAGAGGAATCACCACCATGGCATTCAATATCTCCCCAAAGAAAACACCGATCTACTCAGAACAGGGTATTGGTCATCACGGTGGCCACAAAATAGAAATCCAAGGTAAAAATATAGTTTCACACTATAAAAAATTAGGCTTTACAAAGCCACGCATACACACACGAAGAAGGGTTTGAGGGGGCGTGAAGACACGAGCCCCCTGTGAACCCCCCGCTACTATGATATAATGTTAGATGGGATACCATAGCAAAAAATAATATGGTTAAAGATGAATTTGTAAATTTGATTTCTAATCATGTAAGTGAGGGGTATAAATTCAACCCACTTAGTGATATATTCAGTGGTAGCAAGGATATGTTTATAGTTTTTGAAAGAGGTAGGGTTTATCTTCCCAATGAGATCAAGGCCCCATATAGTAAATATCCATATTGTTATCATTGGATTCAAAGTATTGGTTGGGCAATGAACAATATTAGTATGCCCTTGACATTTATCACATCTTTTTACATATGCAATTGTATCTGAGCCCATCATTAGCCAATAGTACCTAGTATGAAAGAGATTTTTGGAGAGGAATACATCATTGGTTTGGGGTCCAAATATTCCCTCATGTACTTCCCATTATACTAATGTATATTATATCAAAGCTAAACAACAAATAAAAGTTATGTTGAACATACTTATCTATTGAGAGAGGGATGAATCAGTAGATCTCAAAAACCAGATTGCTTACAACTTTCAAGATGAATGTTAAACAAATGAAAAAAATTAAATAAATCAAAGAGATATATCTCATGCATAGAATGAAACACATGATTTATATGTGGAAATTCAAATGGAAAAACCATGGTGAAAATGCTACTAGAAACTACTATTTTAATCTAGCCTCACAATATTTGTCTCACTAACTAAACTTCACTGGTTACATTTAAGGACATCCATCCCAAGGAGACACCAATCCCATATTTTAAGAGCACCAAATCTAAGGAATCACCCACTCCATATTTTAAATGCCAACTTAATTTAATCTAATGGCACCAACCAATTAGAGATTTAGAATTCAAATTAATGACATAGATTCACAATAGAATCCAAAACTCTATTCTTTGTTACATGTCTAGTCTAAGACTACTCATTTCTCTTTCAACACACTCTTGTGTGATCTTCACTCTTTCTTTACCCTTTCTCTATCTCTAAACTTATATATTTTATGTTATGATATTCTTCAATTCTACCATCATACCTCCATGCTCATATGAGTCTCATATATATGCATCTACAAATTGACTCTTCTCATTCTAAAATAAAAATAACTATTTATCTTTCTTTCTCTTTGTTTCTTTGTAATTTTGCATCAAATAATCTTGATTAAAACATTTGAAATATATAGAGTAATTAAAAATAATAACCATTTTTACAAGAAGAACAGATTTATTTTCTTCACTTGTTATGCCAAACTTTTATAACTGACTTACTTTATCGGGTTCTTGAAGATTCATGACTTATCCTTAAGAAATCCACCTTTTATCAGGTTTTTGACAATGCATTACTTCATCAAGTTCTTGAAGATGCATGACTCACTCTTTAATTAACCCTCCTTTTTTTAAGTCTTTGAGTATGCATTACTTCATCGGGTTCTTGAAAATGCATTACTTCATACTATCTTGATCATTAAACTTCAAAACTTTGGCTTCATCTCAATTTCTTTGTCATTTATGTTTTACTTCCTCTTTTTCGATCTATTCAAACTTGCTCAATATTTAACCTGCCTTGACCTTTTGAGAATGCTTTACATGAATTCACACTTACCCTTAGGCAAAGTTGAAAGCGACCTTTCTTCTTTCGACAAATTATTATGGGCTTTTTGTTAAGGGCTCTTCATGACAATTTATCTAAAATAATTGTTGTAGAGAATTTATCTGAAATAATTGTTCTGGATAATTTCCCTAAAATAATTCTTGTGGACAATTTCCTTGAAATAATTGTTGCAAATAATTTCCCCAAAAGAATTATTCAAGTGCCCTTCAATTTTTTTGTAAAGGTCCACATACCCTTTGGCCTTTTTGAAAAGATCCCTTCGAAATTTTTCCAAGTGTCTACATATCCTTGAAATTTTTTTCAAAAGAATTATTCAAAGTCTTCTTCCAAAAAATTTCCTTCAGAACTACTACAACATACCCTTCAGAACTTTTATTTTAGGTCACTTGTCCTTCGACACTTTATAAATGTACCCTTTAAAACCTTTTTTTTGGATCACTTATCCTTTGGCATTTTTCAAATAATCCCTTAAGAAGCTTTGAATAGTCCACTTTCCCTTCAGAATTTTTTCAAGGTACCCTTCAGGACTTTTTCAAGAGTCCACTTGTCCTTCAAACTTTTTACAAGGTACCCTTTAGGACTTTTTCAAGGGTCCACTTGCCCCTTACAAATGTTGTCATGGACATTTCATTCGATAGAGACTTAATCCACTTTTTTGAAAGAATTCTCTAGTATGGGTTCTTCCCAAAGCTATACTTATAAAAATGAAAGAAGTAAAGACATCCTAAAAATCCAATCAACTCCATTAGATAAATTTGGTTTTTTTACACTACTTGACTTATAAACCATGAAAGAAGTTAATTCACTTGATAAACCTGATTCACTTTGACTTCACCCAATTGGGTTCTCTACATTTATTTTCTCATGAAACTTTATAAGTTGAAGCAAATAGAGTTCACATACCTAATTTGCACAATCTTGACCTAGTTGAGTTCTCTAAATTTATTTACTTATGAAATTTTATAAGTAGAAGCACATGAAGTTCTGAAACTTGAATTACTCCATCCTGACCTAGTTAGCTTCTCAAACTTCCTTTACTCATAAAAATTATAAGTATAAGCACATTGAGATGAAAAAATTGATTCACACTATCTTGACCTAGTCAGGTTCTTGAGCCAACTTTACTTATAAACCTTTATAAGTAGAAGTACATGAATTTCACAAACCCAAAATACTCCACAAGTACATAGACTTGACAAACCTGAAATACTCTAGATATGTACAAGCTTATTAAGTTCATCATCACTATGCCTTTATCATTAATGTTTGTACATTTGAAATCTATGACAACTCATGACACTCAAATTTCCAAGAATCTCCCCCTTTAGCATTGATGGAAAAAATCTCTGTAAGACTAGACAATCCCCCTTGCTTTGCTTCTTTTCTCTATTTTTCATCTATGTCTTTCTCTTTTTTCCCCCTTTGACATTAATGATAAATCATATTATACCAATATGTCAACTAGCCTCCCCTAGAATACACTTGTTTAGGTACTTCTTTATTTATAATCCTCAAACGTATCATATTAAAACAAGATAAGAGTAGCTCCCCATTAAGCCATAATACATGTGCCCAAACTCCTCTTTTTCTAGGAGTTAGTGATGTTCCTTTTATATTCCCCTTGGAACTATGCCTATTCACTAGGAGCTAGTGATTTGGTGTAGGAGCTACCACTCCCAACTATTATCTTAGATATTTAAATTTTTCTTTAGGCAAAGATTTAGTGAATATATCTGCAATTTGGTCTTTTTTTGGAACATATTCCATTGTGACCTCTTCATCACCAACCTTTTCTCTTAAAAAGTGATATATTATTGATATATGCTTTGTTCTTATGTGCATCGCTAGATTCTTGGATATATTTATAACACTTGAATTGTCACACAAAATGGGAATTGGTCCTTTGAACTCTACTTCAATATCTTTTAGTGATTTCTTCATCCACAACACTTGAGTATAACATGCCACTACTACAACATATTCTACTTCTACTATAGATAGTGTAATTAACTCTTGTTTTTTGATAAGCCATGAAATAAGTCTGTTACCAAGGAAGAATGCACCACCACTAGTGCTTCTTCTATCATCTATGATTCTTACCCAATCAACATCTGTGTATGCTAAAAAATTGAAATCATCACTTGATGGGTACCATAAGCCATACTCTATTGTGCCTTTGATATATCTTAAGATTTTATTTACTACATTTACATGTGTTTCTTTTGGAGCAGCCTCGAATCTAACAACCATGAATATAACTTGCATGATGTCTAGTCTTATCATAGTAAGATATAACAAACTATCAATCATTGACCTAAATAAAGTATGGTTCACTTCAAGAGATTCATCACTCTTTCTCAACTTGCATCCAGTTATCATGGGAGTGCTAACTAGTCTACTATCCTCCATACTAAATTTTTTGAGCATCTCCTTCACATACTTGGTTTGAGATATAAATATTCCTTATTTTGATTTTGAAACATGTAGACCAAGAAAAAATGAAAATTATCCTTGCATGGACATTTTAAACTCCTTTTGAATTTTATTTGTAAATTCTTTACACATATTATTGTTGCTACCACCAAAAATAATGTCATCAACATAGACAATTATGATCAACATATGTCCATTTTTAGAATTAACATATAGATTACTATCAACACATCCTTTGATAATTCTTTGTTACTACAAATACTAATCTAGCCATGGATTCCATGCTCTTGGTGCCTATTTTATACCATACAACACCTTTTTCAATTTACACACATAGTCTTCCTTATCTATCTGCTAAAAATCTTTAGGCTATTCAATATAAACTTCTTCATCCAAGGTTCCATTCAAGAAAGCTTATTTAACATCCATTTGATAGACTTTAAAATTCTTAAAGACTGAGAATGCTAAAAACATTGTGATATCTTCTAATCTTACCATCAGGGCAAATGTCTCCTGAAAGTCTATTCCTTCTACCTAAGCATATCCCTTAGAAACAAGTCTAGCTTTGTTTATCACAATAGCTCCATCTTAATTTAACTTGATTTTTAAAACCCATTTTGTGCCTATGACATTATTTTCTATGGGTCTTGAAACTAGATTCCAAGTTTTGTTCTTTTCTATTTGACTTAGTTCCTCACTCATGGCCTTTTGCTAATTCTCATCTTTGTTAGCTTTAGTATAGTTTTTGGGCTCAATTTCAGATAGTAAAGCAAAACTTACTTGTTCTTTTCTCATTTTAGTTCTTCTCCTTGTTTTAACTCCTTCTTTCATGTCTCTAATGATCTGATCCTTAGGATGATCCTTTTGAATAAACTTTGGGGGTGCCTTTTTAATCCTTTTCACCTCTTTTTCTTCATCTTCTAACATTTCATTCTCATCTTCTTCTTTTAGCTTTTTAATACTGATCTCCTCTAATGGTTCAATCTCTTCTTTAAATATCTCTTCTACTTTAACATGAATGCTTTCCACTAGTTTATGCAATCTTTTGTTATAGCAAACATAAGCTTTGTTATGAGTGTAATAACCAAGAAATATTCCCTCATCACAATGTGACTCAAAACTTCCTAGCTTTTTCTCCTTCCTTTGAATGTAGCATTTGCTTCCAAACACTCTAAAGTACTTAATCGAGGGAGGATTTCCATACCATATTTTATATGGAATCTTATCATTTTTCACCCTCAATTAAACTCAGGTCAAAATGTATATAGTTGTTTGAACTACATCTCTCTAATAGCCATCAAGTAGGTTGGCTTATTTTAACATTATTCTAGCCATTTCCTTGATAGTCCTATTCTTCCTTTTAACCACTCTATTTTTTTGTGGAGTTCTTGTGCCTAAGTAATGTCTTTTAATTTCATGCTTCTCCTAGTACTCTATGAATTCATTTGAATTGAATTCACCACCTTTGTCTAATTTGAGGCACTTGATCTTTTTACCAATCTCATTTTCAACCATGGCTCTAAAATTTTTGAATCTCTTAAAATCTTGAGACTTGTACTTTAAAAAGGTTACCCATGTCATTCTAGTATAGTCATCTATAAATATCATGAATTAATACACTCCTTTGGATCCTCTTGTCTTGGTTGGTTCACAAAGATCAGTATGAACTATCTATAAAGGCTTTATAGTTACATACTCTTTAGTTTGTTTACCAAGTTGACACTCTCTACACATTATATCTGTAGGATTGGTTATTTTGGACATGTTTCTTACACACTTTTTGAAACTTAATTTGATTAAATTATCAAATTTAACATGACCCATCCTTTTGTACCATAACCAGCTCTCATCAATCTTTGTCATGAGATAATTTGTATTATTCACTTCAACCAAATTATATATGTTACTCTCAGTCCTTTTTCCTTGTGAAATAGTTTTTATATACCTTTTTAATTCACAACCTTCAACATCAAATATGACTTCATAGCCATTTTCACACATCTGACTGACACTCGGTAGATTATGTTTTAGTCATTTAACATATAGAACATCATGTGTAAGAAGCTTGTCATTAATGTGTAAGATTCATTTGCCTCTAATTTTGACTATAGTATTATCCCCCAAGCTGATAGTCCCTTCTTTTCATCAGCTCAAATTTGTGAACTTACTCTTGTCCCCTATCATATGCTTTGAGTAACCACTATCTATGACCCATAAATTTTTCTCTTTAGCATAAAGTGTTGTTTGAATAATTATAAACTAATTATTCTTTTTCCATATCTCCTTAGGCTTCTTGATTGTACTTATCTTTATTATGTCATATATTTGTGAGCCTTTGTTCACTTTAGGAGTCTTAACACTTTTTGCATTGATAGATTTAATAAGATTTATTTTCCAATACTTTGTTATATGTCCAAAATTATTACAGTTGTAAAATAAAACATCTAGATCTAGAAAAGGAGCAAATTAATTCTTACTTAAGAAGCTTATCCTTTTCTTAGGTATAAATTTACAATCAATTGCTTTATGGCTAAATTGATTACAACTATAACAATAACCATAAAATGAAGAGGAATACTTGGTTATCATTTCCCTTTGGGGATATAAAAGAGATCTTCTGAACTTTGTCTTCTTCACATTCCTTGTTGTTATGTTTCTTTTTGAAGTAAAAACCTTGGTCTTTACAGGAACAAAGTTATTAATTTTCTTTTTCTCTTTAGGAATGTGATTTTCTTATTTTTTGATTTTGATTCTGTTGCTGCCTTAAAATTTCCATACAAATTCCTAGTTGCACTCAACATGGGACTCTTGCCTTTATCATACCCAAGTCCTAATTTTTATTTGAAGGGATTTTGTGAGCTGACCATCTCATCCAATATTATAGTTCCTCCTTTCATTTTTAGACCTCTATCAATTTGTTCTTTGTCCTTTTTGAGCTTTTCTCTTAGGTCCATGATTTCTTCCTTCATTTTTAAGCATTCTACGGATTTTTCTTGAAAATTAGCTTTGAACACATCCTCTATCCTATTTACATCCTCAAATTGGGTCTTCAAACTCACTATAATTTTATTTGATTCCTCATTTATTTCATTCAATTTCTCAAACTCTTTTTGACTAATCTTTTTTTATTTATAACTTTCCTTTCTAAGCTTGTATATTTATTTTAGAGCAGAAATGATTTCACATTATAGATTTACTTATCCTTCCTCTTCTTCATAACCATCTAAGTACTCTTATTCTTGGCATAAATAATTTGATTCATAAGTTAGAAATAGCATTTCATTTTATTTGGCCATAAAATCACTATCATGCTCATCACTTGAACTACTATTATCATCAACAAAGTCACTATCTTCTTTTGAGTATAACCCCTTTTTATTATTAAAGAATATTTTATTATTCTTGGGATAATAAGATTTATCTTTTTGATTTTTCTTAGATGAATACAAATCATATTTCCTTTTGTGTGGACATTTAGAAGCAAAGTGACCTATCTTTCCACAATTAAAACATTTGAAAGGTAACTTACCTTTGTATTTGTCTGAGTCCTTCAATTTTTTGATGAAATTGGATTCTACATCATCAACCTCCTCAGATTCATAATTAGGAGTTTATTCTTCTTCTACCTACTTATAAACTTTGAAAGCAACTTCCCTCTTGGATGACTTAGCAACTCCAGCCTCATCTCATATGCAGTGAAAGTTCCATGCAACTCATCTACTATAAGCTTGTTTAGATATCTTGTTTTGGTCTTCACAACTCAAAAACTATGAGATTATATGTTGAACAATAAGACCATGGCCATTTCAAAAGTATATCCACTAAAGTATCTACTATCTAAAACATCTTTACAAGGATACATTATTTAGTCTAAATCTTTCAAGAAAAATGTAAAGGTCAGTTACTTCAAGGAAATTATTATAGATAAAATGTTTAAAATAATTATCCCAACCAAATTATGATAGAACAAAAGTCCCAAAGAAATGTTGTGGTATAATTATCTTGAAGACCAAAGGCCGAATGCAAACAATAATTCCATTGACAAAATGTCTAAACTATTTCTTCTAATGACTAGATTACTATAGAAAAATTATGTGGAACAAAAGTTACAAAAGACAAAAGGCCCAATGGGAAAATTACTAAATAAATTCATCCAATTAGTGTAAAGGCCATGTGAATGTCTTTCACGGTTGTGTGGATGTCAAAATTAGGCTCAATGTTCATCCATTAGGGGTTAAATTTTATAGTCACATAGATGTCATTGATGGTCATATGGATGTCAAATTTAAGCCAAAATATCTATCCATTGGAGATTAAATTTAATGGTCATGAAAACATCATTTATGGTCATAAAAACATCAAATGATAGGTGAATAAACATCAAATTTAAGCCATAGTGTATATCTAGTGGCATTTGATCTATGGAAAATAGGATCTATATTTGTATTTGATCATGTAAATCAAGATCAATAACACAAGTGAGAGATGACTTGTCAAAGGATCTAGGCTAAGTAAGGAGCTACCATGTGGCATAAGGGTGATAGCATGGAAAAATTTGACAAATTAGAGCATAGAAAGCCCATAGATTATCCAAGTGGCATGATCTCAAGGGATCTTAATGGAAATCTAATAGTTTACAATAAAAGATAATGCTAAAAAGATGTTAAGAGATCATAGAGATACCAGGTGGCATGTTCATATTCATCATACATATAACGATCTACCATTTCCACATGGAGGGCCACATAAATACTTAGCCTTGACAATAATTCATGCCACATTATAGGTAAAAGAGACAAATATCACATAAATAACAATCACATCATGATCAGCCTACCATGTGAGAGTGTACAATTAAGAATTAAAAAATGTAATTTTTTCAAAATGAGTGACTTTAAATCAAATATATTGGTGAGAAGAGTGACATGGTGAGGCCATATCAACATGCATGACACATTCAAGGACCCTATGCAATGTAGGTAGTGAAATCTTCCACCACTGACAACAACTTGGCAATTTATAAATTACAAATTTATAAGAGGGACTAGGATTTACCCAGTGTAAATCAAAAGTTGAAACTAATGAATTTTTTCATTAAAAATATGAAAGAAGCCTTAAAAGGCCAGATGTGAAAAATCAAAAGTGTAAAAATGTAAAATGTGAAAAACAAGTTGGAGTCAAAAGGTAAAAAGTTGAAAATGATCTAAGTCTTTTGCATTATTTCATTATTGTGCTTGTCCAAATTCCTCCATGAGATAAAAATTGAAATATTGAAAATCCAACATGGGCCACTACAAATAAGATCATTTGAATAGTCATGGATATAAAATATTCCTAAGGAATCATGGAAAAATTAGGTTGTTTCATGGTATACATGAGAGAGAGGGCATTTATCTAGAAGTTCATAGCTATGCAGGTAGGTGGTTAAGAGCATCCCCAGGTAGTTGCACATAATGAAAAAGTGTGTTTTACCATCTACCATGAATCTTCTCCTTATATATTGTGTGAAAGGTATTTCCTCCCTTTGAATCAAAAGATGTGATCCAAATCTTCATCACTTCTCGTAGAGGCAATTAGAGTTATTATATTTATTGCAAATGGTTGAATATTTTAGGCATGACAAGAGAATATTTTATATATAGAAGTGTCTTGGAAGACTTGAAAGTTTGTTTTGTAATTTTAAAATTTTCAACCCATAGTTCTACATTTGAAAATGTAAAAATAGGGAACTTTTCCTCTATTCAAAGGTTCTTGTTAGTCATTGTTTTAGATGTTCATTTTCTATAAGTATAGGTTCTATAAGAATTTATGGGATTAATTGTTGTGTATATATATTATCTCCCTTGCTAAGGTAGTTATAGTTGTACAATCATTATTGAACTTTGAGAGAATCTCCATGTCTCCCTTGTCAAAAGAGTAATTTCACCATGCTTGTCCCCATGGTAGCATTTTGAAACATTGATGTTTGTATATTTATTTTCAAGTCAATGAAAATGCTTATGGTCCTTTGATATTTACTATTGATGAAGTACAATAATATGTTTTGTAAATACTATTGAATGGATATCTAGTTTTATATTCATTACTAGTTATCATTTTGAGCATGGGTCTAGGTTATAAAACCCTTTTTATATTAGTTTAGAACATGTTGTTGAATAAATTGTTAGGTCACCCTGGGTTTATGGATTTGATAGGAAATATTATTATGAAAGTTTAGTTTTAGTGTATGTTCTATTATTTCAAGGATCATTTAGTATTTCCCACTAGCTTGTATTTGAGTTTTTTCTACATATGTGCTAAGGAATGATGTCATAAATCTTGTAAGATACCATGTTATTTGAAAGCTACCAATATGCCATATTCCACAAATAATACACTCAATTTCATATTATAAGTGTTATTCTATAGTATATGCATAAAAAATTGCATTATTAACATGTGTCTATGTTTTATGCTTTAAATCATAACATTATAGTCTATTATTCATCCCCTTTGTTATTGAATATTCCTTATAACGAAGGTTACAATCACTTTCAAATATATCTTCAATAACTTGTATCTAGCCTAGATCATTTTCTAATTTTGTGTGACAATCCTTCTTGGGTGGAATGAGTGAGTTAGGTTGTGTTCTGGTTATATTTGTGTTCATTGGTGCCAATAATCCCCATGGAAGTTAAATTATAGAATCAATCCATGTGATAAAGATACCCCTTAGGTCCTCTCATCTTGGTTTAGGTGGAGCCAAAATTAATAGGGAGCTAACCATACCCTCTGTAGGTGACTCTTAGTCATTTTTTATGTCTGATCTAGTCTTGATGCTAAACCCTTCCCTAGATATAACAACATACTAGCAGGTTTTTCATTATTGTTTACCATTTTATTTCAAGTGTGCAAGGATAAGTGTATAATGTGTACAAATAGAAAAAAAATAATGATGATTCTTATTTAATCATTAATTAGGTTATAAACCACTTTTAGACAAAATATGACAAGTTGGTACCCTACAAGGCCTTGGTTGACACTCTCAAGTAGTAGATTGCTGACATCCAATTTGAACATATACCAAAGGATAATAAAAATATATGTTATGGATACCATTAGATATTTAAATTGAAATATAAATATGATAAAAATACTACCACTTTCTCATTAAAAATCTATTAGTGCTAGCACATGAACCACCAACCATCATAATGATTTGTGATATTTGATCCCAATTCTACTTGGTATTTAGACCTATAAAATTATCTCTGTAACCATATTATGCCACCAAATGTATCCTATAAACAATATAAATATTTCATCCACAAGGCCCAGTGTTATACCTTACTCAGACCAATTATACACCACCATAATTTTGATGGAACTCTACTTTGTTGTTTACCTTTGGTAGAATCTACATTAGCATTATGGGAAGTTCATGAAAGGGTATGTGGATCCCACACTAGTGGGGACATACTATCTAAAAATATCTAGTGTATCTGGTATTATTGGCCAATCATGGATGTAGATGTAACTACATATGTCAAAATATGTGATAAATGTCAATGACATGCCAATCTAATTCATACATTGGCCAAGACTCTAAAACCAATGTTTACACCATGGCCATTTGCTACATGGGGCCTCAATAACATTGGGAAGATAAACCCTACCTCATTTAATGTCCATAAACATATCCTTACTACCATAGAATATTTCACTAAGTGGGTTGAAGCTATACCCCTCACTTACATGACTAGAAAGCAAATTTCCAAATTCATCTTCAGCCATCTCATTTTTCACTATAGTATCCCCTCTAACATTATATCTAATAATGGTGGCTCATTCAAGAATAAGGATGTCAAGTCTCTATTTGCCGAATATAAAATTACACAAAATTTTTCCATGACATATCATCCACATGATAATAGCCAAGTAGAAGCATCAAACAAAACCATTATCAACATCCTTAAAAATATTATCAATGATGTCAGCTATGATTAGCACCTCTAAATATTATATGTCCTCTGGTCATACCATACCAATCACCACACTCCCATAGGTGCCACTCTATACTCACTTGTTTATGGTATTGAATTCATTCTTACCATTGAGGTTTAGTTGCAAGAGCTAGATTTACTTGATGAGAAATGCATGGATTCATTCAATAGACTATGAGCATATCAAAATCAACTCTATGGTCACTACAATCAATGCGTGAAACATATAGAATTCAAGTTAGGTGATATTATTCTTAAATAAAACCAAAATAATACCATGGCTAAGAAGAAGCATAAAGGCAAGTTCAAGCCCAACTGGGTAGGTCCTTTAATCATTATTATAGGCTATGGAATTGGAGCATATAGGTTTGCCACACCATATGAAGATGAACTTGATGAGTCCATGAAAATTATACACCTCAAATGATACTTTGCTTGAATGCCTTGGTGTATTTTATATTATGACCATTTCAAGTTGTACCATATTATCAACATTCTTCTTTGTATTCTATCATTCTATCACTTTGTCATTCCACCATTCCATTCTACCATACCTTTTATATTGACCAACATGTTTTGATCCTTCCTACCTATATTGTTTGACCTTGGTTCATCTATTGGTTCCACTTTCGACATGAATATTTAAATTAGTTTCAACAGTTATTTCAAGAATTTTAGATAGAGGCTATATTTTGGAACCGTGTGACAAAATTTTTGATAGTTTCATCGTTCATTTCTTATTTCATTTTATATCATGATTTATTTATGTGGCCTTGATTATAACCACCTTTGGGGAAATTAGTGTCTTACTAGTCTTTCTATTAATTATAACCACCTATGGTCAAATTATTATCATTGATCTATGTCATTATTTCCTAGTTATAACCACCTATAGGCAAACTAGGGGCAACATTTATTTCTTGTGCCTTGACATACCAACTTGCCATTCTTATGTCTTACTATGACATTATATCAACTATACCTTTTTTTTTTAATTGTCTACTACACAAGTTAGATTCCTCTATTATAAGGTGGAACCACTATGACCTAAGGACATTTTGGAATTATGTGGGTCATGTTCAATACTTATTGATGTCATCTCAATCCTTCTTTTCCACATGCTCTCACAATTTTATGAGTACTCCTTAAGTTTGAACACTCTTTTTATTTTTCTATCTTAGACCATTTAGTATCTTATCATTCTTGATTGAGTTGATATACTCCAAAATTCCAAAAAAAAAATTAAAATTGATTTAGAAAAACTAAAAACATTGACTGCTTATTTGCCTTAAGGATTTTGGGAACCCTTACTATGCCACAAGAAACCAATTGTCATTTAGTTTCCCCATCTCTTTTGGCCTTATTTCACGCTCTTGTCATTTTATGAGCTCATCCCCATATTCTTCTAAAGCATTCATTATGTTTTATTTCTTATCATGTTATTTATATCCCATATCCCATATGTTTTATGCATTTGTCTATATTAGAAAAGGTCATTACAAAACCAAAAAAAACATAAAACAAGATATAATATATATTTAACTCTAAGTTATAACAATGATAAAAATTCAAGTGATCCCTTCGTTAATAGCTGATCAGCAAAATGGATTCATTCTAGGCAGACAAATCCTCAACTCAGTTATAATGGCGCATGAGAATATTCATTCACTATTCAGCTCTAACACAGAGGGGTTCCTAATGAAAGTGGATATAGCTAAAGCATATGACAGGGTGGATTGGCTATTCCTTTCAAAAATCCTTATTGCCTTTGGCTTTGAACAAAGAGTGGTTGATATAATCAAGCAGCTGATAACTACTACTTCTATAGCTGTGTTGGTAAATGGGAGTTCATCTCATTTTTTCAATCCGTCAGGGGATTAAGACAGGGGGATCCTATCTCCCCTATTCTATTTATTATCATGGCTGATAGTATGGGGCGATACCTTGGGGACTTAGTTTGTAGAGGATTATTTAAAGGTCTGAAACCCTCTTCGCATCCTTTAATATGCTCCCATGGTTAATTTTTGGATGATACTATTTTCATGGGACAATCTGAAGTCACAGAAGCTAGAACTCTAAAGGAAGCTATAAATATGTATTCCTCTACCTCTGGACAGTTGATTAACTAGAAAAAAATCATGGTATTCTTTACCAATACCCCAGTTTATAGACAGAACAAAATAGCAAGAATCCTAGAATGCTCCATAGGTTCTTTTCCTTCCACTTACCTTGGTCTCCCTTTAGGGTCGAAAGCTCCTGAAGCTTTTTGGGAAGGACTTATTAACAAATTTACTAAGAAATTGGTGGGATGGAAAGGTAGTCTTCTAAGCCAAGGTGGAAAGCTCACACTCCTCAAAGCAAGTCTTCAAAGCATACCTACGTATGCTTTGAGTCTTTTCAAAATCCCCACTAAATTTGCTGAAGCTGTAGAAAAAATCTAGAGAAACTTTCTTTGGTCAGGTACTGAAGAGAAAAGGAGAATGCCTCTTATAGCATGGGATAACATTTGCAAACCTGTCAAGGATGGTGGACTTGGTATAAGGAAAATTAGAAGTATGAACATAGCCCTCTTAGCTAAACAGGGGTGGAGGGTTTATCAGGAAAATAAAGAATGGAGTAAAATTTGGAAGCATAAGTACTTATTCAAGGCAAAGTACATTTCTCATCCTTCTGCCATATGGGGGGCAGTCCAGGGAACAAAACATGTTTTAAAAGAAGGAAGTTCATGGAAAGTTGGCAATGGTAAAAAGGTGAAGTTCTGGGAAGATATTTGGTTAAGAGGAAAACCATTACAAGAAGAAATCCAAGATAAAGATGTGATAGATAGATGCAAGCAAAGAGTGGGAATAATGGTTAATCAATATTGGCAAAACAACTCTTGGGTAAACCTCACTGACTATGATCAAGATCTCAAGGATATTCAATTATCCCTAAATGCTATATCTCTATATCCTAACCAAGAAGATAGAATTGTTTGGCACAATGAGCCAAGTGGACAGTTTAAAGTTTTGTCCATTTTCTCCTCTAAGGGAAATGGTAGCAAACCGTTATGGATGAGAGCCTGGATTAAGGGGCTCATCCCTAAAATCAAATTCTTTTTCTGGACCCTTCTCCAAAAGAAAATATCGACTCTGGATAATTTACAAAAACGCAGAATTAATATTGTAAACAGGTGTATTCTTTGTAAAAAAGACCTTGAGGATAGAGATCATCTGTTCATGAATTGTTCCTTCACTCAGCTTGTTTGGAAGGAGATTCTCAATTTGTGGGACATTACATGGATTCACCACAAAAATGTGGAATTATCTCTCAAAAGCTGGTACTGCCCTTCAAAGAATCCTGAAGTCCTTTTTTTATGGAAAATAACTCTTCCCCATATTTGGTGGGGAATATGGAAGGAAAGAAATAACTGAATCTTTAGAAATAAAGAAATTCCTGGATGGGTGGTAGGATAAAACATCATTAGAGCTTTAAAGGAGAATTTTTTATTACAAAAGAATCCAAGCTCTACCCTCCAAGTGGATAATCCCTTGAGGATGGATAATCCTATTGGTAAACCTGATAAACCCAGATCTGGAGTAACATGGAATGTTCCTCCTCAAGGATGGATTAAAGGAAACTTTTATGGTGCTGCCAAAGGGAACCCGGTGAATGCAGGTTATGGTGGAGTCTTGAGAAACGATATGGGAATGGTAATTGATGCTGTTGCAATCCCCATTGGTAAATCGAATTGCCACATTGCCGAAGCTACAACTGCCCTTCAGACCCTCAAATTAGCTATGGACTCGAGATATCCCAAATTGTGGCTTGAAGGGGACTCTTTGAATATTATAAATATTCTTAATAATAGAAATACTGTGTCTTGGACCATAGAGGATAAGGTAATGGAGATGAAAAAATTATTAAAGAAATTTGAAGAAGTGATTATAACCCACACCTTTCGTGAAGCCAATGGTGTTGCAGATTGGCTAGCTAATTGTGCAGTCCGGGAAGGTCAAACAGTGAGGTGGCATGAAACATTAGAAAAGAATGTGGAATTGAGGGCACTCATTCTTCATGATGCAACCCATGCAAAGGAAGGAAAGATTGGAGAGTAATAAATATATAATGGGTAGGAGGAGTGGCAGCGTGGGGAAAGGAAAACAATCATTAAAGAGGAAGGCCCTCAAGAGTTAGATCCAGATCCTAAAAAAGCAAAAACAAAGCCGACTTTCCAATCAATTTGGCAGCAGGTGGGTTCAGTGTAAAAACCATAGCAACTGGGATTCAAATAAAATGAGTATGGCACGCAAAAGGAAGGGAGAACCCCGAAAATAAGAACCCAAGAGCTGTGATGAATGGAGAGAGAAACAAGAAGTCTGGAGAATTCTGTAGAAAGGAAAAGTTGCGAGCTACATGGAAAGACTCCATGGATCAAAGCCGCATATCACTATGGATTTTTTCAAAAATTGGTCTGATGATAGGGTCACCCTACATGGTATCACAGTGAACTTAACAGAGGATTTTATAGCTGAGGTTACAGGGCTGCCTACAGATGGACTCAAATTTTCCAAGCAGATAAGCATCTCGAATGAGGCCTTTTGTAAGTTCCCCAAAACAGATGAGGAAGAATAGAAGCTGGTCAAGAATGGGGATTTCTATGAATTAGATCAGATAAAAGGGATATGGAGGGATGTCTTAAGCTACATAAGGGAGTACTTCATCTTAGATAGAAGAAGCAAGCACGTGCACAAGTTCCATTTTGTCTTCCTTAACCACTTCAGGCACAAGGTTAGTTTATCTTTTCCCTTTTATCTTCGCTTCTCCTTGGTCCAAAGTTTATATGCTCATAGGAAAAAGGAAACGCGCCCTATCCTACATGAAGGCCTTATTCTGCTTATCGAAGGCTACTGTAAGAATAGTGCAATGGTAAAGCACCCCAAACAGGGGAAAATTAAGGTGTCAGGGAATAGAAAGAGTGAAAGTGTAAACGTGAAAGGCAAAATAAAGCTCCCTAGTGCTAAAAAGCAGAATGTAGAAGAAGATACGGAATGGGAGAGAATTGAAAACCCCAGGGAGGAAAACTTGGAAGAAGAAGAAGGAACTAAAAGTTGGGATACAAACTCTAATGAGGATGAAGAATGTTCTGAGAAGAATGAAAAAGATGATGTCAACACAGAGGAGGATTCTGCAAATAGAACTGTAGATACGAAGGAAAACCAGAAAGTGTCAGAGGATGAATTTGTCTAGGATGACCCTATTGAGGACCCAACTTTAAAGAATGAAAAAGAAACTTCAAGTCAGGATGATAATCAAGATATGGATATGGAAATTCAAACTGGAATTAAAGAGCGGGAACAAAAGAGTCGAGAGGATATTTTTGAAGAAGCCAGGAACAGTCCCAATAAAAATTCTAAGGAATGGAGAGGGAAAAAATAGAATGATGAAACACACACACCTATGGCTTGGGTTAATTGTAAAGCAGAGGCATCATCCCAATTTGATTCTTGGATGTGTAGGGAGATTATGGATCTCAAGAGGAAAGTGGAAACTATGGAAGATTCCTTGAAATCTGTTTGGAACAAAATAAACAATATGGAAATCAGATAAGGGAGATCCCAGTCAAGCTCAAAGCCTATGAAAATAACCTCTGAGAACTTATTAAGGACAACATAATGAAAATGGAGGAAGTTAAGTCCAATATTTGTGCTGCTGTTATCAATATAGGTAAAAGAGCCAAAGAGGAGACCAAAGCCCTGGAGGGACCCAACAAAAGGACGAGACAAAGTTCTAGAAAGAAGGTTACACAAAAAGGAGCTATGCAGGTGGCAACCACTGCCCAGGATACTGTTATGAAAGGAAAAGAAACTATGAAAATGATATTGTAACTGGATGAATAATCTAGTTCTTCTAGTTGGTTTAGTAACTGGTCCTGTTATTTGTTTTCTTTCTATAATCCTTTGCCTTTGGTGATACCAGATCTCTATTTAATCTGGGTTTTGATCGGAAGTCTTTCTGGTGGTTTCAGGTCCATTTAAAAACTATTTTTGCTACTTCTTTGTAGTAGTTTTTAGGCTTTGCCTGTGGTCTTGGTCGATCTTTCTTTCTTTCTTTGTAACAGGGTTTTGGGGCCCCTTCAAACCCTGCTTTTACCTCAATCTAAAACAACGATAAAACTTAAAGTGGTTGTGTTTTATTATTTTTTTCCCTTTCACATTTATGAGTGGTATTATCATCATTGGCTATGTCATGTGAATTTAATTAAAATAAAAAAAATATGCATTTGTGTGGCTTGCTACAAGTCTTTAGTTATTTGGTTCTATTATTAACTAAATATATAATGATTATAATCCTTGAGAAACTAAAATCTATATTTTAATCCTTCAAATAATTTGATATTCCACCCAAATTAACCCCTTTCATCCCATACAATATTCATTAAATCTTCATCATATTTTATCTTAATTTTAAAGACTTTCATTAATGCCAAATTTAGCTCTTGATTGTATGTCTCTAGCTTTGAATCTTTGATTTAAAAATATAAACTGATAATGATTGAATCTTGGATATAACTTTGAATCTTGGAAAAATATATAGGGGGTAGAGGGTTGCCATGTTGGTTGATAGGAATGATAGTGGATAGGTAGCCAAAATATCACATATAGGGATGATAACTATATAGGGTACTACCATATATATAAATACATTAAAAATAATAATAGTAATAATTATTAGTATTATATATATATATATATATATATATATATATATATATATATATATATATATATATATATATATATATATAACATTGTAACTTTTGTAGGGATTGACAATTTGAAATTTTATGAATTCATGTCATTTTATTGTGCTCCTTGGTGTTAGATGAAAACTCAAAAATGGTTTAAGTATATCCTTCTAGAGAGACACTTTTATAGGGTTCAAGGCTCTGAGGGAGTGAGAATTTCCTTACTCTAATGAACTATGTTGATAACTCTTAGGTCTCTAATATGGTAGACTATATTGATAAGATGGTTTTAGGATGGAAGTTGAATAATTAAGCTAGTTGGATGATCTCTTAGAGCTTAATGATTTTGATATTATGTTGAAACTAAATAAATTTTTGATTCCTAATATATAAGATGTTGGTAATCTAATTTTGGAATGCCACCCTTTAGGGAAGGTCTTTATTGGCTCAACCTACCAAGGTATTTTAAGGATAGAAGGAATGATCTACAATAAGTTCCCTATGAAGGTTGCTTGGTATCTAAATGGTTTTCCTAAGGAAAAAATCTTTATCTAGAAGGTCATTCTTAATATAATATTAAATTTTTATCATTTTAGGAAAATAGGTTACGTTGGTCTATCTATGTGTATGCTTTTCCATGCTAAGGAGGAAATGAGTGATCACATTATACTTCATTATTCTTTCACCTAGGAAGTGTTGCATTTTTATAAGGCAAATTCAACATTCAATTCCATTTTACCAATAATCTTAATGTCTTTATCTTTTAATGGAATCTAAAACTAAAATCCTTGTATTTAAAATATATTTTGGAGGCCAATCTAGTGGTGGTATTCTATAATATTTGGATGGAAAGGAATACAATAATTTTTAAATATTATTCTCAAACATCAAGGTGGGTCTAATAAGTGATTATTAAATATTTTAAGGAGATTAGTGGTGTGCAGGGTGAGCACTCTATCTTGGGACTTGAGAGAAGATGAATGCATCTGAAACTAGATTGGTTATTGTATGTTTGATAAAGGGTTGGGGATATTAGGGAGAAAGGTTTGTTTCCAAAATATCATTGGAAAACCCTAGACTTAGATAAAGTAATATGAAATTTTGATGGGGATTCGAAAGACAACCTCAAAATGGCAAGATCAGGAGTATTTTTTCAAGGCCATGATGGTTAGTTGATTCTAATTTTTCATAATAACTAGGAGTGGAGAGGAATAATGTGGTGTAGGGTCATGATGTGCTAAAAGGAATTCAAGTGGTAGTGGAGCATTATTGGAAGAATTTGATAATGGAAGGATATGCTTAGATTATTATCAATGCACTAAGGAATGGCATGACCATAGCTTGGAAGATTCACATTATTCTAAATGAAGTGTAGTATTTAAGGGGATTTTTAAGGCATTTGGATTTTTAGCATAAGAAATGGGTGGGGAATGTGGTGGTTTATTGGGCCAATAATGCAAAAATGAATGTATTAGATAAGAATAAGAAACTTTATATATAACTGACTTGCCCTTGTTTAAATGATTTGTTAAAAGCATTATCCTAGGATGCCAACTTGAGCATTGTTGGGTTAAAATGGTAGTGAGCCTTAGGAAATAAAATTGAAAATTGGGGGAATATTTATTTGAAACTAAAGGAGTAATTGAAAATATCTAAGTGTTGGTGTTATGATGAGTGAAATGGTAGTGAGGTGGTGAGTGATGTATAATAGGAGATCAAATAGATAGGAACATTTATAATAGGTAATAATTCTTGATGGTAGTGTGTGATTTAAATGTGTGCTCACTCTTGCCAAGGGTTATTTTTTATAATTTGGGATGGTGGTGATCTCAAAAAAAAAAAAATCTTCTAATTGTATTTTGGAAATCAGAATAGGGTAGTGTAGAAGCATCTATACTATTTTAAAGAGCCTTAATGGATAAAGGTAAAGGGGTGAAGTTGCATTTATAGGTTCATCTAAAAATCAATGAATGATGATGTGTGGTATATCTAGAATGGATGATAAGGGATGTGGCCTTAGATCAATTAGATGACCTTATTGACAATGATATTCATAACCCACTAATGATAATTTGGTTGTGAAATGTGTTGTGAGTAGTGGGTAAGATCAATGAGCTAAAGGAGTGGGATATTTCAAATGAGATAAATTCATTCATGATGGACCCTAATAAATACATTAGACACAAAAATGTCTTTGATGTTGCTTAGGTGATCAACAAAGAAAATTTATTGTCAAATGTAGTTGGGTCCTTCACTTTTAATTAGGAGAATTTGTATTTAGAGATGTTAATTCACTCGGTGGTGTTAGAGACTGTAAACCGTATCCATGTAATAATGGATAATATGCTTAAATTGAATAAAATATTAACCTTCATGGTGGGAAAGATTAGGACATGGCTTCCACCTAAGTGCATTCAAATGCCTCTTATGTGTTGTTATGAGAAAGAGGAAGGGTAACATGATAGTGTGAAGGATGTAGACATTGGGAAAGGTAGAGAGTGGGTTGTGTAGGCTAGATATGTAGTATAAGGAAACCTAAAGCTAGGTACATATGTAATTGTGTTAGAATGATACTGGGTCTGAAAGATGGATTTTAGTCATAGTCTAGCTATTTAGGTAAGATTTTGGTACCATGATCTCTAGTTTTTATAACCCTACTAGGTATTATGTAAAATATTGATGTAATAGATGAAATTTATTATACATAAATTTACTATTTTTGTTTTTGTGTAGCTATTATTGTGGAGGTATGGTGGTAGTATGTTTTATCCCCACCAAGTGGGTAACACCTCGCTAACCATATTAGTGGGTATGAATCATGCCTTGGTTTACCTATGGGGTTGAATCCTTAGGATATTTTTATTTAACTTTTTTATATATGGTAATACCCTAGTTATCTCAATAATGTGTGTGTTTACATATATATGTATATAAATATGTATACATACATCTGTGTGTGTATAAAAATGTATATATAAAACCTTAAGTGTAATATAAGAAAATATTATTATGTATTTTATTTGTTATAGATATATAATTTCATAATTAAATTTTTTTAATGTGTTTATATATGGGGTGGTACGCTATGCAGTCATCATGCCCCTATGGGAATATTCAAATACCCCATTTTCAACATCCTAATCCCAAATACGAGGACGGAGTTTGTTTGTCAAACCATTCCCTATTGTATCAGTAGGTGGGGATGACCTCACCATCCCCTCTAACCATAGAAGAGGGGGGAGGTGTCAATTGGCCTTGGATGACCACTTATCCTTTAATTATAATATATTTTTTAAATATATTTAAAACTTATAAAGAATTAACGTCCTTGTTTTATTTATTTCTTTTATTTATTAATTTGGTTATATATGTGTGTGTGTGTGTGTATACTATATATATATATATATATATATATATATATATATATATATATATATATATATATATATACTATACACACACACACACATCATTAATTAAGTATTCATTGTGTGTGTGTGCATGTGCTCATGTGTATAAGCATATATTAGAATTAAATTTAATTTTACTTGCCATCATATTTAGGTTGTAAACATAGCTTTTTATTTTTTTATTTTTATTTATTTATTTTTTTTTTCAGTAGGTAAATAGGAAGGTTTTTAAATGATACTATAACCTAATAGTTATACTAGTAGCAAAAAAAATTGACTAATCCCCAAGGGATGAAAAATAGACTACAGTCAAAACAAAATACAACTAATATAAGTCCATAGCATAAGACCAAATATTAATCAATAGAAAGATGAATTTACTTAGGGGAAGTTTGTGAGTTCCTTGTTAGGGTCCTTATCCTCTACCTTTTCGTTTAGCTTGTCTTTGATAATACTTGCCTAGGTCTTTCTATATGGGCCTTCAACAATGTCCTCTGGGAGGATCATCCTCAATTTTTTTTGAGTCTCATTCTTTGATTTATTCTTAGGGTGGTTAACCACAATGAGGGGTTTGGGGGAGGGTTTAGAAGTTAACTAAACCTCTACCTTTTCTTATTACTTCCTAAAGGGGGATCTTATGCATCACTAATCTACATAAAATCCTATAAGAATTTTCCATCTTCCTTATTAATTGAATTCCATTCTTTGATCAAATTGCCTAGGCATCCACTTTGTGGAGTTTATCATTGAAATTATCTAGTTGTCTCTTATTTTTTTGAACTGAACTAGATAAGAGGGCATTAATTTTCCCTAATTATTTCACCAAACCTTCCTCTTCAAATAAAATTTATTTAGGTTTGTTTATGATGAGTTGTAGTGGAAGGTCCCTTGTGAAAATTTTGGAGTTAGGGATTGCATGGGGTAGGATAGGAGGAAGTTGGGGAGATATATATGTTGGGTCTTATTAATAGGAGTCCTCCTCCACTAAATACCCCTTAGTAGATCTTCTTTCACACACAATATCTCCATGTATTTAACATGGAGAAAGATAAGCCCTACATGAATGATAACATTTGTTTCACTAATTTGAAATGTGAGGGTAGTGATCTTAAGGGATTTCAATAAATAATATGGTAGTTTGATTCTATATCCTTGGAAATGATTTAAAAGTAGGAAGTGATGTGAGATAATAAGAGTGAGTTTACCTTCTAAAGTTAAGTATTTCATGATGTAAAGGCAAACCTTTGGCTAGTACCTCAGTAGGTCCATTCATGAGAACCTCTTTGTGTCTATTTCTAGGGTCAAATTTATCGAAAATAATATTTACATTTGATATATATTATTGGATTACTCCTTGAATGCCTTTGTTCCCTCACATGACACCCTATAACTTCCATAATTAAATCCTTAGTGATGATGATTCTAATAGCTCTCATTTCCATAATTCTTTTATTCTAGGATATAAAAAAATCCTTAACAAGGTTAACATCATGTCTTATGTTGTGATACATATATTCCATAAGTCCCCCCTTACATAGCTTCTTCCAAAACTTCTTGTTATCTTGGACCTCTATGCATGATATCATCTCTAGCCTATCTCTATCACCCACCATCTTGTGAAAACCATAGTTTAGATTGTTTAAATGGTGAAATAAACCTACCTTCTCTTAGTTATATATTTTTTTGATGGAAGCTTTGGGGATTAATGAAACTACTCTCTCTGACCCTAAATCATTAATATCCAATACAAATTGATAATGGTTTGGCAAGAGTGTGAAAACATGGTGAATGAGATGTAAGTTTTGTAATCAATCATAAATGCATCATGTTTATAAATCAATCCTAGCTTGGATAAGATAGCACATACGTACACTTATAATTGGGAATACATTTTTTAAGTAAGATCATGACCAATATGGGGATCCACTAGACCTAATTAGGGGGTCACTTATCATAATACACATGCAAAGGAGGGTTCAAAAGCCTCCAGTCCAACATGATCATGTAATAACCCTAAGGGAGTCCTAGGTTTTAATATTTGACTTATGATAATAACAATAAATTAAATATAATCTAGTGCAAACTAAATCTTGTGGCACAAATTAGGGGTTAGAAATAAAACAAAAACTAAATATATATAAAATACATATACTCACGTCAATGTCTACCAAATTCTAATGCATGAAATAAAATCACAACTGCATTATCTATCTACTCTTATAAATGAGAAAAAAGATGGGAATAATTACCTTGAAAATGAAACTATCAAGCTTCAATCTCTCCCTTGGCCAAGGTGCTTCACAAGAAATTATTGTGGTTGTAAGGATAAAAAAGACAAATCAGCTCTAGGCTACATAACCTATCAATACATCTAAAATACTTATCCACAAGACAAATTATGTATCTCCAAAGAAATTATGGAACCCTAAGATTTATTCTTAAGTAGAATGGTCGATAAGTAGATATTGTTTTGCACTTAATTTTTCTTATTCACTTCTTTTTTATCAAATGATGGGAAATAAACTTTTATATATAGGAAAATATTACCATAAATCCTTCTAAAAATGTCAACAAATAGGGTCAACCTAGTTAACCTAGTATAATTCTAGACAATAATTCACTAGGTCAAAAGCTGGGTCAGCCAAAGGTTAAATAGGTCCTAAGTGAAAATAACCCAAAACTGTATAGGGTTGACCCAATCAACCCTATAAAGTCAAATAAAAAAGGGATTTAGGTAAGGAAAAGAAGGATAAAGTGTGTAAAATGTCTATAATGGGTTCATTTGAGAAGAGAAAGCTTAGGGATAATAGTTTTAGGAGACAAGTGTGTAGATAAAAATTAGTAAAAGGGACAACAATTTTATGAAGCACCAATGGTCTACCCACCCCTTTCCTGATGCACCCATTAAGGTGTGTCCTTAGAGAGATTGAGACTAAATAGGTTCCTCTAAGATAGAAAGTATCAATAATCAATAATTTTTTTAAAATATTATGTGTATATATATTCCCTACTCAAAGCTCATCACATGTCACATGAGTATAACATAGGAAATAAAACATGATAACACATAACGTTGATGTTGAGTAAAGTGAAGCAAGAAGAAAACAAGATAAAATAAATGATAGAATTAAAAAACACATACATTTAATTAGCTTAGTGATATATATAAATAAGTAGATTGTAATAGAAGTGAAGGCATCTAATGTGCTAAACACTAAGTGAACATATAGAAGTTAGTGCAAAAAATAGCCAAAAATCAAAAAAATTGGAATATAGGCATATGATAGTGGAAAATATTATATATGTCATCATGAATCCATAAAATTTTATGGTTTAAAAAATGGATGAGTAAAAATAAAGATAGATCAAAACAAAGAATTGGGAGGAAAATAATTGAAAGATTTGAATTTGTGTTAAATAGGATGAAATGAAAGTCATTTGGTATTTTTGACTTGTGAAGGAGAGAAAAAGATCTCTAAGACACCAAATGAGATAGGATGGTGAGGAAATGATAGGATAGGTGAGAGGGGCTCCCATATGTAGCAGTAGGTGTAGGATAGGTAGGCACCTAAGAATTTTGAGCTAATTTTTGAATATTTTAGTGTTTTTAGTGTATTTTTAGAAATTTTTAATTTTAAGAATTTATAGATGTTGGAATGAAACTAAATTAGATGAAATGGGTAGGAAAAACCAATTAGAGAAATGGATTTGAAAGGTTTTATAAAAGAGCTACTATAAGGCACTTTTCTACAAAATAAAAGGGGTTAGTAGTGAAAAATAACCCAATCAACCTAGTAGGCTAAAAATTAGCAAAATCCACACTATTGATGTAGTAGGTATGTGTCGACCCTATACATTTTGTAGACTACTGACCAAGTACAATTTTTCCAATTGATATAAGAAATCCATAATGACAACATAGTACTAGGGGAAATAAGAGGATTAACTTAGATTTTTAAGCCAACTAGGTCAAAAATGGGGAAATTTTATTCAAAATAGCTTGACCAAAAAACCAAAATAGTATGGAAAGGCATGCAAGTGGGAAAAAGAGTGTTAGAGTGACCCAAAATAAACAACTAAGGGAATAAGGGGTGAGTAGGCTAAGAATTAGGTTAAAATGAATAAATTAAATTAGTTTAGGCTTATTTTTTATTAGAATTGTGAAAAGAATGTATTTTTACTATACATGACATGGAGGATCTAATACATCTTTTTCTATTTCCTAATTATAGGATGACCTAGATTCTAGTGATTAGCAGATGTATCATGGCTAGCAGATCTACTAGAATGTCTAATGATAGGAGATAGGGTGAGATTGATCTATGTAGGCCTAGGTGGCATAGAAAAGATGTATAGGATACCTCTTAGCTCAAATCTATTAGTCATGTTCCTAGGATGTTGGGAACATTTGACTAACACCTTTAGGTGGGAGATGGGGGGGAAATAATAGAGGTTTTTGTCACCCTAGAGGATGTACATGCCTTCTTGGGATTAATGATAGAAGGGACACCTATTACAACTGGTATACTAGATAGTGATGAGGAGAGGAGAGCCTTAGTCATATGGGATACAAGCTCAAAGATGAAATACTTAGGCTAGAGAGTGAGTATGTTTGATGTGTAGACTTCATAGGTTATAGATATTTATAAGTCTATGATAAGACTTATGATATCATGTATGTTGTGCCACAAGTCAGATGGTAAGGTACCAATATTCATGATAGCCTCAATCTAGATAATACTAGAGGAGAGAATACTATATGATCTAGGGTTTGTCATTTATGTCTAGCTATTAAATGACATGTATGTATTGATTCTAAAATGGTATAAGTCTATTAGACTTATTATATTACTGATGTTGTTGATTTATGATAGGTTTTCCATGTATTAATTGATTGGGTTGCCCCATGTGGTTGATGATAGGTCACCTTGAGTATTGAGATGGATATAAGACTAGGAAGCATGGGCCATGTCCAGCATACTAGCATTGTAAATAGGGAGATGGGAAAACATAGTATGGTAGCCTTATGGGCACATAATGACTATATGGCTGAGTTGGGATATATTTGTACCAACTTTAACATAGATGGAGGTGAATAGAAATTATACCTAGTAGATAGAACAACATCCAATATCATAAGTACCAAGATAAATGGGCTTACCTCACCTATATGCATTGATAATGGTGATCATGGTTTGGGCTTGGCATGTTAGAGAGTCATGGGGGAGGGAAGGGCTAGGTCCACCAGTGACAAGGTCAATGCTCAGTCCACATCATGAGAGACCATGGATTGGTCAAGCATGATAAGAAGTAGAGTGGGAAGAGATGGGTGCAGAGGTAGGAGTACTAGAGATACCACACTAGCTCTATATCAAGATGAGTAATGACCACCCAGGACACCACAAATATGGATATATCAGGAGTAAAAGATAACAAAGATCATGGATGTTTTAGAGGACCCAATAGGTGGGCAAAAGTAGAGTTCAACTATAGAGAGGCCACTCAAGCATAGGTTGAGATAGACTCAAGCTATGACCATATGATTTGTGTTTAAGAGGTGACTGATAGAAGAGGTTTATTATAGGCCACACAAATGGGGAAATTGTGCTCATAGGTCATGTAGATGGAAATACCATAGTGGTTAATACATAGACATGTAAGAAAATATTAATAAAATGTTGCTTAAGTTTTATTTTAAATATTCTAGAAATAGATAGATTTTGAGATATAAAAATGATATAATATCTATTTGATTTGGTTTTTGTAGGTGTAGTAGAGGATGAGGAGATCATATGGGGTCATTTGTGAGGGGATAACTCTATGATGTCCTAGATAAGACACTAATTCCATATGACCCTACTACACTAGAGGACCCCAAGGTGTCATCTACCCCAACTCAAGTGAGTTGGTTCAGAATAGATGGAGAGGTAATGAGACATATATGAGCATATATAGAGAGGGTATAACTATAAAAAAATATGTTTGTTTGTGAGACATAGAATGTAAATCCTTGGCTAAGGAGAGGGATGCACATCTAGCTATAGTGACATAGATGATATAGGCACACGCCCAAGATAAAGTGATACAAAATTAGGAGAGAGTGACATATCTAGTGACCCTAGCCTAGTTGGAATAGCTATAAGCTCATGTATCTCATATATAGGGGAAAGTGTTAGGATTGAGATCTCATATGGATTCATTATAGTGTTCTATTTTGAGGTGTCAAAGCAAGGCATCTATAGGTATCATGGCTAGGCCATGAGATAGGTAGGATGGGGCCTAGCCATAGAGTTGGAACATTGTATATGATTTTATTATTGTATCAAAATTCATGACACACACACACACACACACACACACATACACACACATGGATTATTTTGGTATTTTCGATATTGGTTGTATGTGTTATCATTATGGTTGTGGTTTTTTATACTTTGATATATTTATTTCTAGCACATGTATTTTGATTTTTGTTGTAAATTGTATATGAAATATATGAAATGTGGTTTCTTTTATAGAATTATGTAGAACACATACATGGTTAAAAAAATAAATTTGCAAAAAGGACCTGGTAATCTATAATCAATCAAATAAAATATAATACCCACTATTTCAAGTTGGTAAATGTGTAATAATAATAAAATGACTAAGTATAAAGAACCAAATGGGTGGTAAACAAGATGGTAAAAATGATTTTTTTTAAAACCAAACTAAAAAATTGGCACCATATTAAAACAATTAAAATCACACTAAATCACAGTGAGAAGTATGAAAATAATGTAATAAAATGGAAGTCATGTAAAAAGACAAGTGGTATAAAAATAAATCAATTAATTCATTCAATCATACTATATCATTTGAAAATTGTAAGAGAAAAACAAAATTATCAAAAATTGGTCTTAAATTTATCACACTAATTCAAGCTGGGAAGCATGAAAAATTCAAGAAATGATTATATTTTTACATGCACTTGGAAAATAGGAAAATAAGAGGGAAAGAGATCTAAAGTAAGCATAAATATACTAAATCAAGCTAGGAAACATATAAAATGATGTGTAACTTCATAATCAATCACATCTTATCTCATAGTTGACATGTGTAATTTTGATTGTGACTTGGATTATTAGAAAATTTTGTGAGGGCCAAGTCATATCCATGGTATTATATTGCAACTCACAAAGTAAATACCACTGAGGTGGAATAAATTTGAAAATTGTGTAAATAAAGGATGTGGGTAATAGGAAGGTAGAATGTGGTAATTTGTGAGGATGGTCTGATCTTATCCATGGTTTTACAAACTCATAAATGAAATCCTCAGGGGAAGTGATCAGTGAACAAAATAATATTTCTCAAGAGGAAATATGAGGAATTTAGGATGTGAAAAAGGGAGTTTAAAAATAATATTTTAGTCATCTTATGAGAAGACCTTAGGAGATAGGAGGCATACTAAGGACATGATAAGACACTAAGTGACTCATGAACATCAATGTATATAGGAAACCTATTCGCTATAGACACTAAGCTATGTGGGTAAATAAGCATGATACTAAGATTAACTCATGAAATTAGATTGGTATAGAAAAATTAAAATAGACCTAATTTCCCATGATGTGTTCCCTATTGTTCAAGACCCCTTATAGAGCCATTGGTCTATTATAAAGATTGGGTGCTTGCATGAGAAAGTAGGTAGCACTAAAAAAAATTATTCTCTTTTTCTAATCTACTATCTAATCACAACTCAATGGACCTAAAATCTATCATGAGGCCAATTGTGGAGTTTTATATTCAATTAGAAAAAGGATAGGTGCTTTGAATCATGTTTTATAGTGTGATTTGACTTTTAAGAATATGTTTGCCTTTTGTATCATTACTTTATGTTTAGATGATTTGGATTTTTCATGTTTTTAATAATTTTATGATTCCTCCTCTATATAAATTTAGAATGACCAATCATGAGAGATAGAGTGATACACATGAATGAGGTATAGGCTTATCATAAAGGAAGTAAATTAACTAAATATAAGACTGACTAGGACACTTAGGCTTAATAATGAACTAGCATGTGATCTCAAGTATCAACCATGTATATAATTAGTTTACAAAAAAGGCAAAGAAAGGGAGTAAGGAGATCCAAAGTGGAGAAGTATAAGGAAAGTATAATGAGATGAATTATTTGATAACTGATCACATGGTAATAGGAAACGACTAAAGGGAACTAGGTTTGTATAACCAAGTAATAATGATAATTAGCTATGAAAAAAATAGAGATAAGAAAGAAAACAATTATAAAGAGACAAGAAAGGAATGTGAATGAAAGGAAGAAGGAAAAAAGAGAGCAATGATAAATAATGACATATAAAACATAAATGATAGTATGAGTAGTATAGAATGTAAAAGTAGAATCACCGTGTAAGAGAAATAACAATTTGACATAATGCCAAATGATATAACAAATAGATAAAAATAAAATTAAAGCATAGGTCCAATCCAAATGTAAATGTTAAATCACCATGTGTTTTTTTTTAGAATATTAAATTTATATTCCTAAATAATAAAGGGACTAAGAAATGTAAATCAATAAATAAATATACTTTAATTAGCCTACTGATTTGTGTAAATAGATTGTATTTTTGCCTTTTATAAATATAGTAGGAAATGAGAGAGATTAGAACTTAGCCTATTCTAGCTGATCTGGACTGAGATAAGGTCTGATACTAGAGGAGCAAGACTCAGAAATAGTCAAAAACATGTCTTTAGACTTCATTTCTTGATTGGATAGGAGCATCAAAAATAGGACACCCTGCTATTTGACATTGTTGTCCTGAGGCTAAAAGCCTTTCAGGTTCTATTCAAAATACCTATGTTACCTTGTCATTGAAATTTTAAGGTCTAAGACCTCATGAAGCTCATTATGTGCCTATTTTAATATTTAAAACTCTTAGGAACTCTTGGTTCTTGAAATAGAATGTAAACTTGGGAAATATAGATAAGGGTTTAGTGTGTAAAGGATACATTGGATTCACTTCTCACCACATGTGTGGGCATGCTACCTATATACCAATACTCTGAAGAGGGATCAAGATAATGTAGTTCTCCCATTAAAGTTCTTGGTGTTATTTGTGTATGATAAATTCAAATAGAATGGAAAATTAGATGTGATTCAGTAGGCTAAGGATTGGTAAAATTACTTGAGTAGTCTTCAAACAATGTTGGAAGGCTATGTGAAAGGAATAGGGAAGAGTGCTTGAGTGCACTTGCCTGTATTCTTGTATCTCTCTTGTAAATGAGTGTCAACCCTTATAAATGGAATTAGAATGGAATTTTATAGGGAAATATATGATCATGGGTTAAATGAATTTGCATGAGGTTGGCAGGGAAAAATATAAGGAACTAGAATAATCTAATTGTTGGAAGCTAAAATGAACTTGGACAACAATGTCAAAAACAAGACACCCTAGGTTCCAATGCTCTTATCCTATTTGGGAAATGTTTTTCTAAGGGGATGAGACCAAGGGGGATAGATCTAGGCCTAAAATAGCTACTTGGGTCTAATAAATCTAAGTCTAAAAAGCTTTAGATGACTAGGAATTAGTGAAATAAGTAGCCTAGAAGGGTTGTGTGAGCCAAAAGGAGGACCTATGGATTAGATGTCTTAGCCATACTAAATTTGTAAAATTTCACATTTTACATGACTAAATTTACCCTCCCCCCCCCATTTACTCTAGTGATGCATAAAAGTGAAATACTAGGATAAAGGAAAATAAGAAGCATACCTAAACTTACCTATAAGGGTGAAGTTCATGAAGCTATGTGATGTTGGATGTGTATAGAGAGAACACACTATGAATTTTGAATTTGTAATGATAACATAAATTAGATTAGTTCTTACTAGATATTCTATATATAAAATAAGAACATACAAGATCTAAGAAAGAAGAAGAGAAAGGAATAAATACACCTCATTAGGTACGTAAACCAATACAAAACCCATTATGGTGCTGGAATGTGTTGGATGATGTTGACTGTGTGTTGAATCAAGAGTAATATTGAAAATGAAGTTGAGTACTCAATTCCCTAAAATAAGGCTCAAGAATGCAAAAGCTAGACCTTTGGCTCTATCATCACCAACTATGTGAATTTAATGAATCATGCATGTGCTAATTGATGTTTGGATTGTGTGTCCAATACCTCTGAATAGGTGGCTCAAGAATAAAAATGTTAGCTAGACCTTTGGATCCATCATTGCCTCACGAAGTGAAGATATGAAGTGATATAATATATAATAGATGTCATATGAGATGGCTCATGGATCCCATGAATGTTCTATAAATATAACATGGCATGGATAACTTGAATGTGTGTTAGAAACTAGGCCACTCTTGACCATTTTGAAAGATGGAGGTTATGATTGTATGAAAGTCTCTTCAAAATTGATACAAAATTTTTATGTGAAAGCCAAATCAAAAACTTGGGTACTCAAAAAGTTAAACTTGTATGAAAGTTAAACTCAAATGTGATGCCAACCACTTATAAATGGAGTAAGGTATGAAACTACTGAGAATGCCTAGAATAAACTGAACTCCAAAAGAAAACAAGATCAATGTGCCATATATAATCAATTAGATCAGTGAGGTTGATCCAATTGAGGTACACAACATAAATCCTTGTACCAATGTTGGATCATACAAGTTTTTGAAATACAAAAATACAATTGAGCAAAGAGAAAGCAATCAAATTAAAAATTAAAAGATAACTATTTGGTCAACCTAAATGTTTGTTAAATTATTATAATATAGTATTAAATGTGATGATAAGTTGGCTATAAGTAAGGAACTAGAAATTAATCTAAGGATAGTTTCAAGATGTTTGGGATGAAAGGGAACTTTATTAGCAATGGTACAAGATTGGTATTCGGGCCTATCCCCTCACTTCACACACCACATTAATAAGAGTGTCAAGTGCTTATCTAAAATATACCATTAACCATGTATTTATACTTGGCTAGAAAACCAAGTTGACTTCCCTCTTGGTGATGCAATCCAAGTTGGTTGGCCTTGGGTAGATAATTGTTTAAGTGATTGTTAATATTTTATGATTTAGTCATATGTGCATAAAATAGAAAATAGTGAAACTAAATTGTAGATAAAAAAGATCACCTAATTATATTATGTTATAATTTAAGCATGCACACAATAAGGAATGAAAATGTGAGACTAATTACTAGTATATAAAAGTTAATTCCAACTTTGAAACATGGTATAGTGTTGATATAATTGATAATGTATGCATAGAATAAAGAATAGGGTTGATAGTGTCACATCTATATTGTAAAATCAAAGGTATAAAAATGAATAGGGTCAACAAAGTCAATTTAATTATCCAGATAACACACAAAATATAGAACTAGGTCAACAAGGTCGATCTAATTGACTAAACAAGGGAGATTTTTAAGACTACAAACTATGAGATGAAAGATATAAAGGAACCTTGATGATTTTGGAGATGCAGATAATTGAGATTAATATCAAATAACCTTGATAGTTTTTGTAAATCCTACTAACAGGGTTTACTAGGTCAATCTAGTTTTGCTGGAGCCTGTTGTTGAGTGCCTGAACTATATAGGGTCGATTGGGTTGACTTAGTATGTTGAACAAAATTATTGAAACTATATAAGGTTGACTAGGTTAACTTAGTATGTTGAACTTGAGGTCTGAAAATCTATAAAACTATATTGGGTTGACTGATTTGATCTAGTATCTTATACCTAAAAACTTGTACACAAATTAGAATTGGGTTGATGTAATCAACCCAATAAGGAAAATATATGATAAAATAATGAAATAAGTGAATAAATATTATAAATTTTAGCTCATGTTGGGTTAACTAGAATTTATACAATCATAAATTTATCATGTTTATAAATAAATCTTGGATCGAAGAAGATATAACATACCTACACTTTCAATTGGGAAAACATTTGTTAAGTGGGATCATGACCAATATGGGGATCTGATAGACCCAATTAAGAGGTCACTTATCATAATACACTATGTTAAGGAGGGTTTCAAAGCCTCTAGTCTAAAATAATCATGTAATAACCCTAAGGGGGTCCTAGGTTTTAATATTTCACCTATGCTAATAACAAGAAAGTAAATCTAATCTAGTGCTCACCAAATCTTGTGGCATAAAGTTGGGGTTAGAAACAAAACTAGACTAAACATGGATAGAAAACATATACTCACATCAATGTATATAGAATTCTAATGCATGAAGAGAATTAAAATTTCATTATCTATCTACTCTTATAAAGGAGAAATAAATTTAGGAATACTTACCTTGAAGACAAACCTATAGAACCTCAATCTCTCCCTTGGCCAAGGTGATTCAAAATAAATTGTTGTGGTATGTAAGGATAACAAAGACAAATAAGCTCTAGGTGACACAACCTATCAATACATCCAAAATACTTTTATGGAACCAAATCTCTAAAAAAAGTATGGAACCCTAAGCTTTACTTCTCAAGTAGAATGGTTAATATGTATATGTTCATATGCACTTAATTATTATTCAATTTTTTCTTATCAAATGGTGGGAACTAAAATTGTATATATAGGTAGATCTTACCCTAAATCCTTTCAAAAATGTTGGTTTATAAGTTTGACCTAGTTGACCTAGTACAATTTTGAACAATAATTAATTAGATCATGAGCTAGGTTAGCCAAAGGTCAAAATAGCTCCTAAGTGAAAATAACCTAAAACTATACAAGGTCAACCTAGTCGACCCTATACAACTGATTGAAAAAATGGGTTTAGGTAAGAAAAAAGGAGGATAAAGTGTGTAAAAACTCTAGAATGGGTTCAAATAAGAAGAAAAAGCATAGGGATAATAGTTTCAAGAGATAAGTGTGTAAATAATGAGAGGAAAAAGTGACAACAATTTTTTGAAGCACCAATGATTTTCCCACCCCTTTCCTAATTCACCACTAAATACATGCACTTAGAGAGATTGAGACTTGAGAAGTTCCTATAAGATATAAATTTTCAATAATCAATAAAAGTTTCAAAATATTATGTGTATACAAGTTTTACATGTGTGTCCAACTCTACTGCATAATAAGACATTATGGATTCATTTTGAATGAACTTGAGGATGTGTAATGGGGCATGGCTACATTCATGTCAAATAGATAAGAAAGTTAAACTAACTCTAACATTGGTAATAAATCTACCACCTCATTTTTTTTCCATAAATATGAATGATATAAAGGTTCCTTAGGTTTCTAAGTATTCCCTTTGCATCATCAATGATAGATTTTATGGTGTGTGATGGGGTGGTATTTATGGATAGAGCATCAAGGATGTTTAAGTAATCACCTTCTATTATTAGTCTTTCCACTTTGAGCTATGTAACTATCTGAATGCCCTAAAGTGCCACTTTTACTTCTACCATGTGATTTGTTTGGGTCCCTATAAGATTGGCATAAGTATAAACCATCTTCCCATAGGAGTTTATGATTACCCCTCCACCACTAGTTGATCATAGATTACCTTTTGATGCTCCATCAAAGTTTATCTTAAGCCATTCTCTTGGTAGGGGGTTCCACTTAGCTTGTTTCCTCGAAATTCCTTTTGTTGGGGAGGCTACATTCTACTCCAAATTTCATTTTTTGAAGATAGGATATTTCTCCATAAATCTTAGGTGTTTATTTTTATAGGGTAAAATCATCTATTACCTGATAATTACTTGACAAATATGGGAAAAATTTTCTTTAGTGTTGTGTTTTTTACTGGAGAAAATGTCATCATTTCATACTTTTTGGATAGCCCAGGACCAATGAGGGAGGGATATAAGCCAAATAAAAGAGAGGGAGGGAAATTTTCAAGATGAATTCCATTGGGTATTAAGGTTTAAGATGGTATTTTGTTTGACCCAAAATAGATTAAATTTGGCCAAGATCTAGTTGAAGATGCAAGAGTTGAAGGGGCAAGTCAAGAATAGATGATGGACCAAGTCTTCCACTCTTCTACAAAGGGGACATTTGTTAGGTAGGATAGGTCATCATTTGTCAATATTGTCTAATATGAGTATTTTGCCTTGATTTTACAACCAAAAGAATACATTTATCTTAAGAGTGAGGTGCTTGATCTATATGGTCTTCCAAATCTCCCATTCAATCACTAGTCCCAAACCAATAATATGACTAGAAGTTACCATATATTTCTTGCTATCTTTAGCCACCCAAAGGAGGTTATCATCTTTAAGGAAGATAGGAATATGGATTTTACTGAGGAAAGTATTTAGGTCTTAGATAGATTAAATGGCTTTCACATTGTTGATATCAATGGATAGTACTTTCCAAACTTTTGAACCATTGATCCATCCATTCCCAATAGTCTTTCAACTTATTACTCCATCTTTCCTTAAAAGTCAAGAAATTATTAACCTAATTAACTTGAGAGATGATGGGGACATGGATATCTAAGAATCATCCTAGTAGTCAATTTTCTCCCTATTCCCTATTTTCCCTTTGGTTCTATTTCTTTATATGTCCTTACAACTAGTAATATCCTTCTAAAAGGTAGATCCATTGGTAGGTCCTTCTTCCATTAGAAATATATCTTCCTCATTTATTTATAGATATTGGATTTAATAATCTTGGTCCACTATTTCTCTTCTTTTATAATTTTCCACCTTTTGGCAAAGAGAGCATGATTCATGTTTTTTATCCTTTTAAGACCAAACCCCCATTAGCATTGGGTAGGCATGCTTTTTTCTAAGAAACTAGGTGAAATCTGAAAGATCCTTGACCCCTCTCCATAAAAATTTTATTTGAATTTGTTTAATATTGTCTACCACTTTAATAGGTACACATAAAATTGACATGCAATAGACATTTATGCTTTGTAATGAGGTTTTGAGTAGTTGGAATTTTCTTTCTTGAGTGAGTAGATGGCATTTCCAACCAGCCAACTTCCTCTAAATTCTATCAATGAGTGGATTTTAAAATTTGGGAACCATTCTACCTTCAAATAGGGGTATTCCTAGGTAAGTTGATGGAATATGTCTCACTTGGCATTATATAATGTTTAAAATATTATTTTTAAGTAGAACTAGGGTGTTGATAAAGAAGATATAGCTCTTTAAAAAAATTAATGCATTGATTGGAGACTATATCATAGTTTCAAAGAATTAGTTTGAGATTTTGAGATTATTCAACTAAGGATTCCCTAAGGAGGAACATATCATCGAAAAAAATATCATGATTGATTGAGTTGGTGTTACAAGCCACTTTGATGCCTTTGATAATCTCTTGTGCCTAAGCTTTCCGTAGAATTATCCTTATGTGTCAAGAAATATAATGAAAAGGTAGGGAGATAGCGATCACCTTGTATTAAACCTCTAGAAGTATAAAAATATATTTTAGGGACACGTTAAATTTTTTTGATAATTTTGGTGTTGAGTTGTAGCTAAGGTTTATTTTTATGACCTTTTCATTAAAACCTAATTTCTTAAGAATTTTGATGAGGAATATCTAAGAGCTCAATCATAAGCTTTATTCATGTCAATTTTGGAAAACATACCTTTCCTTAAAAAAATAGATATGGAGTAGATGGCATCATGTACTATGATGATACCATAACTAGTTTATCTTCTTGAGACAAATTCTCCTTGTTGTTCCCTCATCACTTTATCCATAAGAGGTTTAATTCTTTTTACTAGTAATAACAAATAAATATTATAAATGGAATTTCATAAACTTATGGGTTGAGATTCTTGGAGATTGTTTTCCCATGTTTTCTTTGGTATGAGGACCAAAAATGTGTTGTTCATTTTTTAGGATAGATCCTAAATAGAATAATTCACTCATGGTAATTTTAACTTCCAAGTGAATAATGTCCTAAAAGTTTTGGAAGAAAAAAGTGGGGAATCTATTGGGACCAGAAGCCTTAAATCCTTTCATTAAAATGACCACCCTTTTTACCTATTTAATATAAGGAGGTTTAAGGATAGTGACATTATCTAATGAGGTAATGACTTCTTGAAGTTCCTCAAGATAGTTTCTTTGAGCATATCATTGAAGGATCCATCTTCCTTCAATAAATTTTTGAAGAATTCGATTGTATGATAGTTAATTTCATCCTCTTCATTTTTGAGATTATCATTATAAATTTATACATGATTGATTTTGTTAACATTCCTATGTCTAAAAGTATATTGGTGGAATAATTTGGTATTTGTATCACCTTCCTTCAACTAGATACATTGGGATTTTGGCCACCAATATGCCTCTTCCTTTGCCTCAAGATTATGAAATTGGATCATTAATTCCTTTTCTTATATAATGGAAGATTTGTTGTTTCCTTGAGTAGTTATTAGTTATTCTATCTTTATTAGTTACTCCTCAAGCACCTTCTTTTAAATGAAAATGTTTTTGAAATCTTATTTATTCAATGTTAAGATTCCTTTTTAGGAAGTTAAGTTTCTTAATGAGGATATAGATATAAAAACCTAAGAAAGGTTCCTTACACCATTATTTTATATAATCAATTAGGTTTGGATGATGTAACCACATACTTTCAAACCTAAAAGGGATTGTATTTGATTTTGAGAGCCTTTTCCCTTTAAATACTAGAGGGCTATAATCATAAAAAAATCTATGGAGGGGAGAAAGAGAGATATATAAATGAATATCCCAATTGAGAGAGATAAGAAAATGATCAAGAGGAATCTAGATAAAAATGTCTCCTAACCTTATATTTTTCTAGGTAAAAGGGTTTCCTTTTAGCTCCACATCAACTAGGTTAGAACCTACAAGGAATTCATTAAGGTTATACATTCTCTCCATGAATTCCAATACCCCACCCTTTTTTTCCCCAAAGAGAGTGGAGTGTTAAAGTCTCTAACCACTAACCATTCCAGTGCTCATTAGTTTTTTGAAAGGTTAGAAGAACTTCCCATAATTTTATCCTTGTATTTTTGGAATTATGGGAATAAATGTTAGACAAAATATATTCATCCTTATTATAAATATCTATAAAGAGAATGGAAACATGTTTTCTAGTTTTCATTAGTAGGTCACCTTATAAAATTTTTAAATTCCAAAATATCGCTAGGCCTCTTAAAGCACCTTTAAAACTAGATGCTACAAAATTGTCCCTTTTCTACTTCTTATCAGAGCATAAACCCAAGTCCTCTTTGGATATTTTTATTTCTTGAATAATAATAATGACAAGATCTATTATTTTTATCATATTGTTGAGGTTCTTCTACTTCATGGGTTAATTTAATCCCTTGAAGTTACACATGAAGAACTTCATTTCTTAAGTCTAATAAGGTGGATTTTAAGTGTTTATTGAGAACCCTTGGCTATTTATTTATTTATTTAAATTTTTTTAGCTACCATATTAGGGTATCTACCTTGAGGTTTAGATGTGACACCTGAATCCATTTTTTTCTCCCTTTACTAGTCTTGGACTGAGTTATGAATCTTTTTTCTTGATTTACCTCCAAACAAGGTGAGTTTCCACTAGAACATTGTCTTTTATCATTGGGTTTCACCATAATAACATTCAATGAGTATAATAATCCTTCTAATGAATTATATTGATCTATCCTTTCACCTATTTTATAAAATAAAGGACTTCTATGAGCCATAGCTAGCATCAAGTCATAAGTATTATCATGGTGTATCTTCAAGCTAGATCTATTCAAAGGCACCTCCTTGGGGAGTGAGGCATAATTATTGGCATTTTATTTTCCATTTTTATTAGGGGTGGATATAATTTCCTTTGAATATCCAATAGTACTTATCAAGAAACTTGATAAAGGAATAACCATTTTGAGGAGAGTATTCACCTTTTTATTTAGACTAAATCATTTGGGAGGAGTGACTGCCACCACCTTGAGATTAACAGGAGTAGACCACATGATGGGATTCTCTGGTTGATTTTCAATATCCCAAAGAGAACCTTTCATGAGTGGGGGTTCTACATTTTATGGGATAACTGAGTTGATCTGGGGAAATACATTTCACCTTGGCTTTTCATTTAGATAAGTAGTTCTCTCAATGATCATGATACATTTTAGGGGGCCCAAACAAAAAATTATATGAACATCAAAATTTAGAAAGAGGCCTTATAATTTTCTTGGGATATATTTATGCTCTAACTGGTGAGCTATTTTTTAAGCCTGGGTTTACTTGGTAGTGACTGTAACTTGAGTCTTCTTAGGATAATCTTTTTGTGAATGACTAAGAACATTAAATTTGGGTTAGAGAATGGCATAATTGTCATATTTAATATGCATATACCATTCACCATATTTATATTTGATATTTATATAATGAATCATGAGTTTATCAGCATGAAAGAATACATGGAACCGAGTTGCCACCATCCTTGTTCTAGATAGGGTTACCAGATCAATGGTGATGAGTTATCCCAATGCTCTAACAATACTCATTATTAATTTTATATGCCAATATTTTAAGGATATCTCTATAAGGAATATCCACATTGGGATTTCATCCATGGTAAAGCTTATCAGACTAGTTCTAGCCTTGTAATGCTTCATGTTGATGCTTGATTTTCACATAAACCATAGTCCTTTAGATAAAATTCTAAAATAATCTTCTTGGTTAGTGAAGTTGACAAAAAATAAACTAATTTCAAAGGACACTACCTCCACTTGACCTTTATGTTTCCACTTTAAGTTGGACTACCTTTTTAAGTATTTGATGTTAGGGCTAAAGCCATTTATCCTAGCCAAGATGTAATTTGCCAAATATGCATCTAATTTTTCCACTAAAAAGTAAGGAATAGAAACACATACCTCATTATGATAAACCAATAGGATGATATAGAGATACAATAGTTCCTTCCACACATAAAACATGCCTCACACATAGCCAACTCAAGACAAGGGAGATGCATGAGGGGAGTGTATCTCTTGAGGTCTAAGTTATTTTTTGGCCATAGTGTTAGCAGATACATTGTGGATCCTTGTTAATCTAGGTCCATGAAATTCTTATAATTATCTTAGATTCTATCACACAATTATGCATTGAGCTCCATCTTGACTCTATTATGTTATTTTCCTACCTAGACACTATTCCTCCTCTTTACTACTCTTTTAGTTTTCCTTCCCAATGTTAAATTCAAATTGTTGATGTCATTCCACTTGTTTTCCACCTTTTCCACTTATAATTTTATTATACCTTCCCTCTATAGAGAGATAATTATTTAGGTAATACCTTTTAATATTCTTAGGTGGAAAGTTAAAAATAATCAAATTTTACTACCAATACAAAAGGGATAATATTAAAAAATATAATTAAGTTTACATTTTATACTTTTATTGTCTTTGTATATTCTAAAAATGAATGAATATCATATTTAACTTGAAATATATATTGATATAATATAAAAATCATACTCAAGTTATAATATTCATAATTAATGTGAGAGAGAGAGGGTGAAAGGAAGATAATCATTCATTTCCATAAGAATATTCATTTTTAACATTTCACAAGGGGAGAAGAACATTTACTTCTTGAGTAACTATCTAAATATTTAAATCACAATAAGATAAGACACATATAAATGCAAATAGGATAACTTTAATTTAAATTTGCATTTGCAATATTATTAACTCATTGACATACATATCATATCATCATCCATTTACATAAAACATAATATGAAACCATTCAAGAGAAATGAGTTACTAAGTTTTTGTTAAAGGTAAAAGTGGGTTTTAAAGGGAACCTACCCATATAATAATATCACACCTATGGACAAACACAAGTCGTAAGAAGTCCTAGATTCCAAAATAACTAAAGGAACCTAGAACAATAGAAATAAAAAATATATAATAGAGACACAACAAAACAACAACACTCACATAGCCCAAAATAGACTCAATTGTTGAATATTTTCTAGTTTTCATAAGCCTTTTAAAAATATTTAGTCATGCTCTTAATGTTACTATCAATGATCCTAATTATGTTCTCCTCCTGATTACCAATGATGATGCCTTTGAGTTTCTTCTTTGGTCTGATTCATTCAGAAGTATCACCCTTGTTTTTGAAACACATTGATAGGCCTTCCATGTTGTATATAGCATTATTAATAGTAACCTTTCTAAAATTAACAAGGATGTTCAAATTATCTTTGAGGTCTTTATTCTCCCTCTCCAAGGTATTAACTCTATCACTGAGGGATTAAAAATGGAAGAAGAACTCAACCTCATTTTATTTAGTGAAAAAGAGACAATCCATTTGATTTAACTTGTTGACATCTTGCTTCAACTTGGTATGGTCCTTCATAAACCATCTAATAAATGATTTTTGAATATTGACTTCATCTTCTAAACACTCTAGATTTCTATGATTCTTAATATACCTAGCCATATTTTTAGGATCCAAAATGTTATGATTACTGGAGGTAGGATCCCCACCCTTTTCTTCATTCCCAACCTCCTTATTTGGTCCTTTTCAAATCCTCTTGTACCCAAAAAAATAAATATAATGAATATGGTTATAATTCTCATGGTTAACATAGGGCTCATTACGGTCTACCATAGAAAAATTATCTTGCTGAAAAGGGTTATCCACATGTGATTCCAAAGGAGAAGCCTTAGACTATTACTTGGGTTTGGAATCAGTGTTGCAATGAAAATATATAAAACACCTAATTATGGGAGGTTGTAGATAACTCTTACCCTCCATAATAGCCTTATCTGATGGATTTCAAGCTAGAGGATCTCATTATGGTCTATGCTCATCAACCATACCCTAAGGTTCTAGATGAAGAGCTTAAAAAAGTTTATAAATAAGCAAAATAACCACTTAATGAAGTGGTTCCTTAATTTTCTTACCCTTTTTCACCTCCAAAATTGACTATTCTATCTAATGAAGAATGTAAAATGTAATACTGATGGGAATATTATGTCAAAAGTAATTTAAAAATGAAAAATGATAAAAATGTATAACCTTGTAGCATCTATCAAGAGTCATATACCTTATCAAATGTTCTATAACATCATTGAATGGAGAAGGAAGGTCTTCTCTTTTGAAACCCCCTTAAAATTTTGTGAGACACTCATTTCCCACTAGGAATTTCTTCTTCTCGTGCTCAAAATCCTTAGTAATCTTTTTGAATATTTTCTCTTCAATTTTGAGGCATATGACTATAGTGATGAGATCTTCACTAATTTTGACTAAAATATTTTTGATTAAGACCACTCTATTTCTCTAGTTTTTATCAAATTTCTTGGATAGATGCCTACTAATACCAAAAATATAGTCAATGAAATTAGTAATTATCCCAGTATGGAGTATTTCCAAAAACTCTAGATTGTTCTTAATGTTTTATATCGATAAAGGTTCTATCTTATTTAAATCCCCATCCATAATAGACTTTAGACCCATAAAGACCTTCAAACTAAAAATATATATTTTTTCCTACCTTAGAATGACTTCCAAATAATCCCAATGTGTCTTAAATTATCTAAGATAAATTTGGTATTATTTTAAATATAGTGATTAATTCTCAAAATTTACATCATGCCCTCCTTCAAAACATAATCAATATGAAGTATGTGCACCATTCTTTGCCTAATGATATTAAGAATTATCCTCATAATTATGATTAATTATATCCTTATGTAAAATTTCCTTAGTATTATTAGGTAGTATTTCCATAACATTCCATAATTTGAAATATCTAACATCAACTACTCTATTGGCAAAAGAATATGCAAGCATATTGCCTTCTTGATGGGTGTGTTGAAAAGTAATACTTTTGAAACTCTCTACTAAGGGATGAATCTCCTCAATAATGTGAGCAATGGACCATCTAAAAACATTATTCTTTTTAATGTAATTTATTGTGTTGATGGAATACCCCTCAACCATAGTATATTGAAAGCCCAAATCAAGATCCATCTGGATACCCCATAAAACTGCTAAAGCTTATATAAAGGAGTTACTAAGTTGTTATCTTCTAATGTCATTTATTTCCAATTACCAAAATTCATTTTTCATTCCTTGAGGAAAATTTGAGAAAATGAAAGATTAGGATAAAATAAATACTATAACAAGTAATTTTTTCAGTCATAAAAGACATAACAATCCCATAAAGGAATGCCTTTAAATCAACATGAACTTGTGAACATTGTCTCACATACACCAATTAAAAGAATCCATAGAAGAGGCATGCAAGAGTACAAGCCTTTATATATTTTATCAACAATATCCTCTTCTAATAATTAGTCTCAATTTAAAATAATAACTACAATAATAAGAGTGTCTGAACAATACAAAAAAAATATGAAGGCAACCAACATACATCAAATTCAATATACAAGATCCTAAATAGAGATACATACACACAATTAGTTAAAATCCGAAGACCTCAATAATGATCCAAAAGAGGCCAAAGGAAGGTGCTTGACCTCTCATCCTATAGGCATTATCACATGTAATATTCACCAATTAAGGTTCATATATAGCCTTCCCCAATCCCAAGATAAAGATGCATGCCTAAACTCACATTCACAAGTGTAATAATATTGAAAGGTAAAAAGGTATGGGTGATAATAAATAATAAAATAAATAATAATGCATTCAAAACTAGAACAAAATAATCTAGGAATTCACAAAGAATTCTCTATGGGGGAGAATAGAGTGTTTATGCAACAAATTAAGATGGATCTATAAAATATCTTACATATTAAATCTAAAAATAAATAATGTAATCAACTAACATATATTACAAGATTATTTATATCATGGGCATGATCAAATTATATTATTTAAACTTGACTCTGGGAGCACTTATCAAACAAATCTAAATGAGAGGGTTCTAAATCCTCTAGGAAAATAAAACTATGAAATAACCATAAATAATTATAAATACATGAGAGAAAAATAATTTAGTTCTCACGAAAGGTTTTGGCACAAATGGTTATGGTTTAACACAAATAAATAATCAAAGGATCATGGTAGGAAAAAAGTGTCCTATATCACCTAAGATGGAAGATGGTAAAAAAATAACATCATATAGTTTTAATAAGTTTAAGTATATAGGTAATATAAGAAAGGATTTATACATTAAAAACCTATTACTTTATGTAATATCTATCTATCAAATGAAATATCAAAAGTTAGGAATACTTACCTTTGGGCAAACCTGTCGAGTCTTAATCTCTCCCTTGGCCAATGGTGCTTTGTAAGAGGTTGTTTTTGATTTATAATAATAACACTATAAAAATAAGATATATGATTAAATACTCCTAATTTTCATCCAATACTTCCCACAAGATAAGTTATCTTCACTCCAATGTAAACCCTAAGAAATGGATCCTTCAATTGTAGATGTAGTGGAATTATGAGCTGTAATAATGTGAAAATGAATGTTCCTCTCTATTGGATTGAAATGAGCCTTTTATTTATAATAATGGATAATTAATAACCCTTCCAAAATATTACCTGATGATTTCATCTATCATGACCTATTTTTAAATAAAAATTTACTGTTAAGCCTCAAACTAGGTCGACCAAGCTAACTTAGTTTTATAATGTGTGCTTTAACTTTGATGATAGGATCAACCTAGATGAATTAGTAGGAAAAGATGGTGTTTACTTAGTTAGGGGTTATTTGAAATTATAATTAATTAGGGAATTGGATAAATGAGGTTTGTTTTCTCAAGGATTTGGATAATTAAGATTTGTAATGGGTTTAGTAAATGATAGAGTTTACCAAAAATGCTTCAAAAAACCAATGGTTTTTCCACCCCTTTCCTCATGCACCCCTTAAGGCATGCACTCAAAGAAATCAAAACTTGATAGGTTATTATAAGAGAGAAAGCATAAATAAATGATAAATTTTTAAAATATTGTGTGTATACATACTCCACACTTGAATCTCATCACGTGCCATATAGGTGTAACATGGGATGGTGTTTTGATAAATAACATAGTATTTCATAATGTTGAGCTAACAAATTATAATAGAAAGTATAAAATAAATGAAATTAAATAGTTTTTAAATACATACCTCCACTTACCTTATTATTTTTGAATATAAACCACATAAGAAGTAGATGGAAGAGGTGTCTAGTGTGTGGAACAAGAAATGGACCTATAAAATAAGATAAAGTTAAAATCTTTTGAAAAAATATGTGTTTACACTAAAAATTTATCTATGGTGTTAGGATTCAAGAACATTTTTTGGTTTTTCAAAAGAGTTTATGAAAATAAAGGTATGATCAAAATATGAAAAAAAATTAGTAAATAACATTATGTTTTTAAAATTTCAAAATTTTAATATAAAAAGGGTAATTATTTATTCATTTTTACCTTTTTTAATTTTGGAAATCAATGTTTCGTGTGACTAAAATTAGTGACAAGAGAGATGATGGCTCGAAAGTGAGGAGGAGGATGAGTTGTAGGATGAATTAAAATTACTGCCAATATAAAAACATGTATGGGATGGATTTAATACATTTTTTATCATTTTGTTATTAAAAATGACTTAGGTTAGGAAAAGTCTGTGAAGGTGAAAATATGTGTGGAGAAATTTTCCCCAAAAAAACTAATAATAAAGTAAAAATTATGAGTAGTAGGTAGGAGTCAAGGGTGGAAAAATTAGTTCTAGTGAACTAATAATGATCTAGATAAAAATCACCACACAAATTGAACAAGGTCACTCTGGATAACTTAGTTGATTTGGGAAAGTTTGGGTAGGTGGATGACTACATAGTGATTTAACTTTTAAGATTTTATGGATTTTAAGAATTATGTTTTAGATTAAGGTAAAAACAGGTTTTGAAGGGGCCCCAAAACCCTATACATCAAAAGAGAGATAAACCTTTAAGCGCAACCAGGTTACAAAAATAACCTAAAATCAGAAAAAGCAAAACCAGGTTAAACTTATGTTGTTAAAGGGTTTGAGTAAAATAAATTGGGGTATCAAATATGCAATAAATATAACCATTGAATTGTGAAATACGTAATCTAATCTATTATTTATAGAATAGTAATTAATGATAAAAATAAGTAATTATTTATAAACTATCTAAATGAATAATGTGGAAGATAAAAACTAGTACAAGAGCTGGTCTAAGTGTCACAAATAGGATCCAAGTGTCAGAAACCCTCCTACACAACAACATCATACCTTGGATCATAGCACTATGGTCTTAGAGTCTAATTTTTGTGGTAATGTCTTCTATGTAATAATTAATTTGTACTTATGGGGTTACCTATGTTTGAGTCTACTAATCCTATTCCTACATGGAAAAACCCTACTTCATTGTTTGTGACCTATTTTATCTAATTTTGTATACAAACCCTAGGCATCCATATGGTTAAAGTATTTTATTGGAACAAGTAAAAAACTTATGAAATTATCTAGGTAGGATAGACATAATCAACACCCCACTATGATGAGAGTTTCTTACATACCAATACTCTAAAGAGGGATCAAGCCTAATGTAGTCCTCTCTACCTAAGTGCTGGTGAAAGTACAAGTAAAGCTAGTATAAATGTCATTTTGAGTGCTTTGAGTGAGGTTTGAGAATGTAAATATATGTATTCTAAGCTTAAGATGGTTGTATATGATAGTATTTATAATTAGGGAAGAATAGGGATTTATAACCTTTATTATGCATAATTTCTTCTAAGATTATTTGTGTGTATTTGCATCTAATTTCCATCTAGTGAATAAATAGGCTAAAATTCATGTATATATATGAATATGGTGTCTTTTTAGAGTTTGAAATAGGTATAGGCTGACCCTAAGTGTCTTTTAAATTGAAAATATATCCATTGGGGCTAAAAAGAGAAAAAAAGATGAAACACCCAACTGGGATGCTAGTGGGGGGTGTTAGTGTCCAAATATTACACTAATATCTAGGTGGTAGAACCTAAGGCACTATGGGCCTAGATGACTAAATAAGTGTCTAAGAATAATTTTGAGATGTCTAGGGATGTGTAATTCTCACACAAAAGATAAATAAGTGTTTAAATAGGCCCTAAAATATGTCTAGGGTTAATCTATGGATAGATGGTCTTAAGTAACACTCTTGGAATTCAAGTGACATTTTAGATGACAACATTTTCCCTATATTTATTCTATAAATACAAAAAAGTGAAGTGAATAGGATAAAGGAAAATAAACATACCTAGACTTACCTAAGAGGCAAAGATCATTAAACTAGTTCTCTATATCTAGATCATGCTTCATTATCTGTCATAGAAATGAAATGTGCATAGATCAATCCTTACTTAATAGGTATAAAAAGCAAAGACAAAAATGATTAAAGAGATAAGATAGATAAAAGGAATGAATACACCTCACTAGGTATGTTAACTAATGCATAAACATAGTGACATCATGTGTGTGTGTATCTAGTGATCAATCAATGAATAACATGGATTGAGCTAAATGACTTATTCAATCCCCATGTGTGGGTGGCTCAATAACTCAATTTTTCATTGAATCCATTATTTACCACCCCTATTAAATGGATCATAACCTATGAATATCTTGTATCATATTTATGATTATCCAACCCTCTTATGTAGGTGGGTAAAGAAATCAAGTAGATTATGACTCCATCATTATCTACTTATGTGTAGTATATGCATCTAAAATTGAATTATATAATTCAATTAAATATGTATTACTATAAATTAAACTATATATAATGGATTTATGACCACTCGATAACTTTGGAATGAAAATAAGCTCAAGGGTCTCTTAAGCACTCAAGTATGTAGATCAGGGATCAGTCACTAATGCTAACCACTATAGACAAATTAACACATCAAATTTGGTACAAACTAGTGCAAATGATGTCTAGATTAAGAATGTATAAAATGACATAGAGTTTGCCACTCCATCTTATCAACTGGTGCAAAAGTGAGCATACATAAATAATGTGTTATGCACATGCCCCCAAAACCAATATCTAAGCATATGGATTCTAGATTGAGTTGTAATAATCTATTTATGAGTATTTAAGATTGAAATGGGAGTGATCATTTCATGCATGATTCCCCCAATCTAAGAAAACTAGTATGATTTTTTATAACTAAATCTATACAAACCTAAACTATAATTACTATACTTTTCTATCAAATCTATAATTTCTCATCTTTAGGGTTACTAGATAGTAACACTATACCTTAGATAGTCACATTATGGTGTTAGTGTACACTTTTGACACTAGTTTCCAACTATGTTTTTTATACCAAACTAAATCTAATTTCTATCTGACTATTTTCCACTATGTTTTCCTAAAATTTATCTTTGTATTTAATGCCTACATGCTACACACTTTATGTTGAGTGAATTAAGATGGCCTAATCTCTGTGACAAACATCTATTAGTTCCCCCCTTTTAGTGGGAGTTGTTGAACCTATGCAAGATTTTTCCTCAAAATAAAAATCCTTGAACGATATGTGTTATCTTGAGCATATATTTTATCTATGTAGTAAACCAATATAATGTGTATAAATGACATTAGAATGTAAGATAATATGATTATTAGTTGGTAATGTAAAATGAATTTTAAATCTATCATTCAAAAGGATGTTAATATAAATATAAAAATGTAATCATGTGTATGGACAAAAAATATAAGTAATAAACTGAGTAAATACCTAGGAGGATTGGGTATAATGTCCATTAAGGCACCGAAGGAGAAGGGGAGATGCATTAGGTCCCTTGTGACATCTAAAATTGGGGTTTCTATTAAGAAGAGACAAGTGTCATGGCCATGATGCATACATGAAATCATATATACAACACACACGAGGCATGTATAGTAGGCCAAGTGGCCACAATACAAGGGACATGGGCACATGTCATTAAATTTGAGAAACTAAGACATACAAGGACAAGTTCAATTGTCTACATACATAAACAAAAATCAAGTTGGCATGGATCCATATGGAATGACATGCTTAAATGTCTATATAAATAATTAAAAAGGCACACACAAAGACATGGACTCATGTTCAAATCATACTTACAATGGAAGGAAATTTTGTAGAGCCATAAAATAATGGAATATACAAATTCCCTCAAGTAGATGTAGAAGCATATAGATACAATAAAGTCTAAACTATTAAAGATAGATATGAAAGTATGTATAAATATGTGGTAAAGTTTTTATAAGATCAAAAATGTACATAATATGAGACTAGAGTAGTAGTAGTTAGTAAAATATTTATGTAATATAAGATATCAATATCAAGATATAAATAATGTTAAATCTATGATATAAAGTATAGAGATATGTAACCTAGAAATTTGTATAGTATACACCAAAATGGGATAATGTGTCAAATTAGGAACCTATGTATGTGCCCATAGTGGGTAGATATTAGTAAATCTAGGTTTGTGTGGTGGACCTAGGTCTTGTAAGCATTTGCAAACACTCGAAAATAATAAGTAAAGAATGTGTGTATGATAAAAATGACTATACTAACATAGATAGGATATGTATTACATGAAAAGTATAAAATATGTAAATATGGATATGTAAACAATCTATACTTTGTAATTTTTGAGCAAATATTTGAATGTTTTTATGTTTTTAACATATATTATTTTTGTATTTTCTCAATATAAGCTAGCATAAGCAACATGAAAATAAAACTATAGATAAGGATATAGAATAAAGGAAACTATGTACAAGTAAGGAGGAAGATACTAACTGATGAGTCTCATGAGAGACTCGTTATTAATGTGGCATATGTCGAAAAGAGGAATGGTAAGCCCTTGTGAAGTGTAATGGATGTGTTGTGGCTAAATTGAGATATAGTTTGAATTTAAGTATTGTTTATTGTTAGTATCTTGGTAATCATAATGCCCTGTGTTGTTCTACTCATCATTATCATCTTGATTTTGAACTAACAGAATGCTAGTGTTAACTTCTATTATATTTGGATGAACATAGGGAATTGCCTCATACCTTGAAATTAACCTTTCTAAATTTTGTTTTGAAATATTATTTATTACTATGACCTTTGAAATTGTGCTTATTTTACACATATGGTGTTTTGGAGGCTCTTTTTATATAAATCCTCTTTTGAGAATGGTTTTTGGCTTAGCATGATTTTGACTTTGTAACTTAAGTTCTTACTCTTTTTTAATATTTATTATATATCTAGATATTTTTACTTGATAAATTATATTTTTGAATGATTTTCCTTAATATGTTCCATAAATCCCAAACCTTATTTACCAACATAATTAATTGTTATAATAAGACTAATAGTGCATTGGGAATGTTTTCCCAACCCTTGACCTTGATAATCAAACTATTGTCAATATTTTTGACCAAACCCATTCTATTTTGAAAGTGGTAACTTATTTTGGAGAGGTATATTTGTATCTTTTAATTTTTTTAAATGTGTTTTTTGTACTATTTCTTACTTTGACTGTGTTTTGTGAACATTATGGTGTTTTGAGTTATGCTTTGGTAACCAATTTTGTATTGTTTCTAAATTTAACCATTTTTAAATTTGTACACATGTCATTGTATGTTTTTAGGATGATGTGTCATTATTTGAGTCATTTGTATCAATTACCTATTGTATTTTCCTTTTCAATGTTAAACATGAATCAATGTGGTACCCTTTCATTATATGATATGAACAATAATCTTTGGATCTCCTCATTGGATGTAGATGAGTTAGATTGATTGACTTAAATTTAATTATTTTCCTTAAAATCTCACTTTAACTTATATTTTTTATTTAAATACTTTTCAACTCATTATTTGTAGATACACTTTGTTGTGATTTCTAGTTTTGATATATAACATTTATCGGTATAGATTGACTAGATGAAGATGCATATATATGATTGACACTAGTGTTGTAATCAAAATACCCCCATTATCTATTTATTTTCTTGAAAACTATACTCTAAAAATCTTAGGTATATTTTTAAAAGCTTATTTTATAGATTTTTATATGTGAAATTAAATTTCATGTAAATGCAAAGGGACATTTTCACATGTTTAATTTATTTAGACTAATCTATAAATACTTTTTTTAAAGTTTTCCATATACATGGGTTTTTTGAGCATGCATAGTGATTATAAAGTTTTAATATTTTCATGTTTTGGGTTTCACCAAAAGCATTCTTCACATTTTTTAGGTTTTCAAAACTATTTTTTGGAAGTTAGCTTTCAAAATTTTTGATCCTTCACATAAATTTAACCTTTATGAAAAATGTTTGAATGAACTTTTATTAATAGGTTTTGTTTGTAGATTTGGTCTTTGTAACTTTGTCCATAATTTATGAATGCCGTTAGGATTTGTCTTTATCATAGATTCTATTCAAAACTCTATCACTTCATAACTTTTGGTCTTCAACAAAAGTGTTTAACATTTACACTTTAGGAAAATTATTGGTGATTCTATTCAAAATTAAATCCTTAGATAAAATGTTTAGTAAAAATAGTCAAATAAATTGTTTGGAAGTGGTATTCAAATTTTTTGTTCATAGGTCTTGGTCTAGATTTGGACTTCAAAAAAAATGTTTGGAATTACATTTCAAAGCTAGCTTTTAGCATCTTGGTCTTTAGGGAAAAAAATTAAAAATTATGTTTATCATAGATTTTGGTCAAAACTTTACATTTAAGAAAAGTGTCCTCAACCATCACAAATGTTTTTTGCCATAGACCTTCAAAAAATTTGTTTGGAAGATGTGCTTGTGTCACAAGCTTCTAGATTAACCCTGTTCCAACACAACATCTAACACTTGACTCCTGTAATCCTATATGATATAGATAAATTAAATAAAAAAGATAAAATGACACTTGATAAAGGCAAAAATGTGTCATTCCTCTGAACATATATAAGGCTAAGTGACATACCCACTAAAATAAACTAGAAAAGTTTGAATTGAATAAGTAAAACAATCTTGGAGACATTTTACATTAATGGTGCATGAATTGGAATTGAATACTAAAATATATATCATTGAATTAGAATATAACATTGTGCTAATTAATCACTAATGAGCCCAAGTGAATTTTCATCCCTAAGAAAACTCAAATCCCTAGCCTACATCCAAACTATGAATTACTTATAAAAGAGACAATCCTTTAATTTAAATAACTAAAACTCTATGCACATAATATATTAACAATGTCTTCTTCATCTAGGAAATTTAGGTGAGTCCATCCACCTTTTAGGTATTTAATAAAAAACTCCATGGAATACACAGACACCATTTTTGATTTGATAATGTTTAATGATGAGTATTTTAACTATTCATCCTTGTGGGACATAATCAAGAAAGTGGATGCACATACATGTGAAGAAAATGTAACACCAATGTAAAGGAAATTAGTTGTATATTTATTCCCACTCAACTGACAATGATTAAAATTTGTATTAGGAAATTATAAGGTGATGCCCTACATCTACCTATTATTGGATTTGTTCTTTATGGCCAAGGTAACTTGTGGTTCTTTTCTATATAACATGAAGCATAAAACTATTGTTGCCTACATTTTAGGATATGCCTTTTAGAGGTATATATGTTTACCTATTTTATAATATATGTTTTATTTACTTAGAGTTATGTCATGGAAGAAGAATAACATAATTGGAAAAATTATAAGTAAATGGATTAACCCTAAGGAAACTATTGTCCTAAAGGAAAATTTATCGATACCTATCACCAAGTTTTGGATGGGTGTCCACATTGGAATGTATCTTATAAATAGGTTGCATGGATACCATATCATCCACTTCCTTCACATGGATTGGGTACTATTTCTATATTTATTGATGACCTCATAGCTAATGTTCACCCTAGGAGAGATAATTATTGCTAGGCTACAAGAATAGGTATTACATAAAGATAAGAGGCCTGTGGGAGGCCATTTATATATGATGTCTTACATTTTATATGTAGTCATGTGTAAAATTTATATTCATAATGTATTTTTATATAGCCCAGATCTAAATTACATAAAAAATTGAATATGTGACTCCTACTCATTCATGCACATCTATGCATATACAAGGAATATAGTTAGAATTATAGAGAATGTGTATCCTTAGGTATGGAGGAAAATAAATGAAGAAACATTACCCAGAATATCAAAAAAAATTACTAATATATGGATGCCAAGATGGTAATATTAAATCTACCTAGAGGATATTGTGATTATGGTCTTAGGTAACAAGGTTTCCCCATTGTGTCTCACAAAATATGTGCTAGATAAATTAGTCGAATATGAGATCACATAATAATTGTGGTGGGGAATTAATGAAGTGTTAAAGAAGGATAAGAAGAAGAGTGAATTTGATGGCTCTCATTTTATGATCAATAGACTGTGATATGTCAACCAGAAGTATTTTGGAGTGGTTATCAATTTTGGGGAATACTATTAATTGACCACCTAACCACATAGAGATTGGGACCTTAATGGTTATATTGACATGCATATCCAGGGTTTGGGTATCCCATACAAACATAAACCTTAGGACCATGAATTTTTATTCTTAAATGTGAAGAATGATGCTTAGGTTCTAAAGAGGGATCACATGGCTAGACTAAATTCAGACCTTTTGAAAATAATACAAAAAGAGCCTTCAATTTTAATTATAAATGCATAGGTTAGGGTTTTATCTCTAAGTCGATGGGTTAATAAATAATTTTAGAATAACATGCCTTCTCATCCATCATTAGACAAAAGAGAAAAATCTCAAATGTCACCCATCATGATTAATTCTATAAATTAAGTTGGGGTGGAAGAGTTTCTTAATATTACAAATTCTCTTGGGAGAGTAGAAGAGCCAATTTGCATTGACTCTTCTAATTCAAAAAGACTCTAATCTTCCTAATTCCTCTTCAACTCTTGTGATTTCAAGTGTGGAAGTCTTAATTTACACAATTAAAATGTCTCACTCCTCAACTAAAAAGGTAACACTTTGTTACAAGAGGAAGCCTAAGGTGCATGGAACTCCTATGAGCACCATTATTGACACACATCTATAGAAATTCCTAGGGGGAATGAATAGAAATATATGAGAAGTGAGATTATTTATGAATATGAGGAAGAATAATTTCAAAGAGTGAAGTGTTAACACTCTAAACTACATCCTTAAGAGTTATTTTTTTAGGTCTGCCTCCAAATTTGGGGTAACATGAGATTAGCTCAAGGCTGTGGGTGAATTATGGTTGGGATAAACCTCTAGTTTATGAGTCTAACTCCATTAGTTCATCCATTAATATATAAATCACTAAACCTATTGATTTGGTGGGGTGAATAGGGGGAGATAAATGCTGAAATTGGAAACCTAATCTAAATATGGTGATGTACTAATATAAGTTGTCCACTCTATTTGACCTCTAACAACATTGATAAACAAAACAAGTAACTAAACCATTATATCCAAGATCTTCTAATAAATAGTGTTTCACATGGAAGCTTTGTTAGGTGGATATAACATAAGGGACATGAAAGGAATGTCTAATTCAACACACTTACTAGTTTTATTCCACTTCAATCTCAATCACCAACACATTTGCACACTATGTGACCTACATAGAACATCTAATAGTATCTAGGTGAGTCAAACACATATAAAAGGAGATAATATACCACTTATGCATATAAAGAAAGAAAATATCACACTATAAACTAACATTAATAAGCTGAAATAGTCCTTATTTTTTCTCAAGAGGTGACAAAATAAAAATCTAGGTAGAGTTTCCTCATACCCAGTTGAGGGATAGATACAATGGCCTTAAGGCCTCAATATATATAAAAATGAGAAGGTGAGAGAGGTAAATCCAACATGGAAGTATTGATAAGGTGTCATGAATGACCATAATCCACTCACACAATAGTTACAATAGACCTCATGACTCCCTTCATGTGTTACCTTTATAGTTGGTGGTCTTAAATAAAGAATGTGGAATAGAGATGGAGTGGTAGAGGTTGATTCAAACCTATTTGACCTATTTCAAATAATTTAATTCCAAAATATGGTCAATAAATTCATATATGATAATTTAAAAACATTGAAATGGTGTAATTAGGCCTCTATGGATCATCTAAGAACCCACCTTCCTTTTGTGCATGTCAACTAGGCTAAGAAACTACCCATTATCCATGTTGACCATAGAATGTGTGCCTAATTATTTTAATTCATTATTTATATGGGTTTTATGACCTTATAATAACTCATCTAACATTTACTCTATGAAAACTTACATCTCTTCTTGTTAGCCAAGTAGGCCTATTAGGTAATTAGGCCTAGTGACTTACTGCTAGGTGATTTGTTGGTCATAAAACCTAAATAAAACCCTTAGAGTAGGTGAATAATCATGTTTTGGTCTGAAAAAGTGTTTCACACCATAATTTATGCCTTCTCAATACTTTATACATGTAACCTTATCTTATCTAGGTGTCTAGGTTACCTATTTCTAACATTGTTAAGCATGGTCATTGATGTTAAGTTATCACTGATGTCAAAGAGAGCATAAGATAATAATTTATTAATGACAAAGTGATCATGTTGATGGTTTGGAAGAGATATGGCACATTTTTAGGTCTGTAAGGAAAAATAATTTGTGAGGCATCCATAAATGTCTTGGTGATGTTCAGGTATATCACTTAATCATTTGGAATGATAAACATGCATCTTATAGCTTAAGATAAGCTAGACCATCACTTCACATCATGTAAATATGAATAAACAATAATTTTTGTGAATTTATTTTAGGTACTCAAAAAGTCAATCGAGGTAAAAGGATTTTATGGAGATATTATCTCTAGTGCCAAGAAGGTACCTTAAAGATTTGGACTCTTGAAGTGTTTTCTAGCTCAAGTTATAAACCTTCAAAGTTATTTTTTCAAACTGTAATAGGCTAGAGACCATCAAGTTTCACTATGTTGAAGTCTAAGGTCACTAGTTAGTATATCTAATGGTGAATTTTTATTATCTAGATCTTAATCCAATAGTGTGCATGAAGTCAAATTGTTAAAGGTTCTTGAGATTAAACATGCTTATGACAAGTGTCTTTATCTTGATGAGTTGACAAAAGATCAAAAATTTGTAGGTGTTCATATAGTTAGAGATCGATGGTGAGGGTTGAGTCAAAAATTCAATATGTGTAGAAGGAATGTATAGATTCTAAGTGGCATGATCATGGAAGAGAGGATCTTAGATCAATGGTGAGCATTAAAATAAAAAAACCAAGATGATCCAAGGAGTTTAATAGTTAATATTTATCTATAGTTGTTAGGGATAATGATATGAGGTTAAGGTGTTTGATGTTTAGTGTCTAAATAGTGACCATTAGAATTCAAATATTCAAATTAATGAGGGAAAAATAGTGCTTAGTTTTTGAGATATATATTTTGATCCAAGATGAATTTCTTGATGAAATAAAAAGCAAAGTTATAAAGGATACCAAGGCACATCTAGAGAATCTAGTTATAAATTCCTAATGTTTTTATAGTATAAGTTATGGATCTAAAAATTTGACTATTTATTCATTCAAGGTGTTCCTATGTACAAAATAATGTTTGAGCAATTTTTACTTTAGCAAAAGAGTGTTTTTGAAGATTTATTCACTTGAATATGTCATAAGAGTTCTATAGAGTGGATCTAGGTATTTGAAATTGATTGTATGTTCTTAATTTGATTGATAAAGTGCTAAATAGATGAATAGATTTATATGAGACCCATAAGGGATACTTATGCCTAATTGAAAGGTGTAGCTACTTATGTGTGATCCATAGATACTATGGCTAACTTGTATGGATGGATTTGAGCTATATTTTAGAATGATGGAAGTCTTAAAGGTTAAGGCAAGTCTTATGGTTGACCAAGAAGATAATATTAATGAAGACTCTATAAATATTAGAGACCAAGGTAATGGTTTCTAAACTGAAATGTGTGTATAGAGAGAGTAGAGGATAGATATGAAGGAAAGAGATTAGAGGGAGTGTGCTTAATGGATAGACTAAAGTAACTAATAGATTTAGGATGAGTGAAGAATACTATAAAGATCCAAAAGGAATGTTTTGGATGCATTGATTGTATGAGCAAGTTTGAGTGTGTGTGATGAGTTTAAAGAGAGGTGTTAAACTTTATTTATCTAATCATATTAATCTACAATCATAATTATGAATTTTTTAATTTCATAGGTGTTATGTGGGTTCTCAACATCTAGAGAAAGTGGGTACTTATTCATACTTAGGGGTGGGTGATCCTTGTGAAGTGGATGCTTCACTAAAAGGTATCATGTTTGTGATCATCTTATAAGACAAGTAGTCCATGTGTTTTTAGGCTTGAGAGTGGATTTTATTCCCCAAGATGGTTTCCTACATAGATCTTGTGTTATGTGTGTGATCTTACATCATCTTTATTATTCATTGTTATGAACATATTGTATGATTTATTAATTCTTATGGTTATTTATTAAAAGTTTAAAAGGATTAAATTTTAAAGTTTGAAATATCTTGCATCATTGATTCACCCCCCCCCCCCCCTCAATGATTGTACCTCCAATAATTGGTACCAAAACTAGACCTTTATTATAAGTTCAACCACTTGAAGTTGATCATAGGTAAAATGAAATAAAAATAGGCTAAGATTTTTCTTCAAGGTAAACTAATGTGTACTCTATCATAACTCAAATGTTCAAGGGAAGAAAATGAGTGTCTAAAAGAAAAGCTTGAAAATTCAGATTTGACTTCCTCTATATGACATGAGATTATTTCAAGCATTAATACTATGAAGACACAAACAAGAATAGTAGAAGCAATAGTCAAATATTTGTAGGTTGTAATTAATACAAAGTTGAGTTAAATATGGATCAATTGGAAGGTAAATTTATGACTTACATTCATTCTCTTTTATCTAAAGACAAGAAAAAATTTATCTCTACAAAATAATCTATGGATGAGATGTCTTAGGGTATTGATGATCAAACAAAAGAGGTGATTAACATGAACAACTATATTTATGTTTTTAATGAAAATTGTTATAATTATAATGAATATGGTCATAGATATAAGGATTTTACTTGCTCTCCAAGGAGAAGAAATGAGGTTCTCTTCTATAATTTCAATCAATAGAGACTTATATCCAAGTATTGCAAAAGAGATTTTTGGAAAAAGGACTTTCATGTTATTGATACCGTTAATGGTTCAAAAAAGATAAAACCAAGATTCAAAGAAAGAAGGATTAGGATGCAAAGGAATAATCCATGTTCATACAAATTTCCTTACATACTCAAGAGGATGAAAAAAATAAATGGTACATAGAAAATATATGCTCAAGTCATATGATATGAGGCAAGAGTAAGTTTATTTCTCTTAAGAAACACAATTCAGGCTCAGTAAGGTTTGGTGATAACAACTCTTCTAACATAAGTTGTAAAGGCTCTATAATTTTTTATAATGGTCATACTAGAATTTAAAATGTTCTATATGTAAAAGGTTTGAAACACAATATTCTAAGTGTTAGCCAAAATTCGTAAACATGGAAATGTTGTGACTTTTCATGATAAAGGGTGTGAAGTGAAAAGTTCCAAGTCTAGAAAATTAGTTACAAACATTCACAAGGAAGATAAAAACTTGTATGTGTTCCATGAATCCAATAAATAAAAGTGATTCATGAATAAATTAGAGGAAAGATGGCTTTGGCATATAATACTTGGACATCTAAAATTTGATAATTTAGTAATGATCAGGTTAAAAATATAGTGAAGCATATGTCTAAAATCACTAATATTCCTCATATTCTTTTCAAGGCATGCCTTCATATAAATCAAGTAAAAATAAGATACAAATTTAAGGAGTATTCTACTAAAATACCATTAGAGTTAATCCACATAGACCTTTATGGATCCATGAGAACTCAAGACATTCAAGTTAATAAATAATTTATGTTATTAATTGATGAATTCACTATAAAGATTTGGATATTTTTTCTTAAAGAAAAATCAGAAGCTTTTGGAAAATTTAAATCATTTAAAATTCTTGTTGAAAATGAAAAAGAATCAAGAATCAAGTGTGTAAGATCAAACATAGGAGATGAATTTTGATCTTATGAGTTTGATGAATTTTGTGAGGAATAAGGAATTAGAAGACAATACTTTATTTCTAGGACACCGCAATAGAATGGAGTAGTTGAGAGGAAAAATATAACTATTTTAGAGATGACTAGAACTATGCTTCAAGATTTCAAAATTTTAGATGGTTTTTGGGAAGAGGCTACCAATACTTCTATTTATATCTTAATTAGATACCAAGTTAGATCAAATGGTGACAATACTCCATATGATCTATGGAAAATAGGGTAGCTAATGTCAAACACTTTAGAGTGTTTGGGAGAAACTATTTTATCAAGAGGAATGAAGAAGATCTTGGAAAATTTGACTCAAGATCTGATGAAGGAATCTTGTTGGGTTATTCCTCCATAATTTTATATTATATATGTTTCAATAAGAGACTCCACAAAGTTATTGAAAGCTATAATGTGAGATTTAAAGAGGTATGTGACATCAAGAAACCCATATTATAGAAAATTGACACTACTTAGGATGATATTTCAAATAATGAAAGCATATTTTAATTAATCAAATGATGAAGAGGAAGAAGTAAGACAAGCTACTAAATCCCCTTCTAGGAGAATACATAAGGATAATCCAATTTCCCAAGTTATTAAAGATGTGAATACTAGTTTGTAGACTAGGAGGAGAATGTTGATCAATCAAAATCAATAAGACACAAATTTGTTATCCAATATTGAACCCAAAATTTTCTTATAAACTATAAAAGATGATAATTAGACATTTTCCATAAAGGAGTAACTTGATCAAATAGTATAAAATGAAACATGGGATTTGGTTCCTAGGCCAAAAGATAAAAAAGTGATAGGAACTAAGTGGGTTTTTAGAAACAAGATGAATGAGAAATGAGAGGTCATAAGAAATAAGGATCGACTGATGTGTAAAGTACATGCTCAAGTTGAAGGAATATAATTTGATGGGATAGTTTCTCCTATAGCAAGAATGGAATAAATTAGAATATTTCTATCATATGCAAGCTTTAAAGGTTTACAAGTTTACCAAATAGATGTGAAAACTACAATTTTGAATGATAAATTAGATGAAGTATATACTAAGCCACCTAAAGTTTTTTCAATGACAAGTAATCAGAACTATGTTTACAAACTAAAGAAGGATTTATATGTTCTTAAACAAGCTCCTAGAGTTTGGTATGATAGATTAGACAAGTATCTATTTAGACAAGGCTTCAAAAGAGGGATAGTTGACAATAATTTGTATATCAAGATAGATGGAACTCATCAATTACTAGTAGTAGTCTATGTTGATGACATAATGTTTGTTTCTGATAATGAAAACATGAGTAGAGAGTTTGTAGATGTTATGAAGACTAAGTCTAAAATGTCAATGCTAGGAGAACTTTCTTTCTTAGGATTACAAATTAATCAACTTAATGAAGGGATATTCATTTCATAGGAAAAATACATTGAAGATATGCTAAGAAATTTTGACATGTTGGATTATAAGCCAATGACTACTCTAATGATCACTAGATGCAAGTTAAGTAAACAAGATGACTCACCAAAATTTTATTGAACTTTATAGAGATCCATGATTGTAAGTCTCTTATACTCTATTGCTTCTAGGCCTAATATCATGCAAGTATTAGGCCTTGTAGGAAGGTTTCAAGTTATTCCTAGAGAATCTCACTTGAAATTAGTTAAAAGGATCTTAATATATCTCAAGAGAAAAATAAAGTATGGTTTATGGTACCCCAAGAGTAAATAATTTAATCTAAATACATACACTAATGTAGATTGGGCAAGATGTGTAGATGTAGGAGGAGTACCAATGGTGGTGTCTTATTCATGGGTGAATACTTTGTGTCTTGGATAAGCAAAAACCAAGCCTTTGTATCTCTATCAACTTCAAATGTTGATAATATAGTTGTTACTTCCTATTATACTTAGGTAATGTGGATGAAAAAAACCTTGGAAGATTAGAAGGTAAGAAAAAATGGACTTTGTCCTATTTATTGTGATAATACTAGTACAATTAGTATCTCTAAGAATTATGTTATGCATTCAAAAACCAAACACATTCATATTACATATCATTTCTTAATAGAAAAATAAAGTAATCAAACTGTTAAATTAGAATATGTGTCTACAAAACAAAAACTTGTAGACATTATGACTAAACCATTGACAAAGGCCACATTTGAGTATCTAAGACAAAGTTTGGGAGTTATCTCCTTATCTATGAATCATTAAAAGGTCATTTGTGTAGGATGATAATGTTTTATCATGAAGAGGGTCTCAAAGTTCTATATATGACAAGTTATGTATATCATGGTTCCATGAGAGTGTTTTTGAAAAGGTTTTAAACCATGATGGTTTGCAAAGGATAAAGGGATATTATTTTGTTACTATGAGATCCATATTATTTGAATTATTGTTGGTATACCTAATTTGTTGAGAAAAATTATTGAAGATGAATTTTTTTAGATAGAGCATGATGTTAGGAGGAGCTAACTCAGATAGTTTGAGAGGCTTGAATAGATGAGCACGGTGTTAGGGGATATTTCTAAGCTCTGTGAGTAGTTTGTTAGGTCCAAGGATTAGATAAATATAAGTTTAGATTGGTACATGTCAAAGGGGGATCAATTGATTCATATGATTTAAAGTATGTAAGTATCTTGAGAATCTTAAATAGTATTTGAATGCATACATGATTTTAAGGAATGATTATTGGCATGTTAAGGAATAGACCCTTGGTCATAATGTCAAAGGGGGAGAAAGATCAAAATAAAGAAGTTCATATGAGTATGAAGTCATTTTTAGGGTTTTTTGCCATCAATGACAAAGGGGGAGATTGTTGAGCATATTCATTAATGTTATATTGTCATTGATGTCAAAGAGAGCATGAGATAATAATGCATTAATGACAAAGTGATCAGATTGATGGTTTGGAGAGATATGGCACATTTATAGGTCTATAATGATAAAGAAGTTATGAGGCATCCATAGATGTCTTGGTGAAGTTCTAGTATGCCACTTGATCATTTAGAATGAGAAACATGAATCTTATAGCTTAAGATAAGCTATACCATCACTTCACATCATGTAGGTATGAATGAACCAACAAGTTTGTGTATTTATTTTAGGTACTTAGAAAGTCAACTGAGGTCGAAGGATTTCATAGAGATGTCTATAGTGCTAAGAAGGTACCTTGGATATTTAAAATATTTAAGTGTTTTCTAGATCAAGTTATAAACCTTCAAATTTGCTCATGTAGATTATGATGGGCTAGAAACCATCAAGTTTAACTATGTTCAATTCTAAGATCACAAGTCAATAGATCTAATGGTGAGCATTCATCATCTAGATCTTGATCCAACAATGTGCATGAACTCAAATTATCATATGTTATTGAGGTTAAATGTGATTGTTACAAGTGTATCTATCTCATTGAGTTGATAGAATCTTAATGGTTCATGGGTGTTCATATAGTTATAGATCAACAGTGTGGGTCAAGTCCAAAAGTCAATGTGCATAGAAGGCACGTAGAGGTGCTAAGTGGCATGATTATGGAAGAGAGGATATTAGATCAATGGTGAGCATTCTAAGATAAACTATAAGTTGATCTAAGGAGTTTGAGGGCATGTATTTATCCATAGGTTTTAGGGATCATGAGATGAGGCTAATATACTCAATGTTTAGTGTCTTAATAGTGATTGTTGGAATTGAAATATTCAAATTAATGAGGGAAAATGAGTGCTTAATTTTTTAGCTATATATTTTGATCTAGGATGAATTTATTGATGTAGTAAAAATCAAAGTTATAAATGACTTCAAGGTGCATCCAGATAATCTATTTAAAAAATTTGAGCATTTTTATAATCAAAGTTATGGAGCTTAAAATTTGACTATTTATTCATTTATGGTGTTCTTGTGTTTAGAATAATGTTTGAGTAATTTGTGCTCTAGTAGAAGAGTGTTTTGGTGCATGTATTCACTTAAAGATGGCATAAGGGTTATATAAAGTGGACCCAATATTTAAAATTGATTGTATGTTTTTAATTTTTTTGATAATGTGTTAAATGGGTGAATATGTATTTATGAGACTTATAAGAACTACTAAGGCCTAATTGAAAGGCATAGCTGCTTAAGTGTGACCCATGGATACTATGGCTGACATGTGTGGATGGATTTGAGCTATGTTTTAGCATGATATAAGTATTAAAGGTTAATGCAAGTCTTATGGCTGAACAAGAAGATAATATTCATGAAGACTCTATAAAGAGTGGAGACCAAGGTAATGGTTTATAGATTGTAATATGTGTGTATAAAGAGAGTAGAACATAGAGATGAAGGAAAGAGATCAAAGGGAGTGTGTTCACTAGATGGACTAAATTATATAATGGATTGAGGATGAGTGAAATAGAATAGGGAGATATGAAAGGGATGTTTTGGATGAATTGCTTGTATGAGTAAGTTTGAGTGTGTATGATGAGTTGAAAGAGAGGTGTTAAACATTGTTTCTCTAATCAAAATTATAGAGTTGTTGATTTCATAGGTGTTATGTGGGTGATCAACATCTAGAGAAAGTGGGTGATTGTTCATATTTAGGGGTGGGTTCTCCTTATGAAGTCATTTTTTCACAAAAATGTCTCATGTTTATGATCATCTTATAAGACAAGTAGTCCATGTGTTTATAGGATTGAGAGTGGGTTTTATTCCCCAAGAGAGGTTCCCACGTAGATCTTATGTTATGTGTGTGATCTTGTATCATATTTTTTATTCATTATTATGAACATATTGTATGCTTTATGAATGATTTTGGTCATTGATTAAGAGTTTGAAAAGATTACAATTTGAAGTTTGAAATATCTTGCATCACTGATTCACCCCACCCTCTTAGTGATTATACCTCCAACAAGAATTTATAGACTGGTCATTTAGTACAAACCTATAAGAACATTATTATTAATAATTATTAATTATTGGTGATTTGGAAAGGTGAAATAAATCTCAAATTACACTATTCTATGATTTTAAACTCTCCATCAAGTTTTACACCTTATTTTCACCACTAAATCCTAAAAAAATAGTTTTCAAGGGGTCTATACAACCTAATGTCATGAATAGGTTCCCATCAAGGCATATTATGCGATTCAAGTGTTTAATAAACCATCACAATATAACTAGATGTAAATTCTTCAATATCTTCTCAATTAGGTCACTATTAGGGTTTATCTAGGGTTTTTGAGGTCTATCATATTAATGATGGTTCATAAAGTACAGACCTCCAATCCAAAACTCATGTCCATGGATGTTGATCCCATAGACCCATATAAAAACCTTTAACTAATATTGGTACCATGTAACTTTAATGGTGATATATGAGTGGATGTTGGAAGGCATCAAGCCTTCTGCTAAGCATTCTAAGCAAGTTGTAGAGTTAGTGATTGTTCATAGAGATTGGTTCCTTAATATAAATATTTCCTCCATGGATTTTGATTTCATATGGGTTTCCAAATCCCAATAATAGAATTATATTTGAGTCATCTTGCTATGAAATATATCAATGTTTTAATTGGTAGCTCAAGGTGGAGGGGTCTTAAGACCAAATTTGACCTTTTCTCACTTTCTTTTGTCTAAAACACCTTCTTCAATAAATTTAACATCATCCCACACCTTCTCATGATCTTAATTAATATTGGGGTTTTTTTTAAGACACTTATAGGAGGTTAGGGTTTGAAGCATGAAGATGGATTTAGGTCTAAAAGGCCTAAACTAAGTCCTTAGGGATTTGTGTCACCTGTAGATGGATTGGTGACTTCAACATCATCATATTTCACTTTTAACACCTGTTTCCAACCTTCTAATTTGTTTCCAACTACCCAATATCCATCTCATACTTATTATCTTCTTAGGTTTGCCTGTAAGCCTCATGGCTAACTTGAGTGCTTAACTAGTTGTGTTATAGGCATGATTATTCTCATCTCTCTTTCCAAAATTTTGATGGGGTTATAAAATTATATGACATGTTTGAATGGTCTAATAACACCTATTGAATAGGGCTTCTTTCAATTATGTTACTTGCATAATTATCAAACTCTTGCCTAGGGTTTATGGATAACCAAGCATTTGTAGCCTTAATGGCTTAGTTTGGCAATTTACATGCTTAACTTGAGGATTTTATCCTCTTAAAAACATTATTATGTCTTTATAAGTGCCTTTTTTGATGGTTCCAAACCTCTAACAACCACAAAAACATGTATATGCCTTCAAATCTTGAGCACATGCTTGTACATGTGATTTTTAGGCCTAATTAGGTCATTAGGTTCTCTCTTAATTATATCAAGGACCAAAATATTTATTTTAGATTTATGGAATTAAGATAAATTTTCATATTCCTAATTTTTATTATCTACACCCTACCTTTATGGATGATTATTTTACTTTATCTCTCTTATGTGACACTAGTTATAGGTGGCAATTTGGCCTTTCTGAGATAGTATGTATGACCTCCTTCCCTTGATGGTCCCTTGATGTTATTTTGAATAATATATCATGAATATTATGACCTTAAAATTATGTATATATTCTCATAATCTTCTCTCAAGGATACCTTCCACATAGCTACCTTGTTCCCTCATAACTATCCTATGTATGGTAACTTTTGATCATGACAATGTGAGCCTATTTGAAGGATGGGCTTCTTTTGATAACACCTCTCAATTTTTCAACATCTCTTATCTATATTATGGATTTAAAACTCCATTTCATCTCTTCTTTATTTTAATACACCTTAAAAATGAATGATATTCAACCTTATCTCTATCTATAGTTAGGCCTATAGGATATAGTTTGAGCTTATTTAATTGTGAGTGAAAGGTTAGGAGTGGGGTTTATTGATTCATTATTACCTTGAGTTAATCATCATTTTTTTGAAATTATATTTCTCATTATAACCCTATATAAATCTTCATTCTCATCACATTTTAGTGGTCCTCAAGATTTGTAGTCCCAACACTATTATATTAGAGTCTTGATTAAGCCCTCATCTTCTTACAATAGTCTGATGGTGTTGGTATTTGTATCTAAAATTTCATAATTATTCATGATTTTTCCATGACTCTTAAATAATCTTAAATGTTTTCAACACCCATCCTAATAGTCAACATTTTATTAGAGTCTCTTAAAGTTGACAACATAATCCTATGTGTGCAAGCCTTGACCAGGTTATCTTCTTAGAAAAAGTTGGTGTGTTGATCCTTGGTGGAACTGTTTATCTCTATCTAAAATTATTAATTATAGGTACTTATTAATATTTAATACTCTCTAATTCTCATCTATATCCCATCCCATCATTCTTTGATTTACTTGGTCTGCCTAATATGCTATTACAATCCTTATCTTTTAGGGCTAAGGATGAGAGTGGTTTTGAGCATAGGGTAGTGAGAGGAATGAGGGTAACACTATATAATATGATTATAAGATGAATCTAATGAATTTTTTATCATAAATTGATAGTATATATTATAATAACACTCTATTTACACTTGAAAGGAGACTATATAATGTATACATGACAATCACCTTAGAACAAGACTTAAAGAAGTTATCATCTGATAGATTATATGAATATGGGAGGTAGGTAGGATTTGATTCAAATATATAAAAACTATTATCAAACTCAAAACCACCACTCACTTCCATTTTATGTATGGAATGCTCTACAACCTGAAGAGACACTATCTACAACCTACATAAGTAATAACGTAAGGGCTTGTTTGCTCCAATAACCTCATACATGTGGATCAGGGGTGGATAATGTAATGATAGGAAATTTAAGGATTGTATAAGATATTTAAAACATTTAGTTTTATCAAATATACCCAAAATGTACTTAAACTATTCCAAATTTGACACCTTCATAAATGAAGAAGGCAATTCTTAGTGCTCATATTCTTAACTATTATTCATAAAGCATGGGATATGAATCTATAAATTTATGCTTTGGATGGAAAGTTCATGAATCCCCTCAATTTAAAAAAATATTATATCCTCACCTTCTCTCTCTTGTATGGATTTAGTATAAACTTGAAATGTTATATGTGGCTACCAAAGTGCTTGATGGAATAAATGGACCATTTTTTGGCTTGTTTTTCATCTTTTAGATGTGAAAGCTCTCTAAGATACCTGAAATTAACCCTAATTAAGTGTATTACCCCCCCCCCCCCCGCCTTATATGGACCTAATCATATATATCTATGCAATCCTATAAAACACTTTCAAACACCTTATTTTCCTACATTTTATGAAGTCTCAGACCTTGAAATGCCATTTGTGAGTAGAAGGAGGGAAAATATAAGTAAAATAAAATTTTAAAATATATTTTATGGTTTTTTAAGTTAAGGAGTCACATTTATCACTTGTGGGGCCCATTTGGTGGATTAAAAATGGGTTTGGATTAAAAAATATACCCTTTCATGCATATGAAACTACCCTAAAATGGAAATATGATTGAAATGAGACCCTTTAGAACCCTTATAATAAAATGAGACACCTAAACACCCATTTTCAAAGTTTTTCAATGCAATTTGACTAATATGAGGTGTTTTAAGGGTTATTTGATGACTTAAATGGTTTATGAAGACTTGAAATAGGTTTGAATGGGTATATCATATTTAATGACCTTAGATCCATCATAGACCTCATGAAATGATTTAAAAGAGGATTGGCCACACTTATATCATGTTGACAAAGATCCTGTCATAAGAAATTGCTAGAAACAAGCCTAAAACCATAATAACTAGAACCCTTAATTTTGGTAAATTACCTTTACCTACTAAAGATACTTAATTTTTCCAAACAATGATTAGATCATTACCTAGACTTAAAAATACCTTTGACACTCCTTCCCTCACTTAAGTACCACCATGATAGATAACACATCACAAAAGGACCTAAGATAGTTATGACATATGTTGATTTATGTAAGTAAAGTCTAATGCATACTATGGTACCTTAACTAGTGCTAAAATTCTTTTAAGGAGCATTTAGTATACCATGACAATATCTATGCCACCATGTACAAGTTTTGATGGGTATCATGGGAAAGTTTTTGATGCTATGGGTTCACATTTGGCTTGAGAGGCCAAATTATCAATACTAAGGTCTTAAGCCTCCAAAGATTAAAAGGAAAAGCACCACTAGAGGTTGATAAATCAAGTGAGGATATGGATGCATCCATATTTTTAGCTCCTATTATGTTTATAATTTTAATTATATCAATCATTCCTCCCATGTTTTTTGGTTCATTTGATAATGCATTTCCTATTCCTAATGTCCTACCATCCCTAATGGTTCCCAAATTTGAATTTGTTCCTTCTAGTCTTATTGACTCTATAACTCTAACTATTTCTTCTATTCTAGTTGTTTATTTATCACCATTTGTCTCCAATTTCATCATTTTTACCTCTCTCACCATTTATTCAACATACCTTGAGTATAAAAGGGTCCATACTAAGAATACTAAGGGGCATTGGAAAGTGCATGATTACATGTGTCTTCCACCCAATTAGGCCTACTAATGCCTTCTTCTAAGCCTATCTAGACCACTATTGTAGTTTCATCCAAGAAGTTTGGGAAGAATAATCCTATATACATAGTCCATCCAATTCCCTAGTATAATGGTATTTATTGGTCTAATATCATATGGTCATCACAACTAGACCCCTTGTAGCTAAAACCTTTGAGGAAATCTCTAGGGATGTCTTGGCTAAGATTACTACCAAGGATACTCAATCAATCAAATCCACTCAATTGGTGATCCCACAATGGGCCATAAACTTAGAATTTCAAGCCTCCCAAAGGCCAAATTTAACAATAACTGAGATGAGTAGTATAAATTCAATCTTTGAAAAATATACAAGGACTATCCAAAGATTCAAAAAGAGTAAGATCGAAGATGATTTTGGTAAGGGCATAGTTTTAGAAGAGAGATGATATATCTTCTCTTTATCTAAGAGAAATAAATAAGTTTTTTCTACCAACACTCTAGAATTAGCATATGAATAAGATATAAATATTGATAAATAGCTCAATCCTCATGTACCAAGTACCCATAACATTAATGTCGGTATCCCAACTTTGAATCAAAGACCTCATATGAATTATAATATTCCTATATTCAACTAGAAATAGTTGTATGCACTCTCTCATCTGATACAATATACACCAAATTAGAGTTATAGTTATATGAATAATCATGTATAGATGAATGATCATCAGCAAAAAAACATTCAATCCCATCCAATACTATAGTTTCCAAGGGTGTGGATTCAACTAATGTAAATTTAGCTATTATATAGAGAATGGTTTAAAAATTGAGCAATGACTTCTTGAGAATGTAAAGGAAGATATCTAATGATACTGGCCAAAATAATAAGTAAAATCCTAGGTTTGAAATAGATTAAAACAACCCTTCAATCAATTTATAAATAATGTAAAATAATAATATCCCAATAAGTTTCAAAAAATTAATAAAGTAGAAATAAATCTATGTAATTTATATATATTTCACAATAAATCACAACATGGTGAACTCAAATGTGTTGAATTTTGTATAGTGTTTCAAATCTTCCAAAGGGAGATGGTGATGCAAGATTTGATGAATAACCCATCGAAATTCCCCTATGAATCTAGTTCTTTAAACAATGCCATGGTTTTTAAAACTCATGAGTTTACCTTCCCAAGAAAGGATGAAAATATACTAGAGGATAATTCTAATGAGATATGTATCTTTAATTAGTATCATAAAGGCAATTATAATATAATAAATAAGAATCCATTCAAAATATCTACTCCTCCAATTAATACCATTATTCCACTAAATTCAAAGGCTAATAATAATCTGCCTCCCCCAAAAGGGAATAAATAACCCCAAAATAAGGAGGAACATAGAAATGAGGATACAACATTGTTGAAGACATGAATAATATTATGGTAAACATCACGCTTCATGAATTAACTTAGATTATTGAACATAAAGAACTCTTATGGAGGTCTATCATAGGAATGTCTATTATAGAGAAGACAAAGTCTACTCATACAAATGTTATATACAAGAATAGGCCATAATTTATTCATTTATTATTGATTATAAAAGCATTTAGAAAAAAATATTCACAATTTCTTATTTTATTCTAGAGATTTGACTACCATGATGGTAACTTCTATTTTTCTAGATTGAATCAAAGCCCATCAAAGAGAATGGTTTCACAGTTAGATAAAAGAGTGGTACTTAGAGTTGGATAAATGAATGATGTATGTATTCAATATGAATTTGATCCATGCATATATATGAATATTGACATATTTGTGGTAGATATCTTTAAATGATATAGAAAACCTCCTAAGTAGAGACTGGTTGAAGACAATGAATGGGTATGTGGAAACAAACTTCTTTCATATTTGGTTATCAAAGGCATTAAAAACCAAATTTTAATTAATTAGGAACAAATAATGATGCACTCCATCACATATTACAATAATAGAAATGAAGAGGTAAGATAAAATCTCCTAGCCTTTGAATTTATACCTTTACTGAAAAGCATAAGGTGCTAGAAATCAAACTTTAGGGACCTTCCTAGTTATGGGATCTCCATTTTGATACTAGAAGATCTAGAAAAGGATCAGGCCTTGGTGTCTAATCAGTTGATACAAAAGATAAGAATTATCTATAGGCATACAGGTTACAATTCCCTTGCACGAATAATAGAGTAGAGCATGAAGCACTTGTTAGTGCCCAAAATTGCATTAAAGCAATTGGGCCCTTGTCAATTGTGAATGCCTAAAATTTAAACCATGCTAAGTATTGAGGTTAATGTTTAAGTCCTTTAGTCCTCATTCATTCCTTGGGAAGGTCAAGTTCATCATAAAAAATTGTTAATTCCTTTGTGTGTTGTCTTTGCTTGGTGAAAATGTTTATCCCTTAGACTTTTTGGGCCTTTTGTAATGAACACAATTCCTAAAAAAATGGTTTTTTTTTAAATTTTTTTCTCAAACAAACAATATAAATACTTAATTCCATCAAACATTTTGTTCGCTACAAAAGTTTTGAAAAAATTCTTTATTTTGGAAAAGTTTCTGAGTCTTATTTATTTTGGACTTTTTGTCTGTCATAAAAAATATGAATGGTGCTTGCCCTTTAGGAATTTTTCCCATACAAAAAGCCCAAAAGAATTGTTTTCTTTGGCCAAGGCACTTTCCAAAGTTCCTAGAGGGTCACTTTGCCTTCGTAAAAGTCTTGAAGGATATTTCTATAGGTAGAAGGACATTTTCAAGAATCTTGAAGGACACTTTCACAAGCTTCGAAGGATAACTTAGAGGGCACATGCCACTTTCAAGTCTCCGAAAGGGGAACTTTGGAGATTTTGGGGGAATGTTTCACAAATTTTGAAAGGAAATTCTATAGGGTAGATGCCCTTGACAAGACTTCTAAAGGATATGTTCAAATTTTATAGGGAACTCCCGGGCGATCTCAAGGGTCATTCCCTAAGGTATTCCCCAAAAGATTCCTTTAGGTCATATGATCTCATAAATAAATGAAGTCTCTTTAGAGGGTGGAAGAATATTTCACTCCTCCTCATGTTGGTTAAGGGTACAAAGGTAAAAAATAGCTGAAGGCTTGAGGGAGTATCTATGATGGACATGTGGTATCATCTTGGAATGATTTTGGTTTTAGTTATTTTTCAAAAGTTATCATACTTGTGTTTTTACTAGCAAAGGTACAAGTAGATTCTGAAGTCTAGACTCCTCAAATCTTACCTTGTGGAAGTCTCTCATGGGTTTTAGTTTTTAGGCCATTTTTGAGGAATGCCTCATCTCAAAAGGGGGAGGAGGTGTAATGAGTCCCTAAGGACTAGGTCATTGGGGTGGTCGCATAGAATCATGACACATGACACTCTTATGGGAGCCCAAACTATATTATATCAAGACATTAAAAAAAAAGTGAGACATTGTAAATGTCCCTAGCACCTTGAGTACCCATATTTTTGACACATCAAAATTGTTCACTGCAAAGGAAAATTTAGGGTATGTAGCATCTCCTCACTAAATAATATGAAGGGTGAGAAGGTGAAAAGTTTCTCAAAGACCCAATGAGTGCTGAAGGTGGATTTTCACTTGTATGATGCCACATGTCATAGGGAAAATTATTTAGCTAGAAGGGGAAGCACCATCAAGTTTCCTTCCTTTTATTTTTGAAAGATACTGCAAGATATTAATGTGGTAGCTAAATATTATCTATTTTACACAAAGGCTTAACTTCTAACCCTAATTTCAAAAGGGGATGACTATAACTAGGTATTTCCCTTCATTTTAATCCACCTTTCATAGTTGGAGCTCATATTTGTGTTTTTAAGTGATTTATAAACTAGAACGGTGTGAGATGTAAGTAATAACTACTATCATATATTCAATCAATTTATTGCTTAGGTTGCATAATTTTCAACATGGTTGCAAGTAATTATTCTCTAGGTTGTTGAATTAGTGATTTGGAAGTGAAATTTGAGATAATAGAGTTATTCACCAAGAAAGGATATACTTCAGCTTGAGGGAAGGCAGTGTCACATTGGTCAAGTAAAAATGGATTCTTCTTTTGTCCCTCTAAAAGGTAGTATTACCTCAATTATTGATGAGATTAAGGACATCGATGTCTAAGGTTTAGATTTTTATACCCTATCAAATATTTTTCAAAGACCTAATCCCCCTAAGGTGGTAGTTAATTTTGGTATGAGTTATATGATTCTTGCAGCAACTTTTCCACTAGTGGCCCCTTACCTAAGATAGTCATTGCATGTGAAAAGGTATATCATGAGGATATAAGAATTCTACTTGATGGGATCTAATCGATTTTTTTCTCATTCACCCCTCAATATTTTAGTGCCATGCTTAGGATACCACCATAACCTGAGGGAATTATTTTCACCATGGAAGAGTGCCAAGCATACACTGACAAGAATGATCGCCTCATTTAGGATATTTTAAAAACTTATTGGCTCACCAAAAAGAGAAATAAGGTTTCTATATTGACTAGGAATCTTAAGTTAACAAATTTTATGGAGATACTATGATATGTCATCACCATGGCTAATAGAGTTTTTGGGGTACCCATAGTAGAGAAGTTTGAGCCATGGATGTTTTCCATCCTTATTTGTATATTAGAGGGTGAGAAATGGCTAGATTGGGCCTTAATTTTGAGAAGCAACCTACAAACCCAAATAATGCAGTTACAAGTGGCGATATCTTCTAAGGAGGAATTTGATAGTACATTTTACATGGCTTCTTACCTCATGTATATCTTAGTACATAAAAAATATTTTCTTGGGCTCACTAGGAATTCCTTTAGTCTCAAAATATATGAGTTGTATCCTCAAATGACTTTGGAAGGTTTTAGGAACAGCTAGGCCAAGGTCTATAAATACTTTTTGAATGCCATGATAAGTATCTTCTACCCTTTGAGGAGCTTAAACATAATGATCAAGATTGCCAAAGAGGTGATCGATTGGTTTGGTGTAGTGTACATTTAACTCCACACCTTCACATATATCTAGGTGAGTGTTTATTTAGGGGTACCCCACAAGTTACCTAGATATGTTGATGACAAGGTAACACTCATGGAATTATGCATACAAATGGTTACCCCACATGAAATGATTACAATAAAGAAGATTAACAACCCCTTCAAGTTCCCTATATAGATAGGATATTATACATGTCCTACTCTAGCCAGAGTAAATGGGTTAGAATAAGAAATGGGGTGGTTTTAGATGGAAAAGATGCCTCCTTAGTCCAACTATGACATAAGGTGGTTGGTTAACACTTCTACAAGTGTAGTTATGCACCAGGAACACTATGATAACATCTGGTTAGAATACAAAATGGAGGAGCAAGTAAGGAAATTAATTACCTAAGGCTCACCATTCAAGATATTTTTTCATATGGGATCATCCCCATTCCCAAGGATATGGTGGATGACAAGGATACACTATCATGAGTGTACACTGAGGAGAATATAGAGATACAACCTATATCCTAAGTAGACTTCACATTCTTAGATAATGATTCAATTGCATAGAGGGTGTATCCTATAATAAAAAGAACATTTGGGTGGTTAAATTATTAAGGTGTGGACCTCAGTACACATGAAACCCCTACCCTTAGGGAGCTTAGCAATGTATGGGAGGTCAAGTTGATTGTTACAACCTACACTAGACATTTAGTAAGACCTCAAGTAGAGGCCAAATCCAAAGGGAAGAAGCTGGCAAGTGATACTAGTTTCACCAAACTGGTCAATATTGATGAGATTACAATAGCACAGTACAAGTCCAAACTATCTTTCACAAAACTAACTAGCCTTGCTAAAAATTAGACTTGAATTGCCATGGGGGAGGTGTAGCTTACAAGTGATCCTATTTTGATCATTATTAAGGGAGCTCCTACCACATTAGGTGAACCAACCATTATACCATCCCCTCAACTTGAGCAATCACCAAAGCCCATTCCACCCCCAAAAATGTACATAAGAAAAAGGGGAGGGGAGGAATAAACAAAGCAACCAAAAACTAAAAGGGTGAAGAAGGTGCTACAACCTCCACCTACAATCCCTAGGAAAAGGAAAGAGGTCATACATCTAGATGTACCGTCTTAATGTAAAGCCATAGGATATGAAGGAAAAAATTCCTCATATGCCTAGTTACTAAGGGATATGAGTGATGAAGAAGATTCAGATGATGATAGGCCTATTTCAGATATAGTAAAGTAGCCAAAGGTGTTCACTCCTCCCCCAATGAGGATAGGATAAATAACTCTAGGGGAAAGGCCATAGACTCTGATCAAAATTCTAATAATGAGATTGTTTCGACCACAAGTAACCTTGGGAGGAGAAGACAAATTTGATGAGGAAAATGTATTAGCCTCAAATGGCCCTTTATATTTCAAAGATGTGACACAAGTAGGTGTCAAAGTGGTCATGCAAGCCCAAGCTCCACTTAAGAAATAAACTATCTCCTTGAACACATAAGAATTATTACAAGATTTTTTCACCTAACCATCAGGACAAGAGGTGGAGGGTGTGATAAAAATCATGCAAGGGCCCTTGGAGAAACTTGAAAGTGAGTTGAGGCTAGAAGAGCAAGCCCCCACTAGTAGTGAGATGGTGGATGTTTAATAAGTTGAAAAATCTGAGGCTAGACCTGAAGGAGATACGAGATCAAGCCTAAGAGTGGGTACACCTTTTCCTTCTAACATGAATAAAGAATCAATTTAGGCTGGTGTAACTATAGAGGCCATGATTGGTGAAGAACCACCTGAGGGTAATAAAGAAGACATTGTAGCCTCCTCCCAAATTGCCCAACCAATTTTACATTGTTATCTAAAAGCAATACCACCTCTTTAGTTGTAAGACAAGAGAGTACCACTGATAGACTACTATTAGGGTCTTGATAGCAATCTAGAATAGATATTAAGGTCCTAGAACAAGTTAAACTAGGTAAAGAGGGAGAATAAGAAGATGAAAGGAAGAAACTCAAGTTATATAGTGATGAGGATATAGAGTCAATAATATTAGGTTCAGACCCAACTCCCATCAAGCTCCATCTGGTCAACATTCTATTAATTCCACCTTTCAATGCTCCTAGACTGGCCTCAAGGTCCATAAATCCAATGGGTTTTTATACCAATCCCTTAATGTGGGTCAAAGAATAGATTAAGGAGAAATGGAGCACTAAAATCAAATTGGGAAATATAGATGTGATGAGGATTGCTCAAGCATATAAAGTAAAAGCTCCCACGAAGGCTAAGGCACTCTCTCAGACTACTTTTACTAATGATGGGGAGAGAACATAGGAAATATCCATCCCTCCACAAGGTACTACAAAGAAGGACATTCCACTTGAAAGTTACTCAGTGTACAGATATGATCTAGGGAATCCTTCAAGAAATGAGATCAAGCATAAATCACAGGTTCTAGAGATCATGGTTGTTGATCAGATGGATAAAGATAAAGTGTCAATGGAGGAGCATAAGATACAAAACTAGGTGATGATCTAGTACTTGAAAAAGTTACTAAGTGAGCCTAAAGCAGTATTTCTAATTTCTAGCATAGCCTTGAGTCCACCCATTTCCTCCTAAGATACACTTGATTTTGGCCTCGATGAAGATTTAAAGACCATAGGATGGGAAAAAGAAGAGTGGTAGAGAGACTTGATGGTTTGCACTAAGGATGTCACCTATACAACACTATAATGGCTTGATAATGCAATAGATAAACAAGAGGCATATAAATCCTTAGCATTAATTTATGATACTGATATCAAGAGGTGGGAGGAACTTGGGCTCAAGGTAGATGAATTGTGTAGTATGGGCAAGGATACCTTGATTTCAAAAAAGGTCATCACCTTAGATAATCCTAAAATTCCCAAAGAATGCCAACTAACCATAAAACATAAGTTAGTAATGCTTAAGGATGGTGCCTTTGGTATAAAATGGGAAGAGTAGTCTCTCAAGACTGCTAGGATGGAAATTGAGGCCACCTTGAGGGGAATGGTGAAAATTGATGGTACATTTGAGATGAAAAATTATTTGATAGAATATGCCCTAAAGAGTCTTATTGATGCACCCCATGGAAGATTCAATAGCCATAAAATAAGGGAGTTAGTGCTACTTGAAAAATCCTATGACTAGTTGAAGGTGTTGGTTGAGAAGAAGAAGAAAACACTCCAGAGGACTACCAACTAGTTAAAAGAATATGATGTCAAATTAAAATACTAGGTGGGCCTAGACAAGAAAGTTCTCACCTCCATGATTGAGAAGTTTATTGCACACAAGAATAGGCTAGTGTAGGGTTTGATCATCAACGTTGGTTCCAAAATATGACCAAATCATTTCTATTTATTTTTAGTTGATATGAAGATTCTTTCTCCTCCCTCTTCCTCTTCTCTCTTTTTATTTTAATCATTGTACTACACCCGTTAGTTATACATCCGTCATAAGAATATTCTTTATTATTTAGATAAAGGGATGTTTTGGATTGGTTACACAAGTGGGCAAATGTTTTTTTTGTCCCTTACTGGGATGTGGTTTATGTGGCATTAGAGAGTGTCCCACTAAGGTGAGATATCAAACATGTCACTTTCATCAGAGCACACACATTATCCTAGGAATCATTTTTGTTACAACTAATGAGCTCTAGGCCCATGAATGAATTTTTCCAACTAGAGCATCTCATTTGGATATGCCATGTATTGATTTTAAAATGGTATAAGTAAAGGAGTTATTTTCTTTATAAAGGTTAGTCAATCAGAAATTTTTGAGAAAAGAGATATTGCTCTGGAGAAGTTCTTCCAATGTAATCTCTTTGGTGTCAAATTGGTTTCTTATGTAAAACCATTGAAAAGTTTTGAGATCATATTGAGATGTTACCCTATTACAAAGATGACTTGCATAGTGCTCATATTGTATAATCTCCACCACATGCTATATGGATTTGAGATTCAGATGGATAATGGAATATACTTGTGTTTTATTGTTATGTCTTGTTGTTGAAATCCAATGTGTTATTCTAATTTCTTAATAAATTGGTACTCTCATGATTTCCTTTTACGGTAGTCATCTAGGAAATGTGTTGAGATTATAAAATCCTTCTAGTTATAGAATTTAGAATGAATTATTAATAGTCTTTTTAGGGGTAGTCCCAGGCTCATGGATTCAACAAGAAAGATCTCTTGAATGATTACTTGTAGCTTTTATTGTGATTATTTCAAGGAAATAAAAATTATTATTTCATTCCATTTGTTTTGAAGATTTTAAAATGTTTTTTGTGGAAGTGACATGATAGTTCAGTGAATTTATCCTCTCTCTCTTCGACACCCATTCATATCTTTGTTTAAATCAACCCACCTTGTATTACCCTACACTTAACACACCATTTTAATATCATAAATGTTACTTGCATGGAAAATACATGAGATATTGTGTATTTGGAATGTATTTGTAATTTTGTTCTTAGAATCTTAAAGCTACAGTTTCCTATCTAGTTTTTATTGTTGAATATTTCATAAAATAAAGATTGTAGCCATCCTTTCATCTATCTCTAGTAGCTTGTGTATGACTTAAATCATTTGTGCATTTCATGTGACAACCCTTATGGGTGAAGTGTGAAAACTTGTTATGATTTAGTAATATTCCCCTTATGTGCCAAGAATCCCCATAGAAATTGAAGTGTGAAATCCCTCCATGTAAGTAAGCTATCCCATAGGTTCTCTCACCTTGTTTTAAGTAGAGCTAGAAGTAGTAGGGAGTTAACCATAATCTTTGTAGGTATCTCTCAATCATTTTCTATGTTCAATTCTTTGTTAATGATAAACCCTTACTTAGATATAATAACATATTAATGGATTTATCATCTTTGTTTTCCATTTTCTATAAGTGTGCAAAGTTGAGCATACAAGGTGTATAAATGGGAACCAACATGCTTTCTAGCACCATTTTTGGGGATATTTCTTGTCACCCACATGATAAGGACTCTTGTAAAGATCTTTGATCACTTTCGAGAGGTTCTTTGCCTACCTATGGTGTGTTGATGTCACTGACTCATTTTTTAGTGAATCTATGTGGTTTTATGCTCAGATATAAAAATTGATTAGTTATGTGTTGGAAGGTCTTTAGTCCCTTTTCAACATTGTCTTTCATATCAGTGTTTTGTCTATTATTTTCTAAAAGTCTGATTCTAGTGGTGACTCCAAGTTTCTTGTCTCTTGGTTATTATAAGACCATATCCTATTGTATCCCTCACCTTCCTAAGCTTCCATTTTGAGTATCTTATTATTTACAAAGATAGAAGGATTGAGATCATCCTTTAGGACTGACCCATCAAAGTAATTTATCCCTCCATTGCATACTCCTTTGAGAAAAATGGGATTAGCTTGAAGACCTATTGAAAGGCTTAATTTTGTCATGGAGATTCATCCTAGTGTTACTAACCTTCAAAAATTTGTAGACCAACCTCCTATTGAATATTACCATAACTCTTTTGGTACTTCTAAGCCTTATAGCCCTATTTACTATCCTGCTCCATCCCCACCAACTCAATCCTCTCTTGAATCTGACCCACCCATTCCTCCTCATTCCCCTCCTCACATATCATTGATAATGGTTATTGAACCCTAAGATATCCCAATCATGAGGCATATATATTGGGAGGAAAATGTATGCCTTGTTTTCCATGTTCCTAGATTCAGACTGATCAATTTTAATGAGATGGAGGGCTTTCCTAAAGAAGTTCCTAATAAAATAAGGAAGAGGCTCTCAAATTTTTAGGGGATAATGTTGTGATCTATGAAAAACATTTGAAGGCCTTACAAAATGTTATTAAGGATTATAAGGTTGAGCATCAAGACATGTGCATTATGTTGTTTGTGTAGATGTTGGAGGATGATGCTTAAGGGTGGCTCAACTCCCTCCCCACTAGATGTATTAACTCATGGGGAGAGATGTGGATTGTCTTTAGGATTCAGTATGGTGAAAGGATAGATCTAAGGTTCCTCTTGGATGAGTTTGAAAATATCAATAAAAATCCTAATGAGTGTGTACAAGATTTCAATACCAATTTCAACAAGGTTATAATGCATTTACTTGAAAATATTAGGTCTAGTGATACTGCTTGTTTGATAAAATACTATGATGATTTTGGTAAGAAGGCTACATACTACTTGAGAGACAAAGATCCAAAAAACCTTAGGTTGGACTCTAATATGGCCATCCAAATGGAGAATAATATTAAAACTATGGGAAAGCTTATGAATAATAGGGCCGATGTGAAGCTAGTCAATCTTGAAAATCCATGGTCTACCAAGGCCACAAATTAGAAGAGAATTTCAAGACTTTGGTCTCTACTATTAAAGAAATGTTGTATAAGTTGGCTAGGGTGGAAAAGGGAATTCCACATGTATCGTCTAGCCATGATAGGGCCCTAAATATGGATCAATCTTAGTGAGGTCCTCCATTCCATAACCAAAAATTTGACAAAGGAAATATGCCTACACATGAAGATTGGCTAGAAAGGAATCAAGGTAAGAGTGTTGGGAAGGAAACATCAGATCTCCTAGATGCTAAGGTAAATGTTGTGAGCTCTGATATATACATTGATTGGTGTGATAGATGCTTCCTACCCCACCCACATTATGATATTATTAAGGTAGTGGATCAAGAACTAGATGAACTAGAGGATGCATCATCTAATTATGAAGTTTTCATGTTTTATTTTCATAGTCCTTTGATAGTAGTGACTCCCATATGGATGCCTATTAACACCATGACTAGTAAACTATGGGGTGATTTTGAGTTGGAATGTGTCCCTATATTTTATTCTAGATGTGATGTCAATGTATAACAAGGATATGAGTTATATTTCCATGATTTTGATCATCTATGATCTATAATAATAAAGAAATATATAGAAGGAATTCTATTAGAGGAAGACTAAAGACTCTTGATTAATGCAAAATCTACCCAGAGAAGTAAGATTAACTTGAGAAGTAGGTAAGTAGGTGTTATCCCTCAAGGCACTGCTCTTGCTAACCTAAAGGAGAGGGATGTAGGCAAATAGGCAAAGAAATTTGTAGTTATTATAGAAGCCTCTAAGAGGGAACCTATTTCTCAAGTTTCTACACCTAGAAAAGTTCCTACTAAGAATAATAAGATACCTATGTTGTCTAGTTTCCCCAAGGGTACTAATGAGACTAAGTAGAACCCACCACTAAAAGCTCTTACAAAGAATAATAATCCCCCTCAACCTAATCCATTTCATGTGTTGTCTAAGCATATCCCTACTAAAATTGTCACCACCATCCCACCAAACATGCCTCTCCCCTAGTATAGTATATGTGATATTTCCCAACTATTGAGTCAAATAAAGATCACTATTCTACTCATTGAGTTATTGTATATCCTTGAACATAGGAAGAGAGATTTTGAATATTTGGAGTTTGGCAAGGGATAAACTACCAATGAGTTTGAAATGTCCCAAGTTATATTATAGGATTAAGATTTGGAGGACATTTATGAGCCTTCTCTTAAAGTCTATGTAGGGACTGCATTGGTGGAGAGTCATTTGGATGTGGAGCCATTTTATACAACATTGATGATAAATGGTATGGTTGTCCACAATTACATGTTTGATTCTGGTGCATCTTGAAATGTTATGCCTTTGTGTCTCGAATGAACCTGATGTAAAGATAATGTCTTCTTTTGGCAATTGTTATGCCATGGATTCATGAGAGGTACTAGTTGTTGGGTAGGTTAAAGGGTTGGTTCTGCAATTAGCAGTTCACCTAGGTAAGTTTTTGAATATGGATGTGGTAGTTTTATATTTCCCTCCCAAATGGGGAATGATGCTATCATAGAAATGGGCTACTAGTATGGGAAGAAGTGTCCAGATGGACCTTTCTTATGCTACCATCCCCCTACAAGGTAAGATGGTCAAACTTCATAGAGAGCCTAAGATGTTACATATAATTGAAGATCTAAATCATGATCTAAATGAAGTAATGTAGACTGATGTTGAGCTGGGTATTTTCATTGGTACTATTGATGTGGATGAATAGTCTATTATCATTGATGAACAACTTGATATATAAGTTTCTATTTGGGAATTGTTCTTTAATGGGGCATTTTCTAGTGTTGGGAATGGGGTTGGAGTCATTATCAATGATCCTAATGGAAGGAGGTATGCTTTTTCCTTCCACCTTTGTTTTGATTCCACTAACAACATTACTAAGTATGAAGCAATTCTACTTGGTTTGAGGATTACATGTGAACATGAGATCAAGTGTCTCTCTATCAAAGGGGACTCAAAATAAGTGGTGAAACAAATCCATAATGCATGTGATACCAAGTTTAAAAGGTTGAAAAAATACTAAAATTCTATATGGGATTTGATTGAAGGCTTTGATGCATTTAACATCTCTTATCATGATAGGGAATTCAACCAAGAATTTGACAAATTTGCTAAGGTAGGAGCTCAATTTGATATTTCAATCATGAGCCAATATTGTTAGTACTAGGTGGAGGTGCTTTCTCAACCCTCAATCCTAGATAACATTTATCACTAGTAGGTGTTCAAGGATGATGACCAAATCAAAATGTTCTTAACTTGTGAAGCATAATTTCATGGACAGCTTGTGGACCTAGAATCTGTGGTTCAAACTTGTGATGGAAAAGACACTTTTTTTGGGAAAGAGGTCATTCAACTCAAAATAAACACTATCCCTAGGGGATTGGTTAGCTTAGATGCATCCTTTGATGGAGTAGATAGAGTGAGGTCAAGAGAAGCAGTTATCTTAAGGGATGTCACTAAATTTGATTTAGGTTCCCTTGAGAATCCAAGAAAATTATGGCTAGGTACTTGTCTCAACACTGAAGAGAAAAGAGATCATGTATAACTACTAAGAAAATATCAAGACTACTTGTCATGGTCTTACTTAGAGCTTAAAAAGTATAGGGAGGACTTATTTCAACATGTCATCCCACTGTAACTAGATAGTAAGCCATTTAGTTAGAAGTAGAGGCCTATCAATCCCATCCTAGCCACCAAGATGCATCATGGATTAAATAAGTTAAGGGATTTTGGTATTATTCAACCTATTAGGTACTCATCTTGGGTGGATAATTTGGTCCCTGTGTGCAAAAATAATGGTGATATCCACCTCTATGTGGATTTTTTTAACTATGAATAAATCCTCCCTAAAATATAACTATCCTTTTCCTAACATGGAAAATCTATTGTAGAATGCTATTAGGTCTAAAATATTGTCTACTCTAGATGGCTTCTCTGGCTATAACCAAGTTGTGATCAAGGAATCTAAGAAGTCTAAGATTACATTCACCACACCATGGGACACTTATGTCTATATGAGAATTCCTTTTGGGATAATGAATGTGTGTGCAACATTTTAGCATGCCATGGATGTTGTTTTTGCATGGATGACTAATTAATTTATTGTTATGTATTATGATGATGTCACTATGTACTCCAAGGGAAGGGATGATCACTTAAAACACTTGGAAAAGGTATTAATTAGATGTAGAGAGTTTGATATCTCCCTCAATCCTAAGAAGTGTCATTTTGGAGTTCAAAAGGATAAATTACTAGGACATATAGTGTCCAAGGAGGGTGGTATGATTGGTCTGGAAAGATTTGAAGCCATTGAAAAAGTGCCCATCCCATAGTCTAAGAAAGGAATTCAATCTTTCTTTGGAAAAATTAATTTTTTAAGAAGATTTGTGTCTAAATTTGTAGAAATCACCCTAACTATTACTTTTATGTTGAATAGGGATCAATTTATTAAATGGGAAGAAAGGGTTTTGAAAGAATTCAATGATGTCAAAGGAGCTCTAAAGTCTACTCCTATTTTAGCTAGTCCTAATTACACCAAGCCATTTTAGATTTTATCCTTTGCATCACCCCATACTATTGCTACTATTTTATTAAAAATGAATGATGATGGTCATGAATAACCCATAGATTTATTTATCAAAGCTATATAAGGGTCTAACTTGAATTACACCCTTATGGAGAAACAAGCTTTCACTTTGTTAAAAGTAGTTAAAACATTTAGATCTTATATCTTGAGTTCAAATATTATTTCTTATACCCCTCACACCATGGTGAAGGATACCTTGACTTTGACTAACATCTCCAATAAAATGTGTAAATGGGTAAGTAAGTTATAGGAATATGATATAGACATCCAAACCACTAAATTAGTATGAGGAATGGGCTTGGCCAGGCTTATGGTTGAGGTGAATTTATAAGTAATTGAAGTGAAGAACATTGTTGCTAGCACCAATAGTGCTTTAGATCAATTTAGTGTATCTCAGTGGTATAAGGACATTGTTTATTATCTGTGGAGTATGTATTGTCCTCCCAACTTTGACAAAAATTAGAGGACTCTCAAATTAATCTCTCATAAGTACCTCCTGACTGACAATGGATTAACATGGAGAAATCCTGATGGGGTCCTTCTGAAGTGTGTGCTAGAAGACCAAGTTGATGGTATGGTTAAGGATTTTCATAGTGGAGTGTATGGTGGCCATTTTATGCCTAAATTTACTACTCATAAAATTATTAGAGTTGGTTATTGGTGGCCATCACTATTCAAGGATGTTGCTCAGATAGTTAGGTGATGTGAAAAGTGTCAATGCTTTGTAGGAAGATTAAAGGCATCTAGTTCTCACCCTTTAAAATTGGTTACTATTAAAGCTCTATTCAAGAAATGGGGCATGGATTTCATTAGTGATATTATTGAGGCTTCAAGTGTTAGGTATAGATGGATATTGCTTGAAATTGATTATTTCACCAAGTAGGTGGAAGCAATCCCCACTAGGAAGGCAACACACCAAGTTGTGATGGACTTTCTATTGAATCAGATTATATATAGGTTTAGTGTGCCAATCAAGATCATTGATGATAATGTAATGAGTTTCAAAGCTAAGCCTTTAGAGCTTATGTGTAAATATTTTGGGATTGAGCTCACTTATGATTCTAATTACAATCCTTAAGGGAATGGGTAAGCAAAATTGAGTAACAAAAACTTGCTCAAGATTATTAGAAGGATGTTGGAAGTCAACAAGTATAGGTGGGGTAAACATTTAAAATTTTCCATATGGGATGATAGGATTACTCCTAAAAAATCCACATGAAGGAGCCCTTTGAAGCTTGTTTATGGAACTCAACCAATTTTGCCCATCAATCTGTAACTTCGTACCTATCATCTATTGTAGAAACTTAAGGAGGATGAATATGCCAACAACTATGAAGAAAGAATGAAATATATTTTAGAATTGGATGAGTCATGCAGGTTAGCCCATGAGAAACACCTCAAGTTTAAAGACAGGTTAAAGTGAATATTTGATAGAAATGTCACTCCTAGAAATTTTCATGTAGGTAATTTGGTTTTATTTTGGGATAGTAGGCATGAAGAGAAAGGTAATCATGATAAGTTTGATGCTTTATGGATGGACCCTTACTCAATCAACTATAGGATTGGGAATCACACTTTCTTCTTAAGAGATCTAGATGGATAAATATTAGAGTTGCCTATCAATGGTAGGCTTCTAAAACACTTCTTGGATTGAGTCTATTTATAACTATGTACCATATTATACAATGTTTTCATTATTTATTGTCCCTTTTTGTTGCTCACTTGTACAATTATTTTTGGTCATGTGGCTTTTTTCATTCTTTTTCCCTCCTGGCCTTTATTATAGGTTCTAATGGTCTCTTGTATTTAGTTAAAGTTGCTCAATATTGACTCTATGGCCCAATGGATTGGCACCTAGTCTTGTTTTCTATGGTTATTTACACACACCCATGAGGGGTATGCATCTCGAGATATAGACAATTTTTGTGCCCAAGATTACATTAAATCAATTGGGCCCTTGTTAATTGAGAATGCCTAAAATTTAGACCACATTGAGTATTTAAGTTAATGTCTAAGTCCTTTTGTCCTCATTCATTCCTTGGGAAGGTCAAGTTCATCATAAAAAATTAGCTAAGTCTTTCATGTGTTGACTTTTATTGGTAAAAAATATTTATCCTTTAGAATTTTTAGGCCTTTTGTAATGAACACAATGTCAAATGAAAATGATTTTTCAGACTTTTTGTCTCAAACAAAAAATATGAAGACCTATTTCCTTTAGACATTTTGTCCACTACAAAAGTTCTAAAAAATTAATTTTTTTTAGAAAAGGTGCAGTGTTATTTGTTTTGGAATTTTTATCCACGAAAAAAAATATGAGCATTTTTCCCATACAAAAATCTCAAAAGAATTATTTACTTCAGCCAATGCGCTTTCTAAAATCCCTAGAGGGTCATTTTACCTTTGAAAAAGTCTTGAAGGATATTTTTTTAGGTGCAAGGACACTTTCACAAGTTTCAAAGGATAACTCAGAGGGAACAAGACACTTTCAAGTCTCCTAAAGTGGGACTTTGGAGATTTTTAGGGACTATTTCACAAAATTTGAAAGGCAATTTTATAGGGTATATTCCATTGACAAGACTTTCAAAGGATATATTTGACTTTTAGAGGGTAATTCTAGGTGATCTCAAGGGCCATTCCCTAAGGGATTACCTAAAATATTCCTTTAGGTCATATTCTCTAAAAAATAAATGAAGTCTCTTTAGAGGGTAGAAGAATATTTCACTCCTACTTGCGTTGGTTAATGGTACAAAGGTAAAATATAGCCAAAGGCCCAAGTGAGAATATATGATGGACATGTGGAAACATCCAAAAATGATTTTGGTTTTGGTTCTTTTTCAAAAGTTATCATACTTGTGTTTTTGATAGCAAAGGTGCAAGTAGATTTCAAAGTCCAAACTCCTCAAATATAACCACATGGTAGTCTCTTAGGGCTTTTAGTTTTTGGGCCTTTTATGAGAAAAGCCTCATCTCAAAAGGGGGAGGAGGTGAAATGAGTCCTTGAGGATTAGGACATTGGGGTGGTTGAATAAGATCATGACATATGGCACTCTTATGAGATCCTAGATTATATTGCACCAAGACACCAAAAAAAAGTGAGACAATGTAAATGTTCCTAGCACCCTAAGTACCTAGATTTTTGACACATATCAAAATTGATCATCCCAAAGTAAAATTCAAGGCATGTAGCATCTCCTCACTAAATAATGTGAGGGGTGAGGAGGTGAAAAGGTTTAAGAATACCTAATGAGTGTCAGAGGTGGATTTTCACTTGTATGATGCCACATGTCATAGGGAAAATTATTTAGCTAGAAGGGGAAGCACCATCAAGTTTCCTTCCTTTTCTTTTTGAAATATGTTGTAAGATATTAATGTAGTAGCTAAAGATTAGTTTTTTTACACCAAGGCTTAATTTCTAACCCTAAATTTAAAAGGGGATGACTATAACTAGGTATTTTCCTTCATTTTAATCCGCCTTTCACAATTGGAGCTCATACTTGTGTTTTCAAGTGATTTACAAACCAAAGTAGTGTGAGATAAGAATAACAATTTATATTATATTTTCCAATGATTTCTTACTTAGGTTGCATAATTTTCAATATGGTTACAAGTAATTATTCTTTGGGTTGTTGAATTAGTGATTTAGAAGTGAAATTTGAGAGGATTATAGAGTTAGCCACCAAGAAAGGATATACTTCAGCTTGACGAAAGGCAGTTTCATGTTGGTCGAGTAAAAATGGATTATTATTCTTCTATCCCTCTAAAAAGTAGCATTACCTCAATTCATTATGGGATTAAGGATAGGAAATGTCTAAGGTTTAGATTTTTTTGCCCTGTTAAATCTTTTATAGAGACCTGTTCCCCTTAAGGTAGTAGTCAATTTGGGTATGAGTTATATGGTTCCTACAATAACTTTTCCACTAATAACCCTATACCTAGAGCCAGTCATTACATACACAAAGGTGTATCATGAGGATACATGAGCTGTACTTGATGGGAGCCAATTATTTGTCTACTCATTCACCCCTCAAGATCTTAGTACCATGCTTAAGATATAACCATAACCTGAGGTAATTATTTTAACCATGCAATAGTTCTAGGCATATGCTCACAAGAATGATAACCTTATTTGGGATATTATAAACACTTTCTATCTCACCAAAAAGATAAATAAGGTTTCTATATTGACAAGGAATCTTAAGGTAATAAATATCAAGGAGTTGCCATGATATGTCATCACGATGGCTAATATAGTTTTTAGGTTACCCATGATAGATAAGTTTGAGGCATGGATGTTTTCATCTTCATCTCTATGTTGGAGGGTGAGAAGTAGCTAGACTAGGCCTCAATTCTAAGTAATAATATACATATTCAAATAATGTAGTTATGGGTGTCCATATCTCCTAATGAGGTATTTGATGTTATATTTTACATGTATTCCTACATCATGTATAGCTTAGTACATAATAGAGAGTTCTATGGGCTCATTAACAATTTCTCTAGTTTTAAAATTTATAAGTTGTTTCCTAAAATGACTTTGGAAGGTCTTAGAAATAATTGGACCAAGTTCTATAATTAATTTTTTAATGCCATGATAAGTGGTTTCTACCCTCTAAGGAGCTTAAATAGAATGAACAATATGGATAAGGAAGTGATTGACAGGTTCAGTGTAGTGTGCATTCAGTTTCACACCTTCACATACATCTGGGTGAGTAGTTATTTAGGGGTACCTCATAAGGTACCTAGATATGTTGATGATAAGGTAGCACTAATGGAATTATGTAGACAAATGGTTCCCCCACATGAGATGATTATGGAAAAGAAGATTAATAACCCCTTCAAGTTCCCTGTATAGATATGATATTATACATGTCCTACTCTAGCCATAGTAAAGGGGTTGGAATAAGAAATGGGGTGGTTTCAGATGGACAAGATACCTCCTCAGTCCAAATGTGATGTAATGTGGTTGGTTAACATTGTTATAGGTATAGTTATGAACTAGGCACACTACAAGGACATCTAGTCAGAATTCACAATGGAGGAGCAAGTGAGGAAAATTGATTACCTAAGGCTCACCATTTAAGAGATTATTACATATGGCATCATCCCCATCCCTAAGGACATGGTGGATGACAAGGCTACACTATCATTGGTGTACATTGAGGAGAATATAGAGATGCATCCTATATCCCAAGTCGACTTTAGAGTCTTAGATAATGATTCAATTGCATGGAGGGCATATCCTATAATGAAAAGAACATTTATGTGGTTAAATTCTTGAAGTGTGGAGCTTAGTGCACATGACACCCCTACCATCAAGAAGCTTAGAACTATAAAGGATATCAAGGTGATTCTTCCCCCTTACACTATACATTTAGTAGGCCCTCAAGTAAAGGCCAAATCCAAAGGGAAGAAGCTAGTAGGTGATACCAATTTTACCAAGCCAATCAATATTGATGAAATTACAATAAAACAATCCAAGTCTAGAATATTTTTCACAAAATTGACAAACCTTGCTAAAAATTAGACTTGAATTGCCATGGGGGAGGTGCAACTTGCAAGTGCTTCTTCCATTTCAATCAATATTGATGGAACTCCTACTGCATTAATTGGACCAGCCATGGCACCAATCCCTCAGCCTAAGTAATCACTAAAGCCCATTCCACACTAAAAAATGTACACAAGGAAAAGGGGAGGGGAGGAACAAATAGAGCAGCCAAAAACTAAAAGGGTGAATTAGATACTTTAACCTTTGTCTATAATCACTAGGAAAAATAAAAAGGTCATACATCTAGATGTACCCTCTCAACATAAATCCATAGAATCTTAAGGATAAAATTCCTCAAATGACCAGTTGCTAAGGGATATGAGTGATGAAGAATATTTGATTGATGATAGGCCTATTATAGAGATAATAAAATAGATAGAGTTTTTTGCTCCTCCCCCAATGAGGATAGGACAGAGAACTTTGAGGGAAAGGCTGCAAACTCTGGTCAAAATTCCAACAATGGGATTTTTTGGACCACAAGCACCCTTGGGAGGAGAAGACAAAGTTGATGACGAAAATGTATTGGCCTAAAATGACCCTTTGTCCTTAGAATATGTGACACAAGTAGGTGTCAAAGTGGCCATGCAATCCCAAGATCCACTTAAGAAATAAACTATCTCCTTGGACATAGAAGCATTTATCTAGGATATGTTCACCCATCCATCAAAACAAGAGGTGGAGGGTGAGACAAAAATTATGCAAGGGCCCAAGGAGAAAATTTAAAATAATTCAAGGCTAAAAGAGCAATCCCCCACTAGTAGTGAAAAGGTGGAGGTTCAAGAGGTTGAAAAATTTGAGGATGGAGATGAAAGAGACATGGGATCAAGATTGAGAGTGGGTACCCCTTTTCCCTCCAATGTGAATAAAGAATCAATTCATGTTGGTGCAATTGTAAAGGTTTTGATTGGTGAAGAACCACTTAAGGGTAATAAAGAAGACACCATAGCCTCTTCCTAGATTACACAACCAATTGCATAATATAAGCTACAAGTAAGACCACCTCCTTAGCCTATAAGACTCGAGAGTGCCATTGATAAACTACTACTAGGGTCTCGAATACAATTTGAAATAGATATTGAGGTCCTAGAACAAGTTGAATTAGGAAAAGAGGGAGAGCAAGAAACTGAAAGGAAAAAAATGAATTGGATAGTTATGAAGATAAAGATTAGATAATATTAGGTTCACACCTGACTCCCATCAAGCTCTCTTTGGTTAACATTCCATTAACACCACCTTTCAATGCTCTTAGACTAGCCTCAAGGTCCACAACTCCAATGGGTTATTAGATCAAGCCCTTGATGTGGGTCAAAGAATATATTAAGGAGAAATAGAGCATTGAAAGCAAATTGAGAGATATAGATGTGATGAGGATTGATCAGGCATATAAAGAAAAACCTCCCAAGAATACTAAGGCACTATCCTAGACTACTTTCACTAATGATGGGGAGAGAACACAAGAAATAACCATCCCTCCATAAGGTTCTACAAGGAAAGATGTTCCCATTGAAACCTACTCACTGTACATATATGATCTAGGAGAAATTTCATGAAATGAGATCAAGCATAGCTCATAGGTTCTAGTGATCATGGTGTCTCATCAGATGGACAAAGATAAAGTGTCAATAGAGGAGGTTAAGATGCAAAACTAGGTAATGATCCAATACTTTCAAAAGTTATTGAGTGATCCTAAAGCAATGTTTATAACTACTAGAATAATCTTGAGTCCATTTATTTCCTCTTAGGATATGATTGATTTTGGCCTTGATGAAGATTTAAAGACTAGATTATGGGTGATAATAGAGTGGTAGAGAGACTTGATAGTCTAAGCCAAAGAGGTCATCTATATAGCATTAGAATGGATCGATAATGCAATAGATAAACAAGAGGCATAAAAATCCTTAACATTGATTTATGATACTGATATCAAGAGCTAGGAGGAACTTGGGCCCAAAGTAGATGAATTATGTGGTGTGGGCAAGGATACCTTGATTTTAGAGAAGGTCATCACCTTAGATGATCCTAAAATTTGTAGAGAATTCCAACTAGAAATAAAACATATGTTATCAATGCTTAATGATGGCAAATTTGGTATAAAAAGAGAAGAACAGTCTCTCAAGACTACACGGATGGGAATTGAGGCCACCTTAAGGGTAATGGTGAAGCTTGGTGATATAGTAGACATGAAAAAGGAATTGATAGAAGATGCCTTGAAGATTCATGTCAATGCACCCCATAGAAGCTTCAATAGCCAAAAAATAAGGGAGTTGATACTACTTGAAAATCTTGTTACCAGTTGAAGGCATCGGTTGAGAAGAAGGCACTCTAGAGGACTACCAACTGGTTAGAAGAATATGATGTCAAATTCAAATTTCAAATACTAGGTGGGCATAGATAAGAAAGTTATCACCACCATGATTGAGAAGTTCATTGCATACAAATTCAAATACCAGGTGGGCCTATACAAGAAAGTTATCACCACCATGATCGAGAAGTTCATTGCATACAAGAGCAGGCTGACATAGGGCTTGGTCATCAATGTTTGTTCCATAATATGACCAAATAATTTCTATTTCTTCTTAGTTGATGTAAATATTATTTCTCCTCCATATTCCTCTTCTCTCTTTTTATCTTAATCATTGTACTTCACCCATTAGTAGCATGCCCCTCATAGGAATATTCTTTATTATTTAGAGAAAGGGATTTTTTAGATTAGTTACACAAGTGGATAATGGTTTTTTTTGTCCCTTGTTGTGGTATGATTTATTTGGCATATCGAGAGCATCCCACTAGGGTGAGATATCAAACATGTCACTTTCATTAAAGCACGTGTATTATCCTAGGAATCATTTTTGTTGAAACTAATAAGCTTCAAGCATATGAATGAATTTTTCTAGTTGGATCATCTCATTGGGATATTCCACATATTGATTTGAAAATGGTATAAGTAAAGGAGGTTTATTCCTTTAAGAAGGGCAGTCAATTAAAATTGTTTGAGAAAAGAGCTATCACTTTAGATAAGTTCTTCTTGTTTAATCTCTTTGGTGTCAAATTGGTTTCTTGTGTAAAACCATTGACAAGCTTTGAGATCATATTGAGATGTTCCCCTATTACAAAGATGACTTTAATAGTGTACATGTTGTATATTTTCCACCACATACTATATGTATTTGAGATTCAGATGGATAATGGAATTTATTTTTGTTTTGTTGATCTATTTTGTTGTTGAAATCTAATGAGGTATTATGAGTTCTTAATATATTGGTGCTCTTGTGATTTCATTTTATGGTAGACATCTAGGAAATGTGTCGAGATTATAAAATACTTTTAGTTATAGAATTATGAATGAAGTATTAATAGTATTTTTATGAGTAGTCCCATTATCATGGATTTAGTGAGAAACAGATCTCGAATGATTACTTATAGCCTTTCTTGTGATTATTTCAAGGAACTAGAAAGTATTATTTCATTCCATTTGTTTTGAAGATTCTAAAATGTTGTTTGTGTAAGTGACATGATATTTCAATGAATTTATCCTCTCTCTCTTTCACCCATCTATATTGTTGTTTAAATCAACCCACCTTATCTTACCCTATGCTTAACACACCATTTACATATCATAAATGTTACTTGCATCATAAATACATGAGATATTACATATTTGGAATGTATTTTCAATTTTTTGCTTAAAATCTTAAAGCTACAATTTCCTATCTAGTCTTTATTATTGAATATTTCATAAAATAAATATTGTAGCCATCCTTTCATGTATCTCTAGTAGTTTGTGTATGACTTAAACCATTTGTGCATTTCATGTAACAACCCTTATGGGTGATGTGTGAAGACATGGTTATGCTTTGGTCATATTCCCCTTATGTTATAAGAATGCCCATGGAGATTGAAATGTGAAATCCCTCAATGTGAGTAGGATACCCTATAGGTTCTCTCACCTTAGTTTAGGCAGAGCCAAAAGTAGTAGGAAGTTAACCATACCTTTTATAGGTGTCTCTCAGTCATTGTCTATGTTCAATTTTTTAATGCTAAATATTTATCCATATATAATGACATATTAATGGGTTTTCATCTTTGTTTGCCATTTTATGTAAGTGTGCAAATCTGAGCATATGAGGTGTACAACTGGGAACCAACAACACTAATTTTAGGATTGTAATTTTTTATAAAAAATAATTGTTGTCACCAAATCTCACACCCTAGAAGAGGCTATTCAAGCCTCTTCCATATTTTGTTAACATGGGAATATTTTGAGGCATGTGGGTGTACATATAGTGGAAATGAGCCTCTACATTTATGGCCTAGCTCCCTGAATGTATCTTTAAATGCTCCCATCTATGCTAACTAATTACTTATATGAAGAGGGTTAGAGATTAAAATAATTGAACTTAATCTAAAGGAAGGTGATGAAAAAAGATGTTTTCCATAAGAATATCATACTCCATCACAAAGAGACAAGGCATGCACCACTACTATTAAGAGTCCTAAACTTTACTAGCATTAGTGTTTCAATATGAAGGTGACATACATGAAGACTATCTAAGGTAAGTGAAACCATAGATCAGTTGTAGATACTAAGGCTCATTGTATAGTTAAGGATAGATCCACACACTTAACAACACTTCATATGACTTGCTAGGTTGGAATCACTTACATCAAGCATGAAAGGATTGAGAGAAATCAAGGATAGATGAATATCTCTTGACCATTATTTATATATCTCTTCACATACTTTGACAAGATGATATATGAACTCAAACCAAATTGTAATTTATTATTCTAAGGCAAAGTAAAATGTCAAAAATAGTAGGGATTCACCATACATGTGGTGGTATTAGTTTTACAAGGGCCAAAATTGTATCTACTTATAAAATTTTAGAGAGAGGAGAAATGAAATAAGTTCAAGAGTCATTAAACGCATGTCCAAGCATGAGAACCAGTTATGTTGCAGGTGAAACTAAGTATGAAATGGATCATGAATGCCAATTAAGACAATTTTCCATATAAATCATGAAAAAATATCTAAGATGGTGTAGATATTCTTCAGCTAGCTTTTGTGAAACTATTTTCATGATGGATCATTTCTTAGGCACTCAAAACTAGGCTAGGGTAATCGACACATAAGTTATGATGGTCATAGATGTTTTTCAAGATGCTATCTTTCAGACACATTTTTTGACCATATATAGTCATTCATTACCTTCTTAGAACTTATTTTTTACATCTAGAAGTTACTTTTCATCTTGGACCTTGCCTGATCTTTCATAGGGGCATATGAGTTTGAATATCTTGTTGTACTATTAAATGCTTGACCCTACATATTTGTATAGGTGGAACTCTCTTTCCATGTTGTTCATTCCATTATAAATTATGTCTATAATACTTGATTGCTCTAGTAAAAAATGGTTCTTGGTTTGAATCTCATCAAAATTCCTGGGCTCACCTTTATTTTAATTGGCCATTGATATATGACTCAACTTATTGGCATTTTGACCTATGCTCACTTTGTTTATTTTGATCTATATGATCAAGCACCAACCATTGATCTTGCCCCTTGACTTGTCAAATCTATCTGAGATTACACCATATAGTAACCCCATATTTGATTTTAGGATTTTCTATCATTCTGCTAACCCCATGCACTTATGCCATGTGTTAATCTCTCAAGATCCTTGAATATTTAACTTATCTCACACTATTGGATCAAGATGTCCAATTCAGTAAGGACTATTAGATCTACTAAGACTCACTATTTGAAAACCAATGTCTATTTCATGAGCTTAAGATTGACATCCATGCTCCTATTAAATGATGTTTGTGTGACCATCATTTATTTTCACATGACTATAAAATATAATCTCAAAAAGATCTATTTTTCTCAAGCTTGAACTTGATCTTAGCATGAATGTCTTACTCTATAGGTTTCACTTTAGAATATTTTAACTTGAGCTAGAAAGATCATGTGGGCATGAAAATTCATCTTGGCATGTATAAATATAATTATGCATGATTTGTTAGCTCATGGGGGAAACCTAAGCAAGATAAAAAATTCACAAAAGATCTGGTTCATTCATTTTTGGATGACCTCCTAGATGGCCTGGCTTCCAAATCTTGGCAAGCTAAACTTTGATGGTTTAGATCTCAAGATAGAAAACTCATCGAGATATGAAACTTGTAGAGTATGATCTTGGAACTAAGGACATGGATCATGCATGGTATGATGGTCATGTCAAGATTTATCAGTATATTTAAAAAAATACACATGAAAGTTATTCCATTCAAGTTTCCATGTGATGTCTTAATGATGGCCTAACTTCACAAAGCTTATTATTGAACTTTTCTAGCTTTAAATGTTCTTTTGAGGCATATATGGGCTTGTAATTGATCTTGAATTACATTGATCACCATAGAGACTTTTTTGGATCCTTGAAAACCTGTGACTTGTATATATGGATCTAAAACGACCACTAAGACACCAAATGACATAATGACTAAGTTAAACTATGAACAAAGCTAGAGTGGCATATGAAATGGCATAAAATGAACTATAGTCATACCCTATGAAATTATAAAAATCCCCTATAAGAGATATTAACTATAAGTATTTGACCCATTTTAACATGTTGTAAAAATGGTCAACATTCTTGGTGATTTCCCAAGGGTGGTATGCTTGTTATGCCATGCCCAGTTTCCTAATCTTGTCCATTGGGTTACAACATAATTTGTACATAGATTTGACATATGAATTGCCTTTGACAACACATAATAATAGGAAATAATAAAAAGAAAACACAAATTATAAAAAAAAACATATGTTCAACTAGAACATTTGGGGAATACAACACACATAATATAAATAAAACACACACCTAATCTACTATTTATAAAACTAAACTTTACCACTCAATAACAAGGCTTCAAATGTATCCCATTCATAGGGATAGGTAAATCCTCTCCATTCATCCTTGCTAACTAAAAAGAGTTTATTTTTTTGCATTTTATAATGACATATGATCCACTTTATAGGGTATAAAATTTAGTGTGTCTTCTTAGTTTTGATCTATCTTCATCCCATTTCAATACTATGTCACCTTCTTCAAATTATCTTAGAGATGACTTCTTGTCAAAAGACCTCTTCATCAACACTTGGTGATGCTCCATATCTTGATGAGAATTATCTCTAGTCTCTTTCAACTCCATTAAGTTTGTTAATCTCACCTCCATTGTAGTGTTCTCAAGAAACTCTAGTTGATGTGCTAATTCTAAAGTAGGCAGCTCTTGAGAGATAAATAGCCTAGCTTCCCTTCTATAGATAAGCACACAAGGATAATTCCATATTAACCTCTTAGTATTTATACTATTATCCCATAAGACTATTTTAGTCATATAAATTTAAAAAATTGGTATCTTGAGAATGGCTAAAGACACCCAATCCATAGGTCCCTCTTGTTTTCTCTTTAGACCCTCTCAATCTTGTTTTCAATGATTCCAAATCATCTATGGCCTTTCAAAATTAACCCCAATTGAGCCAGGATCCTCTCTTCATGACCAATCCATCCCTTTAGGTCCCATCTACATAGGATAATGGTGCCAAAGTTGGGCAGTAGTGCTAGACCCTAGGGTGTCCCCTTTTTAATGCTCTTGTCTAATCACATTTTGAGTGCAGGTTACCATTTTTCCCTAGTTCCTCTTGTCCATTATGTTAGCCTAGTTTGATTTCATGTAAGCCATGACCAATAGGTCCATATAAAATATAATTCAAAGATCATTTGGAAAGGGTAAGAAAATATCATTCAAGCAAGCAAGAATACATCAAAGGCCACTCAAGCAATCTTTCCTATTCTCTACATACAACTAGCTTATACACTTTAAATCAAATTCAAGTCCTTACACTATCCCCTAGTCAGCTCAAACATACTCATTTTTAGAATTTATTGCATTTTATTCACTATTGCACCAAGCACTCTTAAAGCGAGAACCACATATGGCTTGATCCATTTTCAAAATATTGGTATGTAGGCAACATGTGCACACGTGGGGTGCGAAGCATGTCCATTGAATTTTACACACATTAACCTCTTTTCCCCATTTGTCAAAGTTTTTTTTCAATTACATAGAAGATACAAGTACATCAAGAATAGGCTCTATGGGGATCTCTATTGATAGTGAGGAACTAGAAATTAGTACACAAGCTCACACTGAGTAGGCAAACAAAACCTAAAAAGCTTAGATCGTGATGATAATAGCACCAAGGAAGGACTATAGTGTCAAATCCTAGGGTGTCCATTTATGACACTCTTGTCTAATCAAAAAATGAAATTCAGGAACCTATTTATGATAGTGTCCTAGTCCTACATGCAAAATTCCAAACCATGTCTTAGTCTAAATAGTACAAAATAAGCTAATTTTAATTTTATCTCTCTCACTACTATTTTCATAAAAGGTCTAATTACAATTCAATTTCATAAATCAGTGGATTTAATTAGGAATATTATTTACTTATTTATCCTATGAACCAGACTTACTTTGAATTTAGCATAAAAACCCTTAAAACCCTAGGGTAAATTTATAAATAATTTTTCCCATTAATTTATGAATTTTTTTTCTTGAATATTAAAATAAAAAATTTATCTCAAATTTTAAAATTTTGTAGTAAATTTTAAAATAAATTTATTTCAAAACCTAGTTACATACACTAGGTCCCAGTAATTGTCTAGCATTAATCCAATAATTTCCTAATTTTTTGCTTTCATACATAAATAAAAAAATTCCTCTAAAATTTTAAAATTTTGTAGTGAATTTTAAAATAATTTTATTTCAAAACCCTAGTTGCATACACTAGGTCCCAGTAATTTTCTTAATCCAATAATTTACTAATTTTTTGCTTGCACATATAAATCACTAATTTATCTCAAATTTTAAAATTTTTTAGTAAATTTTAAAATAAATTTATTTCAAACCCTACTTATATCAACTAGCTCCTATTAATTTTCCAATCATTTTCTAAATTTTTTGTTGCATAATGAAAATTAGAAAATCACTTCAAATTTAAAAAATTTATAGTAATTTCAAAAAATATATTTTCTTTAAACCCCAATTGCATCTACTAGATCCCATTAAATCAAAAAAATTTGCATAAATTTTTGAATTTTTACCTGCATACTTCACTCAAAAATTCAATTTCAATTTCAATTTCAAAATTTCATAGTATTTTGAAAAAATATTATTTTCAAATCCTTAATTACATATACTAGTACCTATTTGCTTCTTGAGGCATCACCTTACAATTATAATCAAATTTCCAAAATGACATTGATTTATTTACAAATTTATCTTACATTTATTTCAAATAACAAGGAAACCATAATGGGCACTATCATGTACATAAATGATGAGGTCTATCATATATTAGTACAAATATTTATTATTTGCATTTCATGATTATTTTTCATTATATGGGATGATGTTAAGAAAGTTATTCTTAAACATGTTAATACATCATTTGCATCACTTCCCTTGGAGCCTCTACTTCATGCTGAGTCATGTTGTATGGTCCATTTTTCTCTTCCCTAGGTCACTACCCATCACTAAAGAACCCTGTTGAAACACTTTGTCCCTCCACCACCTTGACTTATTGATTATATTTTCTCTCTTCCCATACTACTACTCCTCTTATACAAATAGTAGATAATGTGGTTAAATATATTACTCAACATGCCACTATGCTTCTTCCACCTAGATAGGATCCCTATCACCCTTCTATTCCTTCCCATCTTAGGCCAAACCCACCTACAAAAGTATATTTGCACAAGGCATATGACATTATTGATTAGATGAGAAACACTCTAGCTAAGATTTCCATGTTAGAACTACTTCAAAAATCTAATGTATTTAAGAACATTCTTTATCAAGCACTCATTCAAACTTCTATGCTGATAAATTTAGAACCTTCTTATTTTACATCAATAGTCAACACATTAAAAAATATAGAAGATGTAATTTATTTTGATAGTGAGGACATGCCTTCTAAGACAATTATTAATCAAAATTTTCCACTATTCATACAAGTTCAAGTCAAAACTAGTACAGTCAAGAGAGTTGTTGTTGATAGTGGTTCTAGATTTAATATATGTAATATCACATTCTTACAGGTCATGGGCATAGATATGGAATCAATGCAAAAATAATATAAGAACATTCAAGGATTTGAAAATATACCATGACAAACATTAGGCACCATTACTTTAGATATCATGGTAGGACCCAAAACCCTCTCTACACAGTTCTAGGTCATCTTAGGTCCTCTCCACTATAATATTTTACTTGGACAAACCTAGATATGTATTATGGGGTTCATTCATTATACTCTACATTGATGTATTAAGTTTCTTCATGAGGGATATCTATACACATGTCTAGTAAACAACTAGCCATTTAGAAATTATTGAACTATAGAGTCATCTTTGACTATTTTACCAGATGGGACACCTTATCTCATAGTAAAACCACAACCTCATTGCATTTCTCTTGATCAGATACATACACATGAGGTGGGAAAGACTATCACTTCTCTCACTCCACTTAAAATCCTGCCTTCATCTCTAAATATTTTACTAGTCATAGTAGTTTCAGGCATTCTAGATAATCCATCAGTCACAATTCTGATACCTATTACACATCCATAATCACTGATAGTAGTACTAGTAGTTTTAATTGATTCCATAGTTACTCCACCAATTATAGATACTTTTGTAGTAGTACCATCTTCTACTACTACCGATGATGAGACTCCTATATCACAATTACCCTTAATGGTAGATTTTAAGTTACCATATATACATGATGTTGATACATATTTGTAGGCTTTTTCAAATGATGATACGTCACCCACACTCATAGATTATATTTGTATGGATTGAGATTTTCACTAGTTGACCTATGAGAGTAATGATATGACTCTATATCTCTCATTCCACATCCTACATGACTTTTAACATCTTGTACTACACTCTCAAGATATATTCCACACGCATGACCATAGATAGATCACTTGTCACATACAGTTCACATAGTTACCTCTATGGATATAGAGCTAGTTATTCAGATTTAGGTAGGCAACACACAACATCAACCATAATTTATGTTAAAAATATTACTTGATCATGGACTAATCACATTACCTACAGTATGACATAGATCTATCATAAGATTGTCATAGTAAGATGGTCAACCATTTTGTACTTTTCAAAAAATAACAACCCATAAAACAAATTCATTTACAAAGATGGGGCACCTTATCTCATTGTACAACCACCACCTCATTTCATTTCTCTTGATCAGATACATAGATATGAGGTGGGAGAGACTATCACTTCTCTCATTCCACTTACAATCCTACCTTCATCTCTAAATCTTTTGCTAGTCATAGTAGTTTCAGGAATTCCAGATAATCCATCAATCATAGTTCTGATACCTATTACACATCCATAATCAATGACAGTAGTGCTAGTAGTTTTAATTGATTCCATAGTTACTCCACTATTTATAGATACTTGTGTAGTAGTACCATCTTCTACTACTACTGATGATGAGACTCCTATATCAAAATTACCCCTAATGGTAGATTTTGATTTACCATATATACATGATGTTGATATAGATTTTTAGGCTTCTTCAAATGATGATACATCACCCACACTCATAGATGTACATTTGTATACATTGAGATTTACACTAGTTAGCCTAGGAGAGTGATGATATGACTCTAGAACTCTCATTCCACATCCTAAATGACTTTTATCATCTTGCACTACACTCTCAAGATGTATTCCACACTCATGACCATAGATAGATCACTTGGCACATATAGTTCACATGGTTACCTCTAAGGATATAGAGCTAGTTATTCATATTTAGGTCGGCAACACACAACATCAACCATAATTTACGTTAAAAATATTACTTGATCATTGACTAATCACATTACCTATAGTATGACATAGATATATCATAAGATTGTTATAGTAAGATGGTCAACCATTTTTAAATTTTCACAAAATTACAAGCCATAAAACAAGTTCATTTACAAAGATGGGACACCTTATATCATAGTATAACCACCACCTCATTGCATTTCTCTTTATCAGATACATAGATATGAGGTGGGAGAGACTATCACTTCTCATCCTAAATGACTTTTATCATCTTGCACTACACTCTCAAGATGTATTCCACACTCATGACCATAGATAGATCACTTGGCACATACAGTTCACATGGTTACCTCTAAGGATATAGAGCTAGTTATTCAGATTTAGGTTGGCAACACACAACATCAACCATAATTTACGTTACAAATATTACTTGATCATTGACTAATCACATTACCTATAGTATGACATAGATATATCATAAGATTGTTATAGTAAGATGGTCAACCATTTTTAAATTTTCACAAAATTACAAGCCATAAAACAAATTCATTTACAAAGATGGGACACCTTATATCATAGCATAACCACCACCTCATTGCATTTCTCTTTATCAGATACATAGATATGAGGTGGGAGAGACTATCACTTCTCTCACTCCTCCACTTACAATCCTACCTTCATCTATAAATATTTTTCTAGTCATAGTAGTTTTAGGCATTCTAGATAATTCATCAGTAGCAGTTCTGATACCTATTACAAATCCATAATCACTCACAGTAGTACTATTATTTTTAATTCATTCCATAGTTACTCCACTAGTTATAGATACTTTTGTAGTAGTACCATCTTCTACTACTACCAATGATGAGACTCTTATATCACAATTACCCCTAATGGTACATTTTGAGTTACCATATATACATGATCTTGACACCGATTTGTAGGCTTCTTCAAATGATGATATGTCACCCACACTCATAGATGTATATTTGTATGGATTGAGATTTACACTAGTTAGCCTAGGAGAGTAATGATATGACTCTAGAGCTCTCATTCCACATCTTACATGACTTTTATCATCTTGCACTACACTCTTAAGATATATTCCACACTCATGACCATAGATATATCACTTGGCACATACAGTTCACATGGTTACCTCTAAGGATATAGAGATAGTTATTTAGATTTAGGTAGGCAACACATAACATTAACCATAATTTATGTTACAAATATTACTTGATCATGGACTAATCACATTACCTACAGTATGACATAGATGTATCATAATATTGTCATAGTAAGATGGTTGACCATTTTGTACTTTTCACAAAATAACAAGCCATAAAAAAAATTCATTTACAAAGATGGGACACCTTATCTCATAGTAAAACCACCATCTCATTGCATTTATCTTGATCAGATACATAGATATGAGGTGGGAGAGACTATCACTTCTCTCACTCCACTTACAGTCCTACCTTCATCTATAAATATTTTTCTAGTCATTATAGTTTCAGGCATTCTAGATAATCCATCAGTCATAGTTCTGATACTTATTACACATCCATAATCACTGACAATAGTACTAGTAATTTTAATTGATTCCATAGTTAATCCACCATTTATAGATACTTTTGTAGTAGTACCATCTTCTACTACTATCGATGATGAGACTCCTATATTATAATTACCCCTAATGGTAGATTTTGAGTTACCATATATACATAATGTTGATATAGATTTGTAGGATTCTTCAAATGATAATACGGCACCCACACTCATAGATGTATATTTGTATGGATTGAGATTTACACGAGTTAGCCCAAGAGAGTAATGAGATGACTCTATAGTTCTCATTCCACATCCTACATGACTTTTAGAATCTTGCACTACACTCTCAGATAGATCACTTGGCACATATAGTTCACATGGTTACCTCTAAGTATATAGAGCTAGTTATTAAAATTTAGGTAGGCAACACACAACATCAACCATAATTTATGTTACAAATATTACTTGATCATGGACTAATCACATTACCTATAGTATGACATAGATATATCATAAGATTGTCATAGTAAGATGGTCAACCATTTTGTACTTTTCACAAAATTACAAGACATAAAATAAATTCATGTATAAATTTACAACATGAATTAGATAAACTATAATATTAAGGTATTACTTAGATTATAACACCACTAGCTACACCACATCCATTGAATTCATCTACTAGTAGGGCTAAATGTCCAAAAATAGAGTCAACATCTCTACCCCTAGAGCAACCTTGAGTTTACCTTTGGTGTGATGACACCATGAACACAACATCTATAATATATGATAAAACTTATGATGATGATCTTGAGGCATTTGATGATGGTCATGACCCTTTACTCCATTTTCATCCCTAATTGGCTCCATCCTTAGATCCCTTCCCCCCTCTAGGCTAGTTTTTTATATCTTAATGTACATATTGCTTTATTTACATGCTTGTACATATTTTATTTCTAGCTTTGATTGTAGATAGTTTTTTCTACATTGATTTTACATAGTTCATTTTTTTCCAAAAATACAAAAACAATATACCATATCAAAATTCTAAAAAAAACATTTAAAATTTTCAAAAAATCATTTTGATTTTATGCATCATCCATGTTTTACATTAATAATATTATGATAGGACTTACATTTTTTATCTCATGCTATTGTATGTTGTTTATCTACATTACCATGCTTCACTTAATCTTCTTGAAGTGTGTGCAGTGACATCTAGCTACTTGATTTATTCACTCTACCCATTGATGGGGCATCCTACATCTACATTTGAGACACACTTTAATATACATACCCATTGGGGGCATATTATACATGACTAAACCATCCAAGTTATGTCATTCATAAACTACACACTCTAAGTTATCATGCTGATGTACATTATTTACTAGATACATAGATTACTATATTGACATGTCACTAGTATCTATCACTTGTGTATCTCTTATAATATACCTAGTATTGTACTAAACATGTCTTACATGCTTTCACGCTTGATTTTATTATTTAGATGTGAATCTATCTTTCTAGTTATTACATGCTTTTTCTTCTTGATTAGCATAGCTTATTGGATCACATTTCTAGTTTTTGCTTGTCTCATGTTTGCACCTTAGGACATTTTATAATGTCCTCTTCTACTCATGTGTGTGCCTTAGGAAATTTTACATTGTCCTTTGCCTATAATCCTCTATGTGATTGTGGCTTCCACACCAACTTGTTTGTTTCAATTGTTTGTGTATATGGCATTTGAACATGCCTTGTATGCTTGTTTTCTAGTTTGAGTGATTTGTGCCCATGTCCCTTGTTTACTTGGCCCCATGGCCACCCTTGTATGCATCTTATTTCTTGATTGATTGTAATTACATGATCCATATCATGCATTTTGATGTTTTTTTGGATGTCATGATGGACATCATGGTCCATCCCACCAACTAAAAACTAATAACTAATAATTTTAATTCTTCTTCAATATATAAAACATGATATTACATTATTACATCTATCTAGGCATAGCTCTATTGATCTAATAATATCTCAAATTAAACCATGTTATATCTTGAGATATCTTGTTGATTATCATTGCTATATCATGTACATTTCTAGCTTAACAGACTTATAGGGCTTCTTCTTTTGAGGGAAATCATTACAAGGTACCTATTCCTACCCCCAAAAGAGGGGGAAATAAATAGGGTTCTTTTATAGAGATCATATCTCTGATTGGTAAAAAAATGTAGCTTTAGAATAACTAGAATAGTAACTAGTCATTCAAACACTCAGAATATACCAAGAAGAAAATCAAGAATCTAGAATAGTGATCAATTTTAGCCTAGGACAAAAACATCAAGGCTATAATATAGAACAAAATAGTAGGGTGTCCATTTTTGGTACTCCTATCCAAACAACATAAAAACTAGGTTTTCTAAAATTAGGTAGAAAGGTAGGTTCAGCTATAGTTTTACACAATCAAACCAGTTTAGATCAACAGTTTTTAGTAAAATTTTATCAAAAAATCCAGACACAGGGGGCATCATGTGAAACATGATTGGTCCTCACTTACATTTTTAGATATGAAAATTGGTATAACTTCCATATCAAAATCCATGTTTTAGACACCAGTGCTTAGGGGCAAATTACATAATACTTTTACTTCTTTTCTTTCAATTTTTAGCATTGCCTAGGTATTCTTAGTAGTTGGGTGCCTTATTCCATCTATAGGTGGTTGGAATAATTTTTGAGTGGAGTTAATAGAATCCTAAACTCTACATTTTTGAGTACTTTATTTCTCAAGTGGCTTCCACATAAGCCAATTTTTTAGTTTTGGAGTGGCTTTTATACAACCCTAATTTCCATCTTTTCTACATTTACTAACATCCACCTAGTTTCTAGCACATATTTGGCTATCCATGCCACATTTTTAGATTTATATAAAATTCATGTGCTTTGTAAGCCATATCACATGACATACTTATTCATACTAGTATCAATTTATAGATTCACTTCATGGGAAATGATGGAGCCAAAGGGCCAAACTTTGTATTCTTGAGCCACCTATTCATAAAGACTGGACACATAGTCCAAACACTGATCAACACACATATGACCACCTATCTTTACTTACTGGCAAATGATGGAGAAAAAGGGCCAACATTTTTATTCTTGAGCCACTTATTCAAAGTGATTGGACACATAGTCTAGACATTAATTATCACACACATAATCATCTAGCTTCACTTAGTAGGCAATGATGGAGACAAAGGGCCATCCTTTATATTCTTGAACCACCTATTCAAATGGATTGAACACATAGTCTAGAAATTGATTATCACATGCATTATCATATAGATTCACTTAGTATATGATGATGGAGCTAAAGGTCCAACCTTTGTATTCTTAAGCCACCTTCTAGGGAATTGAGCACTCAGCTTTGTTAGAGATACAACCTTTGGTATGACATCTTCCAACACATCCATAATTACTCATCCTTAATTAGTATCACAATAGGTTTTTTATTAGTTTGCATCCCCAGTGAGGTGTATTCATTCCTTTCTCTTCCTCTCTCTTTATCAATTTTGTATTTTCTTGTTTTATATTACATATAATAAGAATTGATCTACTCTTTGTTTTTCTTTCATAGATTCATACTTAAATAATGTACTCTTCATGACATATACATCATTATTAAACATCAAAAAAGCTTCATGGGCTTCACCTTTATTGGTAAGTTTAGGTGTGCTTTTTATTTTCCTTTATCATAGTATTTTGCTTTATTACATCAATAGAATAAAGGGGGGGGAATGTAATCATATAAAATGCAAAAATTGGTAACTTGAGCATGGATAATTACCAGTCATTTATGGCCTTTTAGAATTGACCTCAATTGAGCCAAGACCCTCTCTTCATGGCCAATCCATCCCCTAGGTCTCATCTACCCATAATAATAGCACCAAAGTTGGATAATAGCATTGGATCCTAGGGTGTCTACTTTTTAGCACTCCTATCCAATCACATTTTAAGCCCAAGTTACCATTTTCCCCTAGTTCCTCTTATCCATTATGTCAGCCTAGTATAGTTTCATCTAACCCATGAACAATAGATCCACATAAAATCCCATTGAAAGATAATTTGGAAAGGGTTGGAAAATATCGTTCAAGCAAATAGGAATACAATCAAGACCACTTAGGAAATCTTTCCTATTCTCTACATATAGCCAGCCTATACACTTTCAAGCCAATTCAAGTCCTTACACTAGCCCCTAGTCAAATCAATAATACTCATTTTTATCATTTCTTGCATTTAATTAACTATCACACGAAGCACTCTAAAAGGGAAAACTACATATGGTTTGATCCCTATTTAAAGTATTGGTATGTAGGCAACATGACCACACATGGGGTGTGAAGCATATCTAATGCATATTACACACACTAACCCCTTTTCCCCATTTTCCAAAGTTTCTTTCAATTATATAAAATATACAAGTACATAAACAATCATCTCTATAGGGAGATCTATTGACAACACAAACCTAAAAATTGGTACACAGGCTCACACTAAGTAGGCAAATAAAACCTAAAAATCTTAGATCCTAAGGAAAACAATGTCAGGGAAGGACTACAGTGCCAAAGCTTAGGGTCTCTAGTTCTAACACTCTTTTCCAATTAAGAAATGAAGTTTAAGAACCTATTTGTGATAGTGTCCTAAACTTGCTTGCAAAATTCTAGGCCCTATCTCAGTCAGAATAGTCTAGAATAAGCTAAGTGTAATTTTTTCTCTCTCACTACTATTTTTATAAAAGGTCTAATTATAATTCAATTTCACAAATCAATGGATTTAATTAGGAATATTATTTAATAATTTATCGTACTCAAACTTGTTTATTAAATAAGAATAAAACTCCATTATTCCCAAAAATAACAAATCATTTGGTGAACCTAACTTACTTTGAATTTCACATAAAAACCCTTGAACCCATATGGTAAAATCCTAGATGATTTTTCTCATTAATTTTTGAATTTTTTTATCTTGAATATTAAAATAAAAAAATTCATCTCAAATTTTAAACTTTTTTAGTAAATTTTAAAATAAATTTATTTCAAACCCTAGTTACGTATACTATGTCCCAATAATTTTCTAGCATTAATCCAATAATTTTTTGCTTGCACATATAAATCAGAAATTCCTCTCAAATTTTAAAATTTTGTAGTAAATTTAAAATAAATTTATTTCAAAATCCTAGTTGCATACACTAGGTCCTAGTAATTTTCTATCAATAATCCAATAATTTTCTAAATTTTTCTTGCACATATAAATCATTAATTTATCTCAAATTTTAAAATTTTGTAGTAAATTTTAAAATAAATTTATTTCAAATGATAGTTGCATCAACTAGCTCCTAGTAATTTTCTAATCATTTTTTGAATATTTGGTTGCATAATCAAAATCAAAAAATCACTTCAAATTTTATAAATTCATAGTAATTTTCTAAAAAAATATTTTCCTCAAACCCCAGTTGCATCTACTAGATCCCATTAAATCAAAAAATTTCCCATTAATTTTTTAATTTTTACTTGCATACTTAACTCATAAATTCAATTTTAATCTCAAAAATTCATTGTATTTTATAAAAATATTATTGTTAAATCCCTAATTACATATACTAGCACCTATTTGCTTCTTGAGGTATCACTTTACACTTATATTCAAATTGACAAAATGATGCTCATTTATTTACAAACTTGTCTTACATTTCTTGAAAATAATAAGGAAACCATAATGGGACCTATTATGTACAATAATGATGAAGTCTATCATATGTTAGTACAAATCTTCATTCTTTGTATTTCATGCTTATTTTTCATTATATGGGATGATGTTCAGCAAGTTATTCTTAAACATGTTAATACATATTTTGTATCACCTCCCTTGGAGCTTCTACCCCATGCTAAGTCATGTTGCATGGTCTATTTTATCTTCTCCAGGTCACTACCCATCTTTAAAGAGCCCAGTTGACACCCTTTATCCCTCCAACACCTTGACCTATTGATTATCTTTGCTCTCCTCCAATAACTACTACTCCTATACAGATAGTAGATAATGTGGTTAGAGTTATTAATTGACATGCAAATATGATTCTTCCACCTAGAAAAGAGCCCCATCACCCTTTTATTCCTTCCTATTCTAGGCCCAACCCACCCACAGATAGATTTTCACAAGGCATATGACATTGTTGATTAGATGAGAAACACTCCAGCTAAGATTTCCTTGTTAGAACTACTTCAGAAAGCTAATGTATTTAAAGACATTCTTTATGAGGCACTCACTTAGACTTCTATGGTGATAAATTTAGAACCTTCTTATTTTACATTAGTGGTCAACACTTTAAAAACTATAGAAGATATAAATGCCTTTTTAGACAATTATTGATCAAAATTTACAATTATTCATACAAGGTCAAGTCAAAACCAGTGTAGTCAAGAGAGTTCTTGTTGAAAGTGGTTCCAGACTTAATATATGTAATATCACATTCTTATAGGCCATGGGTGTAGATATGGCATTAATGAAAAAATCATATAAGAACATTTGAGGATTCGATGATATACCATGACAGACATTGGGCACCATTACTTTGGATATCATGGTAGGATGAAAAACCCTCTCTACATAGTTCCAGGTCATTCCAAGTCCTCTTGGCTATAATATTTTACTTCGATGACCCTAGATACATACTATGGGGGGCATTCCTTCAACTCTCCATTGATGTATTAAGTTTCTCCATGAGGGATATTTATACACATATCTAGTAAAAAACTAGCCATTTATATATTGTTTAAATACAAAGTCATATTCAACTATTTCACTAGATGGGACACCTTATCTCATATTATAACTCCCACCTCATTGTATTTCTCTGGATCAGATACATACATATGAGGTGGGAAAGATTATCACTTCTTGCACTCCTCTGCTTACAATCGTACCTTTATCTCTAAATATTATTCTAATCATAGTAGTTTTAGCCATTCTAGCTAATCTATGGGTCATAATTATGACACCTATTACACATCCACAATCACCAATAATAGTACCAATAATTCTAGTTGATTCCATAATTTCTCTACAAGTTACAAATACTTTTGTAGTAGTACCATCTTCTACTACTACAAATGATGAGACTCCTATATCATAGTTACCCCTTATGGTAAATATTGAGTTATTATATATATATATGATGTTGATATAGATTCATAGGCTTCTTCAAATGATGATATGACACCCACACTCATAGATTAATATTTATGTAGCTATTAGCTTTACACTAGTCATCCTAAAAGTTTACCAAGATGACTCTAGAGCTCTCATTCCACATCCTATATGACTTTTAACATGTCACACTATAGTCTTAGGATATAATCGACACTCACAGCCACAAATAGATCACTTGGCCCATATAGTTCACATGGTTACCTCTAAGGATATAGAGCCAGTTATTAATATTTAGGTAGGAAACACACATCAACCACAATTTATGTTATAAATATTACTTGATCATGGATTGATCATATTACCTATAGTATGACATAGATCTATTAATAAATTGTAATAGTAGGATGGTTAATCATTTTTTACTTTTCAAAAGATTATAGGACATAAAAAAAATTAATGTTAAATTTTAACACATAGATTAGATAAACTATAGGATCAAGGTATTATTCAGATAATAACACCACTAGTAGTACCAGCTCCACCACTTCTATTGAAGTTGTCTACTAGTAGGGCTAAAGATCCTAGAATAGAGTTAGCATCTCCACTACTAGAGAAACCTTCAATTCACCTTGAGTGTGATGATACCATGAACACAACATCTGCAGCACATGATGAAACTTATAATGATGATCTTGAGGAATTTGATGATGGTCATGACCCTTTCCTCTATTTCCATCCCCAATGAGCTCCATCCTTGGATCCCTTCCCCCCTCCAGTCTAGTCTTTATATATTTATGTACATATTGATTTATTTACATGCTTGTAAATATTTTATTTCTAGATTTGATTGTACATAGTTTATTCTATATTGATTTTGCATAGTTCAAAATTTTCCAAAAATCTAAAAACAATATAACATTTCAAAATCCAAAAATAATTCAAAAATGTTAAAACACCAAAAACATTTCAATTGTATGCATCATCCATGATTTACACTACTAGTAATATGTTAGGACTTACATTTTTTGTCTCATGCTATTTTATGTTGATTTATCTACATTACCATGCTTCACTTGATCTTATTTGAGAGTATACAGTGACATCCAACTACTTGATTTATTTACTCTACCCATTGAGGGGGCATCCTACATATTCATTTGAGACAAATTTAAATATACATACCCATTGGGGGAATATTATACATGAATACACCATCCAATTTATGTCATTCCTACACTAGACACTCTAAGTTATTATGTTGTTGTGCATTATTTACTAGATTACATAGATTACTATATCAACATGTTACTAGTATCTAGTACTTGTGTATCTCTTAACATATACCTAGTCTTATACTAAACATTTCTTTCATACTTTCACTCTTTCTTTGATTAGTTAGATGTGATTTTATCTTTATAGTTATTATATACTTTCTCTTCTTTCTTAATGTAACTTGTTGGATTGCATTTCCAATTCTTGCTTATCTCATGTGTGTGCCTCAAGACATTTTCTAATGTCCTTCTCTTCTACTCATGTGTGTGCCTTAGGACATTTTCCACTATCTTTTTCTTATACTCCTCTATGTGATTGTGGCTTCCATGCCAACTTGCTTGTTTTAATTGTATGTGTATATGGCATTTGAACATGCCTTGTATGTTTGTTTTCTAGTTTGAGTGACATGTGCCCATGTCCCTTGTTTACTTGGCCCCTTAGCCACCCTTATATGCATCTTATTTCTTACTTTGTGTGTTTATTTATTAACTACTTGTAATTCCATGATCCATATCATGAATTTTCATGTTTTTTTTAATGCCATGATGGACATCATGCTCCATCCCTCCAACTAAAAACTAAAAAACTAATAACTAACACTTTCAGTTCCAATTTAATACATTACACATGATATTACATTATTACATCTATATAGGCATACCATTATTGATCTAAAAATATCTCAAATCAAATAATGTTATATCTTGAGATATCTTATTGATTATCATTGCTATATCATGTACATTTCTAACATAACACACTTGTAGGGTTTGTTATTCTGAGGGTAGTCATTATAGGTTACTTATTCCTACCATCAAAAGAGGGGGTAATAAATAGGGGTTTTTTTTTATAGATATTAGAGCTCCTATTGGTTAAAAAAATCTATTTTTAGAAAAACCAAAATAGTAACTAATCATTAAACCACTCAAAATAGACCAAGCAGATAGTCAATAACATAGAATAGCGATCAGTTTTAGCCAAGGATAATAGCGTTGAGGCTGGACTACAACACTAGACACCAAGGTGTCCATTTTTTGTGCTCTTATCTAAACAACATAAAAACTAGATTTTTCTAGACACAAGCAAAAAGGTAGGATTAGCTATAGTTTTGCACAATTAGACCAATTCAAATCAATAGTTTCTAGTATAGTTTTTTTAGAGAATCCAGATATAGGGGGAATTATACATGACATGATTGGTCTTCACTTCCAATTTTAGATATGGAATTTGGTATAACTTCTAGATCATAATCCATATTTTAGATATCATTGATTAAGGTTAGACTTCATAGTACTTTTAATTATTTTCTTTTAGTTTTTAGCATTGCCCAAGCATTCTCAGTAGTTGCATGATTTATTCCATATTCAAGTGGTTTGCATCATTTTAGAGTGGCTTTCATACAAGCCTAACCTCCACATTCTTGAGTACCTAAGTTCTTGAGTGGCTTCCACATAAGCCAAATTTTTATTTTTGGAGTGGCTTTCATACAAGCCTAATCTCCATATTTTCTAAGTTGGCCATCATCAACATAGTTTTTATCACATATTTGGCTATCCACACCACATTGTTAGATTTCTATAACATTCTTGGGCTTCAGGAGCCATCTTATATGACATACTTCTTCATACCAATATCAATTTATAACTTCACTTCATGGGAAATGATGGAGCCAAAGGGCCAGCCTTTGTATTCTTGAGCCACCTATTCAGACGGATTGGACACATAATCTAAACATTGATCAATATATGTATGACCACCTAGCTTCACTTAATGGAAAATGATAGAGCCAAAGGGCTAATATTTATATTCTTTAACCACCTATTTAGAGGGATTGGACACATAGTCTAGACATCAATTATCACATACATGATCATCTATCTTCACTTAGTAGGAAATGATGCATCTAAAGGGCTAGCCTTTGTATTCATGTGACCTATTCAGAGGGATTGGACATATAGCCTAGACATTGATTATCATATGCATAATCATCTAGCTTTACTTAGTAGGCAATGATGGATACAAAGGGCTAGCCTTTGCATTCTTAATCCACCTTCTAAGGAATTGAGCACTCAACTCCATTAGCAATATAAATTTTGGTACAACATCATCCAACACATCTAGCATTACTCAACCTTAGTATCATAATAGGTTTTGTCATGGTTCACATACTCGATGAGGTGTATGCATTCCTTTCTCTTCCTCTCTCTTACTTGTTTTTGTATATTCTTATTTTATATTACATATAATAAGAACTAATCTACTCTTTATTTCCCTTTTGTAGGTTCATACTTACATAACATGCTCTCTATGCACTATCTATCATTACTCAACATCATACAAGCTTAATGGGATTCACCTTCATAGGTAAGTTTAGGTACACTTTCTATTTTCCTTTATCTTAGTATTTCTCTTTACTGCATCACTAGAATAAAGGGGAGTAAATGTAGTCATATAAAATTAAAAAAATGGTAACTTAAGCATGGCTAAAATCACCCCATCCATAGGTCCCTCTTGATTTCTCTCTAGACCCTCTCAAGCTTGTTTTCACTAATTCTCAGTCATTCATGGCCTTTTGGACTTGACCCCAATTGAGTTAGGACCCTTTCTTCATGATCAATCCATCCCCTAGGTCTCATCTACCTAAGAAAATATCACCAAAGTTCGATAATAACATTGGACCCTAGGGTTTCCCCTTTTTAACACTCCTATCCAATCACATTTTAAGCCTAGGTTACCAATTTCCCCTAATTCTTTTTGTCCATTATGTCAACTTAGTCTAGTTTCATCTAACCCATGACCAATATATCCATATAAAATCCTATTCACAGATAATTTGGAAAGGGTTGGTAACTATCATTCAATTAAGCAAGAATAAAAGCAAGACCACTCAAGTAATCTTTCATATTCTCTACATACAACCAACCTATACACTTTCAAGCCAATTCAAGTCTTTACACTATCCCCTAATCAACTCAAGCATACTCAATTTTATCATTTCTTGCATTTCATTCACTATTACACCAAACACTCTTAAAGGTATAATTACATATGGCTTGATCTATCTTCAGAGAATTGGTATGTAGGCAATATGCTCACATACGAGGTGTGAAACATGTCCAGTGCATCTTACACACACTAAAACCTTTTCCCAATTTTCCAAAGTGTCTTTCAATTACATAAAAGATATAAGTACATGAGTAATAAACTTTATAGGGAGATCTATTGACAACAATGACCTATAAATTGGTACACAGGCTCACACTAAAGAGGCAAATAAAATCCAAAAAGCTTAGATCTTGATGACAATAGCCTTAGGGAAGGACCACAATACCAAAGCCTAAGGAGTCTAGTTATAGTTCTCTTATCCAATCAAGAAATGAAGTTTAAGAACCTATTTTTGATAGTGTCCTAGTCTTGCATGTAAAATTAGAGACCATGTCTCAACCAGAACAGTCTAGAATAAGCTAAGTTCAATTATCTCTCTCTCACTACTATTTTTAGAAAAGGACTAATTACAATTCAATTTGAGAAATTAGTAGATTTAATAAGGAATATTATTTATTTATTTATCTTACTCAGAGTTTTTTATTAAATAGGAATAAAACTCCATTATTCCTAAAACTAACAAATCAACTATCTTCAATTTGGTGTGCCAAGTCCTCAGATTATTCTCCAAGGTTATCTTAATGATTCTAATTAGATTTTTGATAGTAGATTCATCCAACCCATTACCTTGAGGGTAATATTTAGATGAATTACTTAGGAATATACTATTACTATTTCCCAATAAGTTGTCTTTGAACCCATAAAAGTAAGAGCAATATCTAAAATAATAGTAAAAGGAGTGCCAAACATTATTATGATACTCACATTGAACTCTAAGATAGAATTTTTATTAGTTTTTTTCAATGCTACTAACTTAACCCATCTTGTAAAATAGTTAGTTACTATGAGTATCCATTTATGACTATTACTTTATGGGGCTTTTATCATACTAATAAAATCAAGACCCCATTGTATGAAAGGTTGGTCTACTTGGATAGACTTCAAAGGGAGAGCTGCAAGCTTTTGTTTTCCTACAAAGAAAACACATTGTACACACCTTCTCACCCAAGCATGGAAATCCTTGAAGAGGCTAGGCCAATAGTATCCTACCCTCATGATCTTGGTACCTATGGTTCTTAAAGAGAAATGATCTCCTATTGTCCCATCAAGGAACTTCTCAAGCAACACTCCAAATTGATCATTATCAATACATCTCAATAACACACCATTAATGTCTCTTCTAAATATCACACCATTCATAAGACAAAAGGGACTAGATTTCAACCTAAAATATCTCTTTTGTGACGTATTCATACCATTAGGATACTCACCACTTTGAATAAATTTGATCACATCCCATATCCAATATTGTGAAGGAAAGGAACCAACTAATTTGGAACAATCATGATTAACTAGGGCCTCTTATTTTGGCTCATGAAGATCTGAAGCCAAATGCTCACAAAAACCTAGAACCCTTATCTTCTTTATCACCTTGATATCAACATCATATTCCTTTGCTTTGGTGATCCACCCTTCCCTCTTTTCACTAAGATCTTTGCTCAAAATAAATTATTTGGTACTATAATGAGAAACCATAACATGAATTTTATTATTTGAAACCATATAATTGATCTTCTTTAATCCCCTTATAATAACACAAACTTTTTTCTCCAAAAAGGTGTACTTTACTTCATAATCTTATAAACCTTGATTAAATAATGTAATAGGTTACTCTACACCCTCATCATTATTTTGCATTAACATCGATAAGATAGTATCAAGCATAGAAAATGAATACAACATGAACTATTTATAAAAGTCAAGATTTAAAAGAGTAAGAGCTTGTGCAATTTCTCTCTTAATGACTTCAAAACTATTCTTACCTTCCTTAGTTCAGTAAAATACCTAATTCTTTATGAGCATGGATATGATGTGTTTCACCAAAGATGATAACCTAGGTATGAACCTCCTTATAAAATTTATCTTGCCTAATAAATTTTGGAGACCTTTCTTATGAAAAGGAAATGATAGGCCAAGACTATCTTCTATCATTTTAGTATCAATAGCCAAACCATCTTTGAAAATAATGTGTCTCAAGAGCTTAAATTCATGGACAACAAAGATATATTTCTTTGGATTAAGAGATAATCCATACTACCTACATATTTCAAACACTTGTCTCAAGTGTTGTGTATGTTCATTAACATCTTTATAAAACACTGTTATGTCATCTAGATAAACCAATAACATCTCATTGATCAAACTTTTGAAGGCCATGTCCATTACTCTTTGAAATGTAGCACCAACATTTGACAAACCAAATGGCATATTATTCTAATAAAAAGTACCTCATTTAGTGGTAAATGTTTTTTTAAACTTATCATATTCATTCACAATAATCTGATTATAACTTAAGTATCCATCTAAAAGAGAGAGACATTGAGAACTTGAAACAATTTACAAAATCTGCTCCATTGAGGGTAAAGGATAGTGATATTTGAGTGATACCATATTAAGATCCCTAAAGTCAAAATAAATTATTATCACCCCATTATTATTTATAATAGTCACAATATTAGATACCCATGTTGAATTTTTGATGGGAAATATTATTTCAGATTCAAGGAGTTTAGTGAGCTCTAACCTCATGAGTTGCTCAACCTTGGGATTAATGGGCATTTATTTGTATCTAACTTGTTTAAAGATAGGTTCCAATAAATATTATGGTGTGTTAGGATAGGATAAGATACTTTTAGGTCCTTATATTCCTATTCAAAAATGTCATGAAACTCTTTACATAACTCAATTAATGCTTTCTTCTCTAAAGTAGAACATACCTTGCCTAGTTTGAGGAGTTTGTCCTTGAAAATAAAGATCCTTTCATAATTATCCTATTTTGTATATATAATCACTTTATAATTATTATTTTTATCATTGTCATTAAATATACTTTATAATTTCACCAAACCCTTAGGTATTTTATTATTTCTTAGCTGCATAATCTGATCATCCAATTACTCTTGGAGTCTCCTTTGATTCCTTGAGGAGAACTTAGATTCATTTTATAGGAAGTATGAAATGTGTCTATCACTATAAAAAAAATTACAAGAAACTTAATTATTAGGTACAAAATTTCTGATAATGATCTTAAAGTGATATTTATTCTCCTCCTCTTTTATGGTAGTTAGAGTATCAAATTGAGCTTTAATGATAGCTAGTTTATTAACATGGTTATTTTTCTCCTTTGGGACTGATTGTATGTTGAATTTATAAAATTATTAAATAAAATAAAATAACATATGATTATATTACTTGATAAAATGGGCCTTGGTATTAATCACATTCCTCATTTGATGCACAACCAATTCACTATCTCCATATACTTGTAATTTCTTGATTCCTTTTCTACTTGCCCATTGGAGGCCATGAATCAAACCTTCATACTCTATGACATTAAAAATACAACTAAAATAACATGCACACGCACGCACGCACGCACGCACGCACGCACACACACACACACACACACACACACACACACACACACACACACACACACACACACACACACACACACACACACACACACACACACACACACACACACACACACACACACACACACACACACACATGAATAATATTATTATTATTTGGATGGTGAGACTAACTTAACACTAGATCTTGCACTGATTCCACTTTTTAAACCATAAAAAAAACATTTTCCACATCTCATCTTCTTAACCCTCTTCTTTAGGAAGTATAGGTGTCGGTATTCCTTGTTCTTGTATAAAATATACTCCTAGATAATTGTATTCTATGAGATAATAAGGATCATGCTCATAAGTGTTAGTACTATATTCATTAAGGAATAAATTTACAATGCCTTCAATCTTGAAGGAAGTGTCATCATCTACAATAGAATCCTTTTTTTCATGAACAAGATAATTCAAATTAGAACTTATCTCAATGTAAGGTTCAATACGAAATCTTGTAATAGGTTATCTCTTAATTATCACATTTACCCCATACTTTGTTATTAAGGCCAATAATGACCATTAATTTTAGAGGTAGCCACCTATCTTGGTTGTGAAGTCCCTTGATAGGCAGATTATAAAGTGGGATGGGAGATCAACAACAACTATGTCTTACAAGATGGGGAAACTAGGACAATCATGTGAGAAAAATTTCAAGTTATCAATCAACCCCACTATCTTATAAGGTGTAACATATAATTAAATGACCCCTTTGTTATGTGTCTTATATTTTAGGTCCATCTTGTTAGCCACAACTTGGGGCATGACAAAAGTTCAAGATCCACTATCAATTATGAAGTTATGGACCAAATTGGTACCCAATATGAGAGTGAGATAAAATGGAGGAGGTTTATTAGCTCTAGTGGATGGTTTATCAATGGTATTAGGGACACTTTCAAGGAAAACATGACTTTTGATTTTATTTTAAGGAGGGACTCTATTCAGGATAACATATAACTATTTTTATAGGAGCTCTTTTTGACCAGGCATATGTAGAACATCCCAAAGTGAAATGGATGTTTTATTAATCTTTATTGAATCTAAAATGTTTAAATAGTCCATACCTAATATGTCTTGGTTTATTTTAGATAGATAATTACTTGGAACTTGAGTAACATGAGTAGACCTTACCATATTTTAACTTGATGGAGGTGTCAAATATTTTAGAGCTATCACACATATACCTATGTCTTGTTGATTTATAGGAGGATTAGATAAGCCTATGGGCATACTAATACCACTTCCTAGATCCTTTCTCTTGTATTATCTATGATAGAGGCTCCATGAATTATCATAAAAGTATCTTTAACCAAAAAATTGGTGAAGATCTCTCCTTAAGGTTGTCAATCCTCATTAATTTGCATCATCACCTCATCTTCATTTGATATGAGGGGGGCAACTCGTCCTTAAGCTATAGATATTCCTTTCCATTCTTTTTAGTATCCATGAATTGGTCTTACTACCAATCTTCTCCTTACACCAAATTGCTATGGACTAGTACCGTATCTCTTGCATTGGTAGTAGAATTAGGATTGAATACATTAGCAAGATTTTTGGGATTAGGCTACCATTGGCCTCTTCCTCTTCCATATTACTAAACATATTGTTTTGGATAATGATATGGATTTTGGTGGACAACCTACTACATATTCCCTTGACTATTTTGAGCTTCTAAGGCCAAGAAATTTTCTTTTCAATCAACATTATTTTCTACCTACTTGTGAGTAACCTTAGTTTTGGTATTGGTATTATGAACTCAGGCTACATCTAGAGCATTATTATAAGAATGATACAATAGAGGCATAAAAACATTAGGTGGAAATATTTCAACTTATATTAGATTATTTTTAGCTTTGATAACAAGCTCATATGTTTTAGGGAGGGTAGAACCACCAATGTATTGAAGCATGGTGGCAATATCAGTACCAATAGCTCTCAAATAGGTTGGGAACACAAAGACAAGAGGTGGACTCATAGGAGGAAGCATTCTATTCCAAGTATTTTGGAACCTCTTGTTAAAATAATTTATTATCTCTTTGAGTCCTCTTTTTATCATGTGAAGATGATATATGAGAGAGGCATGGTCACTCTCATTTATAAATATTGAGGTAAACATAACTCTAAATTCATCCCATGATGTGATGCATCCACCTTCTATAATCCTATACCAATATAGAGCCTTCTCTATAAGGGACATGGTAAGGATTCTAATCAAAATTTTCTCCTGAGTGATATTATAGAAACTATAAAAGTTATAGACATCTCTAATGTGCTCATTAGGTGTAACATGACTCTCAAAATTGAATAAGGTTATACTTTTTATGGCATCAGGAGGAATGATTTCATATGCCTGAATGCAAATTGAATTTTTTGTATTGAATATACGGAAAGCATGAGGTTTAGCCATTTCTTCCTTAATATCTTAAATTTATTTAACTTATTCACTCTCTTAACTTCCATCATTATAAAAATCCTATTGATCTTCAAAGTGAAAATTAGGAAGAGGATATTTAACTCTAAGGGGAAGTTCAGGTTGAAGGAGTGGGTTGACAGGATTGATAACTCATCTAGATAATGACCTAGTGAGAACCATGAATTATGAGAACAAGTTTATAACAAGAAAATAGCCTTGAACTAGATTTACCTTGATGGATTCACCAAATGTTGAATATCACACCAATTTATAACTGATTATGTCAAGATCAATATTAACCTTGACAAGTTGTCTTGAAGATAGGTCCCATCGGGTATGCCAAAAATTTTGTCACCAAATATCTCACCCTAAAAGAGGGTATTCAAGAATCTTCCATATTTGGTCAACATGGGAACATTTTCAAATATGTGGATGTACCTATAATGGAAATTAGCCTTTAAATTTAAGGGATAGCTCCTTGAATGTATCCTAAAATTCTCATATCTATGCTAACTGATTACTTATAGAAAGAGGGTTAGAGGTTGCAAGAATTGAACCTAATCTAAAGGAAGGTGATGAAAAAATATGTTTTCCATAAGAATATCATACTCCATCACAAAGATACAAGTCATGAGAAACTAGTATTAAGAGTCCTAGAATGTACTAGCATTAGTGTTTCAATGTGAAGGTGACATACATGAAGACTATCTAAGGTAAGTGAAACCATAAATCAGTTACAAATATTAAGGCTCATTGTATACTTAAGGATAGATACACACACTTAACAACACTTCATATGACCTTCTAGGTTGGAATCACTTGCATCAAACATGAAAGGATTGAGAGAAATCAAGGATAGATGAATATCATTTGACCATTCACTATATATCTCTTCACATACTTTAACAAGATGATATATGAACTCAAACCATATTACATTTTATTATTTTAAGTAAATTAAAAAATAAAAACTAGAAGAGATTAACCATACATGGGGTGGTATAATTTTTACAAGGGCTAAAATATTAGTTACTTATAGAACTTCAAAGAGAGGATAAAAGAAAGAAGTTCAAGAGTCACTAGAACACACATCTAGGCATGAGAACTAGTTACGTTGCAAGTGAAACTGAGTGTGAAATGGACCATGAATGTCTCTTAAGATAATTATCCATATAAATTATGACAAACTCTCAACAATGGTGTAAATATTATTTAGCTACCTTTTGTGAAACTATTTTCATCATGGATCATTTCTCAAGCACTTGAAATTGGGCTATGGGAGTTAATACATAAGTTATGATGGTCATACACATTTTTCAAGATGTTAATTATCCTTTAGACCCTTGTATTCACCATTTATAGTCATTCATTACCTTTTTAGACCTCATTTTTTACATCTAGTATTCATGATTCATCTTGGGCCTCATCTAGGATTTCATGGCAGCATATGAGCTCGAAGTGCTTGCTCTGCTATTAATTTCTTAATCCTACATAGTTGTACATGCGGCATTCTCTTTCCATGTTACTCATTATATTTAAAATTATGTTTGAAATACTTACTTGCTCTAGTTGAAAATATCTCTTGTTTCAACTCCCATCAAAAGTCCTAGGCTCACCTTTGTTTTAATTGGCCATCGATATATGACTCAACTTGTTGACATTTTGACCTATGCTCACTCCATTGATCTTGATCTATATGATCAAGCACCAACCATGAATCTTTCCCATTGACTTTTTGACTCTATCCAAGCTAACACCATGTGGTATCCCCACATTTGATTTTAGGATCTACAATTATTATTCCATTCCCATGCACTTATGCCATGTTTTAATATCTCAAGCGCTTTGACTATTTGACTCATCTCACATAATTGGATCAAAATGTATGATCGAGTGAGGACAATTAGATCTATTAGGACACACTATTTGAAAACCAATGGCTATTTCATGATGTTAAAATTAATGTTTATACTCCCATAAAATGATTTTCATGTGACCATCATTGATGTTCATATGACCATCAAATTTAAGTTCAAAAGAATTTGTTTTTCTTGAGCTTAAACTTGATGTTAACATGAACATCTTACTATGCAGGTTCAACTTTATGAGATTGTAACTTAAGATAGAAATCTTGTGTAGGCATGAAAATTTTGAAGGATGATCTTGACATGTAGAAATATATTGTGTGTGATCCACTAGTTCATGGGGACTTCTTGAGAAAGATCAAAATTGTCTAAAAGAGTTGGTTCATTTATTTCTAAATGACATCCTAGATGACCTCACTCTTTAGACTCAACAAGCTACACTTTGAAGGCTTAGATCTCAAGATAAAAGGGTTATCAAGATATAAATCTTGAAAATCATGATCTTAGCACTAAAGACATGGATCATGTCTTGTCTAATGGTTATGCAAGGCTTTTGGGGCATATTTAAAAAATGCATAAGAAATTTACTCCATTTTGGTTTCCATATGATGTCTTGATGATGATCTAGATTCACAAATCTTGTTTCTAAACTTTTATAGTTCTAAATTATTTTTTGAGGCATATGTGGACTTGTCCCTAATCTTGAATTGCATTGATCACCATGAAGACTTGTTTGGATCCTTTAAAACTTGCCACTTGTATATATGGCTCTAAAATGAACAATAAGATACCAAATGACATAAGGACTAAGTTAAACTATGACTAAAGATAGAATGGCATATGAAATGACATAAAATGAACTACAATCATACCCTATAACATTACAAAATACCCTATATGAGATCCTAGCTATAGGGGGTTGACCCATTTTAACTTGTTGTAAAAATGGTCAACACTAATTTTAAGTAGTTATTGATATATGGAAATTTGAAGCTTATAATCAATCATGTAAGAAAAATACCAATGCAAGTTATCATATCTAAATAGGTAAAAACACATAACTTGGGATTTGATTGAGCCCTTTGAGGCCTTTAATATAGTGGTTATTATTATAGAACAAAATCAAGCTATTGATTCACTGGTTATTTTAGCTACCAACTTAACACCATTACAAGGGCCAAGGTGCAGAGGTTTTACAATAAGTTAATACCTTATCCATCTATTCCTAATAATGCACAAAATTTCCATGTCTTTGATGATGACCAGTAGATTTCCTAATTATTCAAAAGTTTAGGATGTTTTGAGTCTAAGATCATTTATGATAAGTACATTAGTTATCTATGCTAGGATGAATTGGGAGGAGTCACTCAGTTGAAATAAAATTGTCTTCCTTTAGGAATGGTTTCTTTGGAAAGGCCATTTGATCTGAATCCCCAATCCTAGTATAAAAATTAGCCTAAATTAAATGAATTTATTTTCAATAATGATGATTTAGGGAATGAGCATGATCCATGATATATCAACATTGACATCAATTTCACTCCAATGGAATATTTACTAACACAGTATAAAGATGTGATTTCATGGACATATGAGAACTTAAAGGTTTTTAACCCAAGGGTCATCACCCACTCAAAACTTTGAATACAAACCTAAGCCACTTAGGTAAAGACAAATTTTGATTAATCATATCATATAACCTTCCATTTAGAAGGAAGTAGAAAAGCTACTAAATGTAAAAATATTTTGCCCTGTCAAATATTCTACTTGAGTTGCCAACCTGGTTCTAATAAAAAATAAGAATGGGGAAATCAAATTATGTGTTGATTTTAGGAACATAAATAAGGGTTATAATAAATATAACTATCCTTTTCCTTCCTTGGATGAGTTTATCTAAATATTAAGTGATTGTATAATGATGTATTTATTGGACAAATTTTTAGGATAACCAAGCATTAGTTGAATTCAAAGACAAAATAAAAACTACATTTACCATAAAGTGGGGTAATTATGCATAAAAAAGGATGTTTTTTGGCCTAATTAACATATGATCTACCTTTTAGTAGTAAATATACCAAACATTTGAAGGAATGATAGGTAAATTCATAATCATTTACATGGATGACCTCACTATTTTTTCAAAGAATAGAACTAATCATGTATGCCATCTATTGTGAATATTTTAAAGATGCATAAGGTTTGACATCTCACTAAACCTAAAAAAGAAAATATTTGGTGTTATTGAAGGAAATATATTAGGCCACAATATCTAAAAATAAGGAATTTTAATTAACCCAAATAGAGTTCAAGGGATTTCAAATATTGTATTCCCAAACAATAAGAAAGAGCTCAAGTCTTTCTTAAAAAAGATAAATTTCATATGAAATTACATCTTAAGCTTTGATAAAATTATCAAACCTCTAAATTCAATGATCAAAAAGTATGTTAAATTTTAATGGACACTATAGGACCTAAATTATTTTCAAGGCATCAAAAATTCAATATCTCAAGTCCTGATATTGATAATCCTAGACTTTAATAATGATTTCTTCTTATATTCATTCACTTTAGAACATACAATTTTCATTGTGATTACTTAGAGGAATGATGAAAGTAATAAACCTATTGTATTTATAAGCACAAATTTCAAATAAGTAGAGATCAATTATTCCATGATATATAAGCAAATATTTTCCCTTATCAAAGTGGTAAACAAATTTTGGCACTACATATTGTGGAATAAGACCATTGATGTTGTTCTAGACCTTATTACTAAGATCACATTGGGGAATAACGAATTGGAAGAGCACATAAAAAATTTGATGGAAAAATTAAAAGAGGTTAATATATAAATCAAGCCTACCAAAATTACCAAAGTATAGGGCATTATTCAGCTTATGACCAAACCCAACCCATGCGTTACCATAGATAAAGTTTGTGAAACCCATGTATCTAGAAGATATTGGTATACTAACATCACTAAATATTTACTCATAGTTACTTTTTATTTGGAAATAAATAAAGAAAAAAGGATATATTTTAGTCTCAAAGTTTCTCATTACATGATTAGAAAGGGGATTTTGTATAGAAGAAATTATGTAGGCATTTACTTCAGATACATATCACAAGAAGAAGCTCAAGAAATTTTGGAGAAATTACATTATGATATAGTTAGTGTCCATATATATATATAAACATAATGGCCCATAAGATCCTCAAAATGGGATATTATTAGCCAACAATCTTTAAATATACACATGTTTATGTAATAACATGACATGAATGTTAGGTCTTAGCAAAAAGAGAAGTACATGCAACAATGACATTACAAAATATTATTGAAATATGACCATTTATTTATGGGGATTATACTTAATCCATGTCATTAACCCTAATTATTTAACAAACTAAAAATTTATACTCACTGCCAAAGATTATTGCACCCAATAGACTAAAGTAGTAGTGATAAAGCATTCTAGAGCACAATATGACATAGAATTTCTATAGGAAAACATCACAAATATATTTGGTACACATATTTCCTTAGTTTGTGATAATGGGATAGAATTCTAATTATCTAAATTCATTGAATGGGCTAATGATAATCAAATCACAATTAGTTCATATTCTAACCATTACCCACATGGATATGGATTAGTTGAATTGACAAATAAAATCATGATTGATGCCATTAAAAATTTAGTAGTAGATAAGCATAGAGAGTGGAATTATCTACTAAAATATTCACTATGATATGATAAAACAAGATATAAGAAGGCCGTCAATGCTTCACCTTACTTGTTGATATATGGATGAAAACCAATTTTTCCAATCATGCTCAAATTATAATAGGTACAAAATATTCAAGGACTTAGGCCTTGTATAATTTTAGTAAACATCAAGATATAGTCAAAAAGTGGTTTGATAGAAGAGAAAAATTTAAAGAATTCATAATATCTAACCTAGTACTTCTATGGCACAAATTCCATGAAAATAAAAGATAGCATGACAAGTTTACCCCACTATTAATTGCACCTTATCAAATTTAAAATATATTGGGTAATAATGTGTTATATTTGAAGGACCTTTAGTGTTGCAAATTGAGATTTATAATCAATGGACATTTTTTGAAGCACTACTTTATGATTGTATAATCTAGAAATTTCATGAGTAACAATAAGTGTTGTGGTAGAGGTAAGATTAGAATATATTTAATACTTTCATAGTTAGTTTTCCTACTTTCTAGGTTAGTGTTTTCTATTTTTAAATTTTTTTCCCCTAGTGTAGTTCCTTGTTTTATAGATTAGGTGTCTTTTGTTTTATGGTAATATGATTGACTTCTCCTGGTATACTCAATCAAGTACCCAATTTATTTGACTTATTATCCATGTTTGAGGATAAAAGATAAATCCATGATAAGGGTTCCAAAAGAAAGAACTAGTGTGCGAAGGACATAAAACAAAGCACACAAATCATTTTTTATACATTTTACACCCTCATGTTTGAAATATTTAGAATTTAGGTATGCAATAAAAAATTAATCTTGGTCATGTTACCACTAAATACTTCTATTAGGTACATAAAAGCTTCTCTCATTACTCCATAAAATTTTAGAAAGCTTTCTCATTTTTTCTAGATCAAATTCAATATTCATGTTAATAATTATTTAATGTAATAACCATTAATATAGATGTAGCTGGTAGGGATAATCTAGTAAAATTATACCTTAATGTACACTAGCTCATTATGGTTTCTACTCTTCTTCTTCCAACCATATTTTTTTTTTAAAAAAAAAAGAAGGAAAATGAGGACCAATGGATCCTAAAAGAGTGATCAATAAACCTAAATAAAATATAAATGTGATCGAAGATGCACATGATGAAATATTATTATTGTATCATGCATCATGCAAGAATATAGGAAGAGAAAAGAGGAAGAACTAAAGGTATCTCTATTGGAGCTATAGATGTGTAGCTGGTAGAAAGTAAATGCTTGAGCTTACCTAATTTTACATATGTTTTCAAATAGTCTAGAATGAAAATTATAGTTATCCCAAGTCTTTGATAAAATCCTCACAATAAGGGTAAAATGAAAATCACTATCACACACAGATCCAGGTTATGAGCAAGGCAACTATGTTGTATGTGGCTATTTAAAGTATCTTTCATGTTTCTAATTGAATTATTCTCTTTTGAAATGGTTTATTTTTTATTTTAAGTTTCTAACCAAAGTTTATGGGTTCTTGAATACTCTATTTTATTTTTCCTATGGCTTTTCATTTTTTGTACTCAACATACTCCCATTATCTATTTTTATTTCTAATAAGAACCCAATACACTCCAAAAATCCTAGGTCTATTTTGAAAATATTACTTCATATTTATTTATATGTACACCTAACTTTCTTATAAATTCAAGGGGACATTTTCAAATTTTTAGTTTATCATAACTAACCTATTAATACTTTTTGTAAGTCTTCCATATGCATAGATTTTATGAGCATGCATAGTGATTATAAAGTTTCAGTCTTAGCATATTTTACATTTCACCAAAAGTGTTCTTCACATATTTTAGTTATTCATAATTTATGTTTGGAAGTCATATTTTAGAATTTTTGATCCTTTGCATCTATTTGACCTTTGTGAAAAATGTTTGACATAACTTTTGTTTGTAGATTTTCTTCATATATTTTATTCATGGATTAAATATTCATAACCTTGACAGTAATTTATGCATATATTTGAAATTTGTGTTTATCATATATTTTATTTATTACTCTATAACTTTGTAACTATCTTTATAAAAAGTGTTTGGCATTTACACTTCAATGAAAATGGTTGGAACTTTTGTTTATAATTAGATCTTTGGATAAAATGTTTGGAAAAATTAGTCAGAGAAATTGTTTGAAAGTGATCTTCAAATTTTTTTCATGTGTCTTGGTTAGGATTTCGCCTTTAGAAAAAAAAATTGGAATTAAATTTTGGAACTAGATTTTGACATCTTGGTCTTTGGGTAAAATGCTGAAAAATTATGTTTATTGTAAATTTTGTTCAAAACTTAGCCTTTAAGAAAAGTGTCTTTCTTAGCCTTTGTAAAATATTCTACCATAGATCTCTGGATTTTTTTTCACAATATGTGTTCATGTCATAAAAGTTTGGTCTGACCCTATTCCAACACATCTCACAGCCAACTCTTGAAATCCTTTGTGGCATAATTGAACTTGATAAAAATAAGTAACAAGATAACACTTGTCAAAGGCAATGACATGGCATTCCTCTTAATGTCTATAGGGCATATGTGGCATACCCACCAAAGTAAAGTGGAAATTTTGAAATTGAACAAGTATAAGAATATTAGATACATTAGAAATTAAAAGGTGAATGAATTTAATTGAATATTAAATCTATATCATCAAATTAAAAGTAAAAATTGTGCCCATTGATCACTAACGAGCTTGAGTGAATTTTAATCCTTGAGAGAACTCAAATCCCTATATCTACATCCAAACTATGAATTACTTATAGAAGAGTTGAGTCATTAATTTTAACAATGATAACTCTATGTGCATAGAATACTAACATTGGCTTCTTCATCTATGACATTCATGGGAGTCTATCCACCTTCCAAGTTTTCAATAAAAGACTCCATATAATACATAGATATAGCTTTTTATTTGACAATGGTAAATAATGATAATTCCAACTATTCATCCCTATGGTATGTAATCGATAAAGTGTATACACATAATGTGAATAAAATATAAGACTATTGTAAAGGTAATTGGCCTCAAATTTTATCCCACTAAAATGATAAGGATTACACTTTACATCAACCAAGCTCAAGGTGATGCTCTATATCAACCCAATTTAGGATTTGTTATTTGTAGATAAGGTAACTCATGGTAATTTTAAACATCACATGCAGAATAAAACTATCATCACCTTCAATTTATTAGATTCCTTCTATAGGTACCTATGTTTATCTATTGTAGATGCTACATTTGATTTACATAGATTTGTGTCATGAAATTTTAAAAACACATTTGGAAAAACATTGACCAAATGGATTATCCATAGAGAAACTATTATCCTAAAATAAAAGTTTTTTGTACCTATCACCAAGTTTTGGATGAGAGTCTACATTGGAATGGACATTTTGAATAGGTTTAATGGTTACCATAACATCTACTTGCTTCACCTAGATTGGGTACCATTTCTATATTTATTGATGACCTCAGAGCTAACTTTCACCTTAGGAGAGATAATTAGTGTCAGGATGCAACAATAATTATTACATAAATATAGGAGGCCTATAAGAGGTAATTTATACATAATTTCTTACCTTTTAGATGCATTCATGGGTATAGTTTACATGCTTAATAGATTTCTCTAGAGCTCATCTCTAGATTACACCAAAACTCTATTAAGTGATTCTTACTCATTCATGCACATATATGCATATACAAGGAATATAGTGAGAATTGAAGAGGATGTGTATCCCTAGGTATGGATGGAAATACACGAAGCATATTTTCCCAAAATATCAAAAACATTGTTGATAAACTAAATCCAAGAGGGGACTATTGGCTCTACTTAGATTATATTGTGATCATGGTTGCAGGGAATAAGGTTACCCATTGTGTCTCCTAAAATATGTGTCAGATAAATTAACTGAATAGGAGATCGCATACTAGTTTTAGTGGGGAATTAATAAATACTTAAATAAGATGAAAAATAGCATTTCATGGCTTTCATTTGATGATCAACATAATATGCTATGTTAACCAAAATCATTTTGGAAAGGATAGAAAGTTAAAGAGTATTATTCATTGGCCACCCTACCACATATAGATTAGGGCCCTCATGGTTATATTTAGAAGCATATCCAAGGACTGGGTATCCCATACCAATATCAACCTTATGACCATGACTTTTTATTCTTAAATGTGAAAAATTATGCTCAGGATCTAGAGAGGGATCATATGACTGGACTAATCAAGGACCTTTTGAAAATAATATAAGGTGAGCCTTCAATTTCAATTATAGATGTATAGGTTAGGCTTCCACCTCTATGTGGATGGGTTTATACATATTTTTGGAATAATATGCCTTCACATCCATCATTAGACAAAGGATAACCATATTGAATGCCATCCATCATGATGACTACTATAAATCAAGAGCTTGGGTTGTGTTGATGACTCTAAATGTATCATAGGTGTCTTTAGTGTTCAAATAACACTTCTCATTTTAGAATTATGGGAATTTAGACCATGAGTAGCAAGTTTTGGAAACTTGTGCTACCTATGGTAAATAGTGGTAGAGCAATGTTTACCTATTTCAAAAAATATATATTAATTGATGATTGGGAGCCACCATGGTCTAAATATTTGAAAAGTGTAAGTATCTATGCTAACACTAGTGAATTATGATCAAATCATAAACTATATACTAATCTAAATGGGAATTTATAATGAAATCTAAACTAAAGTGATCTAATTAAAAAAGAATCAAAATAAAAGGGTAAGGTAGAAAGAGAATAAGTGATTATTGATCTTATCCTCAAACATCATGACAAATTTTTAGTTACAACTGAGTATACATTTAACTGTATATAATGCAAAATATCATAAGCTTATATCTCACTACACACTAGGCAAACCTCTAAGGATGATATAAATAAGTATAAGTAAGAGTTGAATTTACTTTAAAGATTTGCTACCAAACTTTAAATATCATGTTCACATTCTAATGTGGAGAAAATAAAATGAAGAAAATCCAAGATAATTAAACTAATCTAGTGTAAGCACAAATTAACAATCCTGTAATCAAATATGCAACTCAAAATTCATAAAAACCATTAAAATTTAATGATTCAGACTGGTAATTGAGATAAAAAGACATAATAATTAACACAAACAAACTTGGACAATATTTATAGAATTGATTTATTTTATTAAATGCTCAAAGTGTAAAACATTTTCTTGAAATTCTTTCCTTTTACAGAATTGCAGTACTACTTTTTATAAGAGGAAAAGGCAATATACTAGTTAGTTACAAGATACAAATGTATAAGAAGTAATGAAAGTTGTCCTTTTTATAAAAAGTTCTAGAATACACTTACATTTCCAAACTAAACTAACTTGGAGGAAAATATGCTAACAAACTAGCATATGCGTTGACAAAAGAATATTCCTCTTTCAAAATATTACAAAGATTTTACAACGTGGATTATTAATTAGCTAGTTGGTGAAGGATGTTCATAGCCTTCTAGTGTTTTTCATTAACCAACTCTAAGTCCACAACTAGTTTCAAGAGACACTCTTCCCCTTTGTCAACAAGATCATTCAATTCCTTATCATTCCTAACCACAACTTACTTGATGCTCTTGGCCTTAGTTATCCTTTCACTTGCATTAAAGTTCATGTCCTACTATTATCTTCTCTATATTTGCCTTGAATTTTAATTTTTATTTATTGGGTCACTAAGGTAGTATTGTGTTTGAACTCATCATCTTTAATGATGCCTAGGGTAGTAGGCTATGTAGGATTAGTTGGCATAGTCACAAGAAGTTGTTCAATCCTCCCAATTAGATCCTCATAATATTTTAAAATTATCTATAATTATTGTGACTATGTACTCAAACATTGGATCTTTTCAACAAAAATTCCTGTTATTGCATTCAAATGACACAAACTAAATGATTTAAACCTAGGAATCTACCTTCTAACTCAGATGTTGATTAACCCTGTTATTTTGTCTTATGAAGCTTATCATTAAGATATTATATCCTTAACCATTATGTTATATTATGAAAATTCAATCTAATTTAGTTTCATTTATTTTATGGCCTAAAACATACCACATAAGGATTCATCCATCAATTTGATCATTGCCTCAGGCACTAATAAGACATCTTGTGTTTAATGCTATAGTATCTAGGTTCATGTAATTGAAAACCTTTCCTTCACTATTTGTAGAAAGATACCATTATGTATCATATATTTATTGTTTCCTCTAAGTTATCATGGTTACCAGACTTGTAAATTTATCACTATCAAATTGTAAATGGTCTCTAAGTTAAATTTTTTCTCAAATTGCAATTAAACTTTCTTCAACTTGATTGTGATCAATCCAAGCTCAAATTAGGGTATTTTATGCAAGTTTGGATCTCTCTTAAAGATTTAATTGTGGTGGGTTATTCAAACCTAGGCTCATTCATTTCTTATATTTTATTTTGATCTTTACATTTATACCTTTACCTTTTTAAGCATCTAAGATCTCCATTTTTATCGCTTTGTGCTTACATGGTGCTTATTTGGCATCTATCTGGAACTTTTATGGAATTTTTCATAAATTATTTAAAATCACTAGTCATTGGTATTTAAAATGATCTTTTTCTTTATACCATTAAATCATTACCCATGGATCAATGTAGGTCATCAATCATGATCCTAGCTTTTGCATGTCATTGGCCATCTTTGTATCGAGCCCTATGATTGTGCCACTTGGCATCTCTATAGGCTTTTTGAGATTTGTATCCTAAACTATTCATATATTTAACATGATATACCATGTTTTTATCCCATGGGATCTTATAGAACCATTTAAAGTCATCAATGATTTTTCATTATTAGATCATCAGGGCCTGATGAAGTGTGATCCATTAATCCTACGAGATACATGAACTTTAATTAGTGCATATTCATAAAAAAACTTAGAATAAAATATTTTAAGATTAATTTATTTCATGTTAATACCATATACTTAGAATAAAATATTTAATGCTAAGTATTAGAACATAATATATAATGACCCCTCGAATGACATAAAACATGCCCCTTTTATCTAAGTAAAATGTTTGAAGAGCTTGAATTTAAAAGATTCATAGATGCCGAATGACATTCACAAGAATGTCAAATTTAAGATCATGAAGTTATTTAGGTTTGGTGGGCTTAAAGCTGATGGTCTCGTGGATGTCAATGATAGCCTCATGAATGTCAAATGATGTTCACAAGAATGTCAATTTTAAGTTCATAAAATTCTTATGTTCCATGGATTTTAGATTTAATTTTATCCATCTAATCAATAGCTAAGATAAGGCTAGATCCATTGATCATGATCTGAGTAGTTACATTTTGTTAGTTCATTTTTATATGTGGGACCTTTTGTTATCAATCTTCTAATGTAAGAATTCTATGTGGTAACCCCACAAGGCTTCTTAGGATTTTGAATTCTCATTACTATGTTCACTCTATTGTATTTTTAGTCTTGAAAAGGTGTAAGCCATACATTGTGATCTGGATGCTCACACATTATTAGTTAAAAAGACCAAATGCTCATGTTTATTGAGTTTTCCTCACTCCATCAGATTATCCCCTCATGATGAAGTATGAGCCATTCGATCTATTAAAAAGTTAAGTATTTAAGTAAGGACTCAAGGAGAAGTAAGACATAGGCTAAAACATTAAGACTAAGGTCTCATTCATGTTGATAAACACAAATGGGGACTTAACATTAAGTCTTTAGGATAAATAGGTAGTAAAGGGGACCATGATATAAAATTAAAATGATCTTACCAATCACGAACATTAGACTCGATTAGAAATAAGGAAAAAACAAAGGGGAAAATAATGAAAAGGGACCGAGAAATATTATAGGTTAGGGTTTGGTTATGTTGCAAAACATGACTAAGCTTTAGCATAAAATTGGATTGAGTCATAATTTGAAATATTCCTTCCAAATGATCCTACCAAATGTGAATTCAAACCAAGGGTTTATGCTATATTTTTTGGAGAGATTTTAGAACATGAATTCAGATTTGAATTTTCACAAACCCAAGGCTAGTGAAAACTTGAATAGGGTCACTCTACAAATTATAAAATTTATCCCTTCAATAGGGTTCCATGAAACCTATAACTATAAGACATGAAAACTAATTATTATCAACATTAGGCAAGATCAAATAAAAATAATAAATTAGTAATCCAACTTTATCAAAGTGGATGATCTTTAAACTCTAATAATGTTCAAAACATGCCATGGTTTTAGGGTTAAGGTTCAAAGTATCTCAAGGGTCCTAATTTTTAAAAATAGGGGTATGTTGACCTTAAAAAAGGTAACTTCTTGGGGAAACATAATTATGTTATAACTCAAAGGATTTTGTTTAGACAAACAACTAAGTCATGCACTCCACTTGATCAATGTTATCTAGATTAGTTTATGGTTGAAACAAACCTTGCACTTGTTGAACTAGGGTCAACCATCAAGAGAACCATACTATTTGTGTTATTTGATTCCACTTACTATTTTACATGGTATTTTAGGGGAGAACTTTTATGTTTCATGTCTTTAATCACTAACACTAACTTACATCATATTTATAAATTCATGAAGAACTATGCTTCTAGTTTAGGGAAGGATTTGGCATTGATTTGCTACCAGTTAGGCATCCATAGCCCTAATAGATATGCCTTTAGATCCACTAATGGTCTTTATCCACTACCATCTAAGCATCCATAGCCTTGATGGAGATTAATAGAATCACCTATGCTTGAAAAATCTTTTGATTTTACATTGAATTCTTAGTTTTTATATTTTTAGATCTTTTATGCTTTCAACAAGGTTAGAAACTAGGGTAGCTAGGTTTAAGGATTTGGTCAAGTGTTTGATCTTTAAAAAATAACCTATGTTTGTAACCATTATCCCAAACAAGGATGTTTGTTAATTTCAAGCATGATTGTGCCTCAATATATTAAGCTTTTGTCCTACAAGTGCAAATCTCCTTAAAACCAAATTTAGGTCAAGACAATGTTTAAGCTCTCATGGAGAAATTGGCCTTTTCCATTGGTTTTTACAATTTTCTTCAAATAACAACATTAGGCTCACATTTAAAACCCATGGTTAGAATATGTATAAGGTTCATACCCACATCCCTAAACTTTAGATTTTTAAGCAAACTAAATAAACTTTGAGCTGAGGGTTGTCTAAAAGGACTTATTAGAAGCAAGGAACAAGGAAATAAAATAAAACACATAATAAAAGTAGAAAATCAAAAGGAAAGAAGAGAAACAAATAAATATATACATGTTTATGCATAAATAAGGGATAGGAAGGAAAGAACTGAAAGAAACTAACTAGCCTACCTACACTAAATCTAGCCATCATACTGATTTACTCCATGAAGACTTCAGGGGGAGAAATAGAGAAGTAATGCTTGAGGTACTACCCATTGGTGGGTAGTGTGAACTCTTCTCCTTGTAAGTATTTGAGTCTAAATGTGTTGTCTCCCAATGTGTCTATAATTTGATAGGGGCCAATCCATATAGGTGTGAACTTGCCATGTTTTCCTTTAGGCTCATATGCTTTATCCCAAAGGAGAACTAAATCTCCTTGTTTAAACACCTTAATATTTGATCTATTATCAAACCACTTCTTCACCATGGTCTGATATATGCTAAAATTAGAAAATGTTTCTTCCCATGCATCTTCCATCTAGATGATGTCTACAAATCTTAAATTTGTAAGATCCTAAGCTTCTTCCATATATTATTACATGAATTTATACATAGGCAGCTTGAGAGTGATAGGGAATATAGGCTCTTGGTCATATACCAATAGAAAGGGTGATGCTTTTAAGGATTTCTTGATCTTTATCCTATCTACCCATAGTGCATACTTGAAAAGCTTATGCCAAATCCTAGGCTTGTCGACATTAGACTTCTTGATTAATTTTATTAATTTCTTATTGGTAGACTTAGACACTCCATTTCCTTAAGGACAATGGTTGGATGAAAACTTGATACAAATGCCATTATCATATTCCCATTCTATCATATCTAAGGATATAAATGTAGATGTATTGTCACACACCAAAGAGAATGGATTTTCAAATTTTGTACATATGCTCTCCTCCAAGAAACTAATCACCTCTTTAGACCTGAATTATTTGGTAGCTATATCTTCAATCTACCTTGTGCAATAATCTATGGAAGTAGGATATAATTGTGACCTTTTGATGAATTAGGGTTGATTACCCCTACAAATTCCAACCCTTATTGTGAAAAAGGTTTATCAACCATGACTGGTTGTAAAGGCATTATTGCCTTTAGTTCTTTGGTGCTAAATATTTGGCATGAGTAGTATTCCCTCATGTGCTTATGATCATATTTGAAAAGAATTGGATAAT